>NNCF01126372.1:572232-607818 GCA_002313205.1 Laupala kohalensis | reverse complement strand
AAAACTTTTTGTGGTTCGGGACCTGACACCAATACCTTAAAAAAACAGAATGTGCAAGAGAATCAGCGAACATTCGCAGAGCAACTTTCCGCGTGGAGTCACAATGCATGCATAGCGAACAGGCGAGACTAAAGCCGTTGTTTACGTCGAAGGAGAATTTCGTTCTTTCCTCTTCCGTCTGAGAGCGAAGCGGGTCGTGTGGCGGCTGGCGTGATGGCGGGGAAGGGAAGGGAGGAGGAAGGAGGGGTCAATGCTCTTCCAACACGTTGCGGAGAAGAGGACCAGGCAACAGGCGGACCACAGTGGAGGGAGCTCTCGCAACGAATACCTCAAATGCGTCCGTCACCCTCCCAGGAACGTTTTCACGTGGAATATTCGCTTACATAATTTACTAAATTATTATTATTATGGATTCTTTCTCAGTAGAAACTGGAAACATTCACCCACTCCATAGATGTTATTGGGATTGGGTTTTATCGATACAGAAAAGAAATTCATCCTCACCTGTATGATAAGTTGTTAATTAATTTAAATTTTTTTCAGACAATGTGACATGTCTGCAGGAGGACAGATTTTTGTGTGAACTTCATGATATTCTTCTCGAGTCTTTCAAATTCTTCTTAAACCTCTTCGATAAAATACCTTTGGCAGATATCAAAAGGGAATNTCTAGATGGAGCAATAAGAGGTAGGAAGTGGTTGGTAGGGTTATTGTTAGTAGTTAGGTCGGTTGGCTGGATATACCAACAACTTGACCCACGTGGAGGTGTTAGTAGAAGTAGTTAGTAACAGTAAGAGTAGTTAGTGATACTGGGAGTATTAGGTGGATAGAACAAGGAGGGTCGCTTTCCAGTAGTCATACCTATATGAATTGCGACATTAATGTGAAAAAGTACATATTTTTTTCTGCTCCCCTCACCGGTGTAATTGAACTCGAAGTGACTTGGTGGTAAGAGAGCGCGCTAACCCCTCAGCCACCGGGGGGTGACTAAATTTAAAAAAAATGTATTGTCAAAATAACAGATAAAATATCTGTCAGAGAACTCTTGAACGGAGATAAACTAATTTACTCTCCGGAAGTAAGTAAGGGGCCGTCGTATCGGTCAAGGGCCCTAAGGCAGTGGAGGATTTATGATATCCGCGCACCAAGGGAATTCATGGGATTCGCTCCCCTACATTAGAATAAAATTATTTAGCAACCTTTTATAATTTGTACAGTTTGTCAACAAATTTATATTTTATAGTAACAAAAATTATTTTTAACAAATGCGTTGTATTTACGTAAGTCAAATTAAAAACGCTCTTATAGTTACAATACCGATGTAATTCTTCTTTGTTGTACATATTTACATACTTATTTCTTTCGTGCAGTAATGCGTATGATTGGGAAATAGGAAGATTCGGTTTCTGATAGGTGGATTTCTACCGCGTGTAAAAAACGTTTAATATTCAACACCAACCCCGCTTTGTGTACGTTAAACCTTTTGTTATATGAATGTATATTGTCTTCAAACCTGCGATGTACTCATTTTACAAGAGGCAGAGTTGGTGATGGCTATACGTGGATAATGATGGTAATATAGCATGGGACCCGATAGTCATAGGGGTGCATAGAGGTTCGAATTTTGCATAGGGGCAAAAATGTTTCTCTATTTTTCTGCTTTGAAAACTTCGATCTCAGAATCTGTTCTTGGATGAAAATTACGTACTTCGTTCACAATTTGTATTGTCTAATACAAATAATTTGTAAAGTTATTAAATAGTAAAATATTTGTTAAGTTATAAATACTAATAACATTTGGGAAGTTCTTTTGTATGCTAATTAATTATTTTACGTGTACTATAACTGCGCGATGAAATATGTAGAATAAACATTAATGTTGTTACATAATTAGAATTATTCTTGAATAGTTTGGCTCTTTTCGGCAAAGTGGGATAATTCCATGAGCGAAGCAGTGTTAGGGCATCAGCTGGAACGTTCAATGATGGGCTTGAACAATGGTTGAAATTACGTGGAAAAAGTGTTTAATGTGGGCACTTCACAATGTAATAAAAATGCAGTTTTATATATTCTTTTCTTTCATAGTCCAAGGAACTTTCTGTATTTCCTGTGTTTCATTAACCGTGTTGAAAGAACCATCTTCAATACCACTTGAGATAAATACGTAAAATGTTTTTTTTTCTACGTGATGAAACACAATACCTCTTAAATGAGCATTAATTAGAAAAGCGTTTATGGGCGGTTCTAGTGTCGTATGATGTCATCACTTTTTATCCCTAGCGAACGAAAATGGAACACTACGGAACCTCACAGATCGGAATGTCTCAATTAGAAATGTGGAGCAAATTGCAATACATTTTATCTGTATTTTTGTGTCGGAAATCTGTGTGGTTCTTCCCCTCTGAAGAAAGAAGGTTCCTTGAAATAATTATACATTTATTATGGGAAGTTTATTAAATCAAATGACTGTCTTGTTGGAGGAAAGAAAAGTATTTACATAGACAAATTATATTACGTACTTTATTTATATTTATACTCGTAATACTAATTACGGCGGCAGTGTTTTTATTGTATATTTATTAACCTTTTTTGTATATGACTGTCGGTGGATCTTGTGCGCAACATCTTAACCCATTCACGTCTTGGTTTTATTTTGGTTCATTGAGTTTTTTTAAGTTCTGGGATGGTCTTTTTTAATTTTTCTTGGCTGTTATATTTACTCGTATAGTATTGACTTCTTTCACGATGAATAAATCAGAATGTTATAAGCGATACTATATAACATCTTCGATGACGTCACTTTGGTGAAGAAGAGACTCCGGAACACGTGAAGAGATCCTTTTCGGAAGAATCTATCTTCCGTTGTAGTTTCTCTGACCTGTAACAAGCGAGAACGGTGAAGCATTTTAATCGTAGTTAAAGTCATGTACCGCCATTATTTTTATATAGGCCAAGTATGTCTGATTGTGTGGATACGCAAAAACGCATTGTTTTAAAACATACTTCCAAAGTCCAGAAAATAATAGTGGTAATGCCACCTCATTTGTGGTCATGATTAAGAATGACAGAAGAAAAGATATAAAGTAGAACACTTAACCTACCTCGTATCAACCGGTCCACGGATTAAGCGACTCTCCCGTGGAAGCGTTTTTTCTCCCATTCAGCTTATAATAGCCGACAGGTAATGACTCAGACATTGATTGATTGACAGGCATTTTCTGGATAGTTTTAGAAAAGTAAAACGGGGATAAGCGACGTTCGCTGTGTAATGTGTTTGTGTCTTGGTGAGCAGAACGGGACAGGGAGAGGGGCGAATTCACCAGTTCTTCATGCTTCCGAGTCTATTTTTCTACGAATCAATTTTTTCACGTTCGTTTATATATACGTTTTTTCATTAAATGAATTGCTATGACTTCTCATTTGCTTGTTTATTCCTGATAACCTGACGGAATTGTAGGCTCTTTTTAAACCAAAATCGATTTTTCTCGTGAACATCGAATTAACCGGTCAAACGGGTAACCGGCCAGGGTTTCGGTTCCGACCAGACCGGTTAAGAGGTGTTTTTCTTCATTTACAAAAAATCTTTTATGGCGATATTTACTGTTCTCAGACTAATTTGAAAGCTTTATTTCCGTTGTTTTATTCGCTCAGACTAGCAACGACGTTGGTGAAACGGCAGAGACTGCATACCTCACAGAAGTCTCCTTTCTAAGAGCAGTGAGACAAAGTGGCAAGTGGTCCCCTGGTGACAGGAAATTGTCTCGTATGAAACGCCAGAGGACGTTGCATTGTACAAACGCTCTGAATGCGCATAGAGATGGTATCTATGGCTTGCGTCACGTCACTCGTATGCTGCAACTTTCATATACATTCAAACGCGAGGACATTCATTCTGTTCTGTTCTGTCACGTCAGTTTCATAAGCCAACAACCTAAATTGATTCGCTTAATCCGACTTAATTACTCATGTACTGAAGTGTTGTTGAACTTAGGAAATTTTCAAAGATGTATTTCGATCTTATTAAATCATCCTCTCGTTTATTTACGTGTTTCCCTGCACATATAATATGGTATTCTGTTTGACTATATGAGATGACATGTTGATTAAATGTTACTATGATTACATGTTTGACGTAAAGATCTTGGGACGAAATATTTTTCACGATTACTTTAATTTTCTATACTACGTATAATACAGATTAAAATCTCATTTTTGTTATATACCTTTTTAGGTGTTCCCGTATCACCTTTTCTGCGAACGCTAAACATATTTACCCCTAAATCCATCGTCTAAATTCCGTGGACAGCTGAGTGATTTTATTTGATAAAGATTATTACGTTTGCCATTATAGAACTAAGACNATTTTATTTGATAAAGATTATTACGTTTGCCATTATAGAACTAAGACATTTCATTTTTTACGATGTGAAATGAACCTATATGTAAAACTAGAATTATTTTCTTTCATAAATACTTATTTAATAAAACATTTATTCAATTTATAAAACAAAATCTTAAGAGGTTATTATGTGTACCTTACCCAAGTAGTACATCTCGTTCAACCGCAAATTGGACATCAATTATATCACATATGTTTCTTATTATTGATATTTATTTGCTGTTTCTCATGAACGATTCGAAAAAATAAAACAATTTAATATTTATGACAACACAAACTAATTTCTTGCACAGAAAAAAATTGCAATTAATACCCAGACCACAAACCAAAACGCTTTGGATCACCAAAATTCTTCCACGGACACCAGTGGTCTTTGAACCACTGGTTGACGACCTCGGACCTAAATCCAACTCGAGATGTGTGCATCATGACGGAATCAGCAATTACTGTTGTTAATGCCTTTTTATAATTATTCGACTAATGCTTCCAATTATATCACTAATTCGTGTTATACTACGACGAAATTTTTTTTAATTCAACAAAGTCTCGGTTTTGTTGTTGAGGAAATGCGAGATATATGAACGAGAGAAAGTGTATTCAAAGTTCTTTTAGGTGTTAATGTAATCAGTAAATAATGCCCAACCGAAGAGAGAAAGTCGTGAGCTTTTAAACACCGAAGCAACTGATAAGGAAGAGAAGTTGATTGAATATGCTACTTGACTTTTTCTTATGTACATATTCAGAGGTGACAGGATATGTTGTGTAGTTTTCTTATGTACCGTGTGATATAACTTCAGGAACATATTGACAAAGACGTGGGGGTTTTTACGATCTAACTTCACGTATCTCACTTTTTCTCGTGGAAACAATTCATTAGTATTTAATAATTGTGAGAGATTTTTTACCTAATTACAATTTTATTAAATTTCGCTTGTACATATTAAACAGAATATCATTCATCAAGCAACACATGTTTTAACTTTCTTTTTTTGCATTTTTACAATAATATTTTTCGAGAATCTAGAGTTTGATAGTAATGCGTACTTTTGAAATAACGTTTTTGTATTTTGTTAAATACAAATTCGTTGTTATTCTATTAATATTATAACATGTACCGAACTATTTTTATTATCTTAGGAGTTTGCTGAAATGTTAATTAAGCCTCTACCATAGGAACCCTTAATCGGAATTCATGGGATGGTCACTAGCTTGCTTCCGGAGAGTAAATTAGTGTATCGTCTTCCACGTGGTCATAAGCAGTTTGTAACAATTTTATTATTATTATTATTATTATTATTACTGCTATTACTATTGTTCCAAGAATAATTGGAAATAGTCCAGTCCAAACTCAGTGCTTCAGTCCTATATCCGGGTAAACGTTGCTATTTTAGACGCCTACAAGAAGCTATCCTCTTTCAATCGTGTTAACAACCTGCGGACCGGAATATCCGCATTCACGTGACGTGTCTCCGCTCATAATTGCTGCCTCGACAGACCGGATGAACGAGACGACAGTTGACACACGCCTCGCGGAAGGAAGGAAGGACGCGTGTGGCTCGCGTCCCACTTCCGTCAATCGACTTCTCTTCCCAGAACTCGTCAGCAGATCCTCAGCGATCGAAGTGATTCATCGAATGGAGGACACAGGGCGAAAGCATTCTAGTTTCAGCGCCCGGGTAGTAATGAAACTTTGTCCAAGTCATGACACTTTGCCGAAAATTATGCAATATGGCTGCCTAACACGGATTGCCAGCTTTTACGAATTCAAGTTATATCCGAATAAATATTAATAGCAGTCGCAAAAGCGACTATTTGCGGTAAAGAAATACAAGTTAACGACACGACAAACTGACACACAATGTAATATTCGCTCCACACGCTCGATTCAAAAAGAACACAATGGCGACACAAGAGCACGCGAATTGGTGTCNGCATTCTAGTTTCAGCGCCCGGGTAGTAATGAAACTTTGTCCAAGTCATGACACTTTGCCGAAAATTATGCAATATGGCTGCCTAACAAGAATTACCAGCTTTTACGAATTCAAGTTATATCCAAATAAATATTAATAGCAGTCGCAAAAGCGACTATTTGCTGTAAAGAAATACAAGTTAATGACACGACAAACTGACACACAAGGTAATATTCGCTGCACGCGCTCTATGCAGAAAGAACACAATAGAGCCACATGAGTACGCGAATTGAATTGGTGTCCGAGGTTGGCGATGAATTTAAGTTTCCAGAAACTCGAATGTCCTGCCAACATAACGCGAGGTTCAAATATCATTCATCTTATGGACGATGGCGAAGTGAGAGCGTTGACTATATTAAGTACAAGCTCTGTACCAACACCAAATCAGAGCTGTATATATGAAGGATTCGACTAAAGCGATACCTCGTATTCCGTCAATAATCTATCCGAAACCAATCAGTAAAATCCGAATGCGACGAAAATCGAAACGTACAACTTTTAACGTCTGTTACGTAATCAAAATAAATAAATAACTTAAGACTTAAGACATAATTAGCGATGTATTGTAATAATTGATCGCAAATTTAGATTTATTTTAATAGTTGCGATTTATAACATAAATGTATTCGAATACTCTGTAGTCCGTCAATATTACGTACTTGTGAGCTATTTTTTACGTTTTATTAAATTGTAATTTGTGGGTATTCGGTTTATGTTATATCTCGTAGCTAACTTTATATTCTTCTATGAATATAAGGAGTGTGGTGAAATTTTCGATCCACCTCTGCCGTAGGGCGAAATTGATGGCTTCCGGAGAGTAAATAAGTTTATTGCTCTCCACGTGGTCATACGCAGTTTGTAACTTCGTTTTTGACAATATATGAACCTTAACTCTTTCCCTTGTCTGTATGGGTCGGAGATGCGGATGATATGATGCCTCATTTTTATGGCTGGAGAATTACGAATGTGCCGGATACTTTCTGGACGCACCTCCCCGAGGCGGATGATGAATGAATGGAACGAGGGTGAATGTTGTGGTGGAATGATAGGCAGGGAAAACGGGAGTACCCCAAGAAAACCTGCCGCGAACCCCGCTTCATCCACCACCGCGAATTCTACTTGGATGAGACAGGGTTTGAACCAGCATCAACAGAGGTATAATGCGAGCGCCACGGGTCGCCCAACTTATTTTTTGTCAACAATTTTATTTATTTATTACGGAAAAATAGTGTAATTTGTTATATTTTGTTACACCTGATGACGACTTAAACCTAACGTCAAAATTAATGTTAGTCGTCCATTATAAGGTCGTAAATCTTAAATTATTTATTTGTTATGAAAATCGAATCGATTCGGTTTTTATTGATAGATTTCGGAGAGATTGTCGTCAAAAACCGTCTTAAAAACTTTATGAATGATACACATTTAATTAATTAATCTTCAAAAAGTCCAAGACGCCCTAATACTTGCCCATATATTTCATGAAGGGTAGAGTTCTGTAATTAGGAGGTGGGAGATTTGGCCAGCATCTCACTCCGACCGGTTTGAATCCAGATTGGATCCGGTACTTGCCCTACAGCTGGTTGAGTGGCTGAGAATTAGTCTGGGCGTTGAGGTATAAGGAAAAATTCAGGGATCGAACACCCGTCGTCCAGGCAACAGATCAGAGCTCTACGCATTGAGCCACGCGGACTCCTAATCCGTTCTAGAATCTCCAAAATACAAACCAAAAGCATATTTATTATAGAATATATTTAGTGGAAGATCAACATTGTAAGACAAATTGGTAGTAAGAACCTGAATAAGAATGTATGAAGTAGTGCATGGGCAATATTACGCATGTATACCCAAAATCATGTTACTTTGCCGAAAATAATGCAATATGGCTACCTAACACGAATTGTCAACTTCAACCTATTTAAGTAATATCCGAATAAATATACGTAGTAGTCAGAAAAAAGAATATTTGCCGTAAAAATACACATTAATAACACAACAAAGACACTAGGTAATATTCGTTCACACGCTCGATGTAAAAAGAACAGAATAGCGTAACAAGAGCAAGTGAATTGAATTGATGGTCGATGTACGCAATAGATTCAAGTTTTCAGAAATCAGAAATCAATTCCAATATAACGTGAGCATAGTGCACACAACGGGTTAATTCATAATAATTCATAATTTATTTATTTATCCAGGATCATTTATTTGTTGTTTTATTAACAGTGGAATCAAAATTGTAACCACAGTTCGTTTCTCAACAAAATACAGGGTTAGAATGTACAAACAATATTGGATATCGACTATTACTAATTCATCTTTTGTTACATTAACGAAAATGCGCACATAAATAAAGTTAATAATTAAATAAACTCCGTATTCGATTTTTTACACATAACCTAGAATAATAAGGAAATGGACGTATATAGTACAATTTTACAAATATCTTATGGAGTATTAATTATAGATTCCCATACTTGCTGATGAATTCTTCGTCAAACTTTAAACTACATTACTGAAGATAAGCAAATATGAGTANATGAATTCTTCGTCAAACTTTAAACTACATTACTGAAGATAAGCAAAGATGAGTAATATTTCCTGTCGTAAATTCCTATGGCAGATTTCTGTTATGTGAGGTGATTCACTTATGGGATTTGATGCCCCATGTCTGGTCTGGAGACGCGCACGCGGGCGGTTGTAAGACCGAGCGATAAATGCGGTGAGTTATTAAATGATTTTCTATTACATGGGGCATCAAACCCTATACACTCATTATCGAATCATTGTATGCTGAATGATAAGAATACATCTACGTGAAGACTTGTCGACCCAAAGACCGAAGTGCAGGAACTGCAAAGTGAGGCCACGCACGACAACTTTGAACCAATTACGACTGTACCCACAGGGAAGGTATGTTGAAGAGACCTCTCAGCAATATGCACGCAACTCTTCCACAATCGTGCGACTCTCACATTCCTATGTTTTCTGCAAACGCTAGTTTGTCGTTCGTGAAAATCTCCTTCATCGTTAATCAGAGGATTATGTTTTCTGCGTGGAAATGGCTCTGAAATTCTCAACGCATGGGGATTGAAGTAGATCAAGGTTGAGGGAAACGGCTCTCAACAGGTTGAATTCGCGTTTGTACCAGGAGTCCCTTAAGGTATTATATGCGTCAGAACGACTAGGCTTAAGTACCCTCAAAAATGTTTCAAATTATGGTTTGAACCATTCCCTAATCAACCGCGATGTATTTTCATACCCTTACAGCGCAGAATTTTGAATTATTTGACTTTAAATTACTTTTTTTCTTTATTCGTGTCAGAGACACCCTACTACATATACTAAATAAATAAATAAATAAATAAATTTATTGTCAAAAAACAGTACAAACTGCGTATGACCACGTGGAGGGAAAAAAAACTTAATTTACTCTCCGGAAGCAAGCAAGGGACACATCCCATCAATTCAGATCAAGGGCCCTAAGGCAGAGGCGGATTCAAAAAATTCAGCAAAAATTCCTAGATAAGATAAAAAGTTAGCTGCGAGTTATAATACTAATAGAATGTCAATATGTTTGTAATTTTAAGCAAAAAATTACATGTAAGTTATTATCGAACTATAGATTATTCTGAGTATAGTGCTTAAAAATTGAAATAACACTAAATTCACGATTTATTGTTACAATAGACCCGCCCCTAGACAAAGCCTAGAGAACCTGTATGATAAATCCGCCTCTACCCGAAGGAAAACCGGAGAAAAACCCGGGCCAGGATGGGGCTACAGAATTTATGTACACAAACGTGCCAATGTTGAGTACACATAAAACTAAATTAATATGAGCCATAAGACAACACAATCATGCAAGAAAATAGTTTTTGAAATTGTTATAAGTTGTTTAAAAAGTACTACAGCAATGGCGTGATAAAGCACAAGACGAATTTAACTTTTGTTAAAATCAATAAATTCTTTTACAGTGTAGAAGCACTGGTGCAGGAGGTAGTTTTTAACCGCGGATTTGAAGATATTCAATTTCATAATATCTTTTATATTCTTGGGCAGGGAATTATATAGAACGATTCCCGAATGGTATGGTCCCTTTTGGCAAAGAGTGGTTGACACTCTAGGGCGATGAATATTACTACTATTGCGTGTATAGTGTTCGTGAACGAGACTGTTTCGTATAAAGCAAGGGTGGCACTTCAGTAATTCGGACTTAACAAACACGACTGTTTCATAAATATAAATGCAGGGAAGTGTTAATATATTTAATTCCTTGAATAAAGGTTTACAAGAGTTTCGGGGGTGAGATTTACAAATTATCCGAACTATCCTCTTCTGAATTCTGAAAGTTTGAATACTCTGACCGGAATTACCCCAGAAGGTAATGCCGTAACGTAAATGGGAGTAAACGTTTGCAAAATATACGCAACGGGAAATACGTGGACTAACTGCGTTAACTAAGATTCGGAATGCGTAACACAATTTGCTTAATTGGGAATTAAGATTGTCAATGTGACAATTCCATTTGAGGTTGTCTTGAATATGGAGACCTAAGAATTTTGTATTTGTAACAGTTTTTAATTGTGTTCCGTTTAAAGAAAGAGAAACCTGGGGTAAAGATTTTGTGATACTATTGTGAAATGACATAGACACTGTTTTGTCAGTGTTTACAATGAGACGATTTGCATGGAACCAAGTCGAAAGGTTAGACAAAACTTTTTGAGCATTGGCGTGTTTACATAGTAAATTAGTGTCATCAGCAAAAAGAACCATTTTGCAATCTGATGTGGATGATGACATGTCGTTCACATACAATAAAAAGAGTATAGGGCCGAGAATTGATCCTTGGGGTACTCCGCAAGTAAGTGGCTTTGTTTCTGAAAGACAACGCTCAAGTATTTTATTTTTAGTATAGGATATTTCTACTTGTTGATATCTATCTTTTAAATAAGAAGTTAGCCATTGATGTGGAAGTCCACGAATGCCTAAAGAATGCAATTTGGTAAGGAGAATTCCGTGATCGATGACATCGAATGCTTTGGATAAGTCAAGAAAAACACCCTGAGGATTTTCTCCACTGTCTAGAGATGTGGTAACATCGTTTAAGAAGGAAAATATGGCGCTTGTAGTGGAAAAGGATTTCCTAAAACCGTGTTGATCGTCAGAGAGAATGTTATATTTTGATAAAAAATCTAGAAGACGCTTATAGAACAATTTTTCTAGGATTTTTGAGAAAGTGGGTAGTAGAGATATTGGTCGGTAATTTCCAATATTAAGTTTGTTTCCTTTCTTGTGTAAAGGTTTCACTTTAGCTCTCTTAAATATATTGGGAAACACCCCTTCCGATAAAGAACTATTAAAAATATTTACGAGTGGATTTAATATAGCGTGGGACGAAGATTTAACAATAAACTCAGGTATATCATCTATGCCTCGTGAAAATTTGTTTTTTAAGGAGCTGATGATTCCCATGACTTCACTGGCGTTAGTTTCGGAAGTGAACATACAGTATACTAAACATACAGTATACTACACATACAGTATAACAATTACTATGCCCCATGGACTTATATGAAGAAACTTTCGCGGGTTTATGTTTTTTTGATATTCTGGTAAAAAAATCCAGATTAACAGAGCGAAACAACGTACTAAAATAAAACGCAATGCAAATAGGAACTCAATGACTTTAGGATTTTCATACTTACGGGGCACTTACAAGACTTGACTTCAGACATCGCGGAAATAATACCGTAAAGCTTTTCCTTTTTCTTCGAAGTTTGCGTTGTTTTAAAACAGTGGTTCATCGGAATCTGTGACCATTTCGACTGTAGTTCGACATTTTTCAACGACCGTTGCGAGAATTATCTAATGGTAGTGTCTGAGGCGAATGTTTGACCGATTTTAGATGTCCTAGCCGCTAGAGGTTTGCATTTCATTCTGCTGCCCAGCGAAAACTTAACTGACATTGTTTTTCTCAAAAATCGTTTTCAGCATGTATAGAATCAGCGAAATGGGGCAAATCAGTAGTGCTGACACAAACTTCAATATGTATCTGTGACTTCGAGTAATAATCAAGTAACTACAGTTTTTTTAAACGAGATAATTTGTCAAAATTGTTTGTTATTTGGCGAAGTTTCATTCGCATAAGTATAAATTATAAAAAATATACATTCCTCTCGAATCGAATAGTGAAAAGTTATGAACAAGTTCTACAAAAACAGTAATAACCAGTTAAGTGTACGTTTCATAGTGATAAACACATAGGTTTTCTGACATTGCAAGTTACGTACATATGAATGAGTACGAACTCAACAAGTTAGATAAACAGTGTTAAATAATCGAAACTCAACGGTAACCCGTTATTTAAATGTTTGTCTTTTTTCTTTGTTAATCGTCATTTATTCTTTATGTTTAGTGTGTAAAAAAATAGTTTTTCATCTTGGCTATGAAGAGTAGTAATACATTTACCTAGTTTTTACCGGAAACTCCACTTTCAACATACTAGAATAAGTACTACTACTGCAAGTGACTTCCTTTAATGTTGTTTGCTAGACATATATTCTCTTTGAGCTTTTACTGTGCTTATGCACATGGCACGCAAAGTTTTTATTAAGACTCCTATACATTATTACTATAAAGTTAAATAATGTGGTGATGCTTCGGAATCTTTTTGAATATCACAAGGCGCTTTTTCTTGCGATTATGTTCAATGCAGAGGTTATAGTTGGAGCAGCGGAATTGAAAAGCGAAAAATTGTCAGCAATTTCTTCTATATGCTCTTATTTTTCGAGGAGTGTTATTGTCAGTGTAAGACAAAATTGATAAATAGCTCAAACATTCGGGGTTACATAGCGATGTTTG
This sequence comes from Laupala kohalensis, assembly GCA_002313205.1. Lineage (NCBI taxonomy): Eukaryota > Metazoa > Arthropoda > Insecta > Orthoptera > Trigonidiidae > Laupala > Laupala kohalensis. Next base: position 594,585 of record NNCF01126372.1, on the reverse strand, counting down.
ATTCAAACGAAATATTTCCCGATTTTCCCGTTGTTTGAGTCATTGTTACTTCATTTATTCTCGAAATTATAGAGATATATTGTAAAACGTGATTTCTCCATACTAATTTTATAGTTATCAAAACAACAATCGACATGATCTCGAAGTGTTATCTGTATAAATAGCATCATTTTCGCGGCAACCATTCATCTACTATCTGTGATCACTTCGTTGCAAGCAAATGTCGTTTCGCAATCAAGGCCGCGCGTCCTATTGATAATATTTAGTATTCACAAGTTTGATAAATTAAGACACCCACAGTGAATACAAAATAAGTTATCATTATTATTGGGGCCAATAACTACGTCATTAGAACCCTCTGGAGGTACTTAAGGAAGATAGGTGTATAACACTCAATTTTTGGAAAAGAGAAATATTACTCACAATTCTATAATTATTCATTTTTCAGTGAATGTATTTTTTTAAAATAGATAATACATAGTATTTTTTTAAAATATTGAACGGGAAATTGTGAGTAACTGATGTGTTTCAAACAAAATAATAACCTATCGCCAAAATTGTGACGAAATCTGACGCTGTTTTTAAACCAGGATGTTTTATCATAGACCTTATGAGACATATTATTGAACTTCTGTAATATTTTCTCGTAAAAAGTTGGGTTTGTTTCACTGCCTATAGCTGTTTCCCCAGGAATTAACTCGAGAAACATGCGTGGCACAGAATTCTCGTCGGTGTTGGCCCTGGAACAGTGGCACGCCTTCTTCCTCCTGGGTCACCCGTTCGAAGCCCGTGCATCACCAGACGAGCAGACGGTTTCAAATCCGGTTTGGCCACTTGCAAGGACGCCGGTGCTACTGCTTGGCATCGGTGCGTGAGACGCCTCCCAAACGGGTTACACTGGCATTTAAACGCGTCCTGGAAACACTCCACGTCACTATGTTGTGCAACAGGGAGGTCATTGGATTCTTCCATATTTTGATGTTGGTCAGGTTTTTGGGTTACTGATGTCGAGTTGATCGTAATACAGGTCCGTGTGTCTTAAGAGAGCGGTGATTAAAAAGCACGTTTGATCAAATTTGTCCTACCTGAACACCAGGAACCAATACTATGATACATATAAACTCCCACCCCCCAAAAAGGAGATAATATACTTCACTTATATTGATGTTAAATTTTTTAGATGTGTGACGCAAGAAAATTAAGTCCATGCCACAATGTTTCTGTACGCTACGAATCCTTTTATTCTACGATGAGAAAAAACCTCGTCTACTATTTAGTACATTTGAAATAAACAATTTAAAAGGTATTTTTAAGTTTATATTATTTTAAGCTCGATTGTTTTCATCAGAAAATACACGCAGGTTCAGGTAAAAATTCAGCCTACTTCAACAATGGGAACTGGATACAAATTGATTTTCCAGATTGGTAGCAGGCAGTCAAGCAAATTATAAGAAGGTTATGAAAGGTTTGAAGATTTGTATCTATATATTCGCAAGAGTAAAGTAGCATTTAATAAAATTACTTTTCACATTATCTCTTATTCCTTTTTTTTATACTAACTGAAAACGAAGGGAAAATATAGAAAGTGATATAAAAGAACTAAAGATTTTAACACGCTTGAATGGTGCAATGTCTTGTTTAAAGTATTGGGTAAAGAATGTTCCTTAAAAGAGAATGAATCATTTTCGTGTACGTTTGCAGCTTAGAACAAGATGGGTAAGAAGGATATTTCCAATCAAATGGGAGATTAAATGTAATGTAATTTAAATTTCATGATATCATGAATTGGAATTGATTCTTCGAAATAACACGTTCCACGAGTCAAGATGAATGGTGCATGACTTTCGAAACGTTTTAATTAAGTTAACAACAGCTTAACTGTCATTACCTGTAATCAACATCACTTCACAATCTGCACACATTATGCCCCATACTTCTATCATGAAATGCTTTGTTTTGTCCTCAATGACGTATAACCGCCTACTGATTATTTTAATTAAAAACATGTGACCCAACTCTCTTGTATCGGATGCATTGCGTTTCTTATTGACCTACTTCCTTGCATTTGTTTTCGCACTTCTTTTAAGTCAAATAAATATAATTTACAATTAATTTACTGCCAAGAAACTGTTTAAAACTTGATATGACCACGTGGAGAAAAATAAGCTTCCTTTCTCTCCGGAAGCCAGCACAGGACCATCCCATCAATTCTGATTAAAGAACTGAAAAGAAAACGGGAGAGAATTCTGGGGTGTATGAATTGAAGTTTGGATTTTTTATTTTGGAACAACAGTTTAATATTCTCCAAATTATTCCTATAAATTCTGGAAAAAATACGCGATACTTAATATTTTTAGTTTAAAGTGTACTTATTGTTATTCTCACTCATATACAAAAACAATTACATTCACTGGAATAATATCAACTTTTAGATTTATTACATTATTACATTATTACATTTATTTTTTGTTTCCTAAACTGTAAATCGTATCAGTGTTAATCTAGGTGGTAATACACCGTTTATGAAATTCATTTTTTAAAATAAATTTATGATGATGATGATGATTATTATTATTATTATTATTCCTATTTCTTAAATATAAGNTCATCATCTTATTATTATTATTATTATTACTAAAAGATCAAAAGAGTTTCCTTAATTTCATCAACATTTCTTTTTTCAGATCTTTCATTACTATAAACGTACTTCACAATTCCTCAGTAAGTGATTAACTGTTTCCTTTCATATTCCGCTTCGAGATCTTCGCAATTTTCTTTATATCTTGTAAATACGTATTAAAATTTATTATGCTTGATTCTAAAACTTTATTTACCCCCGTTCCATTTTCGAACACTTGAATGAATTTGTTTCGTTTTAAGTCATAACGTTTTTGCAATTTTTACATCTTACAATATCAATCAGTTACTTGACGGAACATGACACTTGAAAATTTTTTGCGTGTCTGATTTTACAACATATGCAATTTATGTGCTGTTTCACTATGTTTGTGAAGTAACTAAATAGTTCTGCTGAAATGAGGTGAGGGTCTTCAGGATATTTCTTAAATATTTATAAAGTTCGTGAAGAAACATTCTGGTCTTCGTGCAACTACAATACGAAAATGGAAGTAACAGCACATTTCGCCACTGCCACACCTCCAAGCAAAGTCATAATTTTCCTTCGGAGTACAAACCATTTTCGAAAGTCTTAATAGCGAAGGTGTATTAATGTCTGTTATGACATCGTAGACAGAATTGTCGATTGGCTTCCTCTTCTTCAAACGGTTCGCGCCATTAAATCGGAGGTCGACAGCTACTTTGAATCTCTCAAAACACATTGCAACAAACTTCTCTAAGTAGCATCTGGACAGTTGTGATGTCACTACTTTCATTTTCTCCACCTCCTATATCAATCTTCATTCTCCATCTCTGTCTGTATGCCAGTTTAGGTGATGTATGTATCCTGCTTACAAAGATTTCCTCTTTGGAAATCAAGCAACCTATTTATTGTTTGGATCTGAGATTTATTGAACATTTATCAATTATCTTGGGGTTTTGTTGACCCCCCAAGGAATCACAAATTCTTGAATTCACGAGATGACAAATTTTCAATATTTGCTTTTTGGTTATTTTTTTAGTTTCTAATACATTTATCAGAAAAAAGTATTATTTCCACCTCATTTTGAATAGGCATATTTCATCACCTAGACCAGCGCTGACCAACGTGTCTTAGCTCGTGGGTCATTTTCTTTACATTATCAATCGATCGAGCCATCATGGGATGGGGTTTGGCAAAATGTTGCTGACGAATAAAAATTTGGTCATTTTTATTCGTAACGTGATATTTTGATTCTCATCAACCAACTTACATCATTTTCAAATGGAATAATATATTTCTTTATTATTAAAAAGTGTTTTTAATCTTTAGTATAATGATAAAATATGTTCATGTTGTAATACATTACGGTGTAATTCCGAACACAATTTTCTATTTTCACTCACCGGATGTGCCACGCCAAGTATTTATTTTGACACATTATAGATTTATAACACAAAATTGTGCTCCCTAACGTTTGATGAAAAATTTAAAGTAAAATGTACTATAACTGGCGGGACGTATAAAAGTTTCCCGGGTCGCCAGCAGGACAGTCCTGATCTAGGCTTTAAATCTTTGGAAATAAAGTGTGAGTCATCTTTTTTGAAATTCTCGCGCTGTTGTGCTCATTCGACATCGATAAAAGACATCACCAAAAAGACCATGTAACTTAACATTAGAAGAACGTCAATAGTTTTTTGCAAACAGTAACGAAAATAATGAAACACTTTCCCTCAATTTGAAAAATGGCTGGAAGTATTTTTAGAAAGCAAAGTTCGTCACCGAAATTGGCGAATTGGACTACGAAGATGGTTGAAAATGAATGATGTCACATGTGTACAGATGTAAAAGTGTTAGTACCTCACAGGAAGTTTCACGTCTAAAAACGAAAGTGTGATGCAGTGGAAGAGCGATGCTTTCGGGATGCGGTGACTCACTAGTAGTTGCTCAACGAGCCAAAGGAATTCCATTATCTTCTGAAACTTTCGAATTCGTTATAAATATTTTCGAAATTCCTTTTCTTAGGATAAAATATTTTATTTTCTGGACATATTTTTCGCAAAGACTCGAACTGTAGATTTTCCAGTTTTTCTGAAAAATCTTCTAAGTCGTCCAACTTATTTTGGCCCTTCGGCCATTTTCATTTCACTTTTCATCGATTGGGGATGAGATTTGGCAAATGTTGCCCAACGAATTAAGCTAATGGCTCATATTTATTTATTTCTAATGCGACATTTTGATTCTCGGCAATAAATTTATATTTCAAGCTGGAAAAATTAAATAGTATATTTCTTTATTTTTATAAAGTATTTTTAATATGTTATGTTTTATAGTAAAATGTTTTCATATTGTAATCTACGACGGGGAAATTGCGAACACAATTTTGTACTTTCTTTCACTGTACATGGCACGCCAAATATTAGTTCTGACAGAACAACTTAATAATACAAAGTGTTCCCCCCCAACATTTGATGAAATATTTGAGATAAAATGTACTATTAACTCGCGAACCATAAAAGAAATTTTCGCGAACCGCAATGACTCGCGGGTCGGCAGTTGGACAGCGCAATGGAAACTCATAGCAAATGAAGTCTGTATCTCTGATTTAAAAAATGTTGAATGGAAACATATAAACTAAATTTAAGCTTTGGTAAATTCCCGTTTATTTTATTGTCCTATGTGACTAGAATGTATTTTCTTACATTAATTTATTATTCTTATTGGTGTGAATATTGTAAATAAAGATGCTTCCAAAATGCAATTTTACAATGTAACTTCTATTTTTCAGGTAAGGGGTTTGAGAGAGGAGAATTTATTTCATGGTCTACCGAATATCAATATTGCATCCCAGAACGTTCTTTTGGGTCCAGTTTTGGTTCGTATCCATATCTTATCAACATAAACTTATCAATAATGTGTAGTGTTTCTTACCATTAGGAACTTCACAATAATGTCCTATCTTTACTTAAAATGCATTAAAAATAAATTTATTTCATTACTTCTTGTATATTATAAAACTTTAATTACCAGTGTAATCCTCGTTTTGAATTTGTATCTTTCTTGACAGCCAAGAGTTACCGCGGCGACAACGATATATTTCTATAAGAAACTTTTCTGATCTAACCGACCGGATGCCCATTCTGATCTACATGCTCTAGGCCAATTTGCAAGAAAATGGGGAAAGGAAGCATTTCTACTGGCATGTTTTTCATTTAATACACTAATACACTACTTCTCTTTTATTGACCTTGCATGACCCTAAACACCATTGTCATAAATGCCAACGTGTGAGTTCGAGTTCGGACGAAATGTGAAAATCAGCCCCGGTTAAGAATTGAACTCAAGACCTTCCACGTCTAAGAGAGGGAATTGATATAAAATGGATCCTTAGTATCTCGCTAATTTGGAGATTGCGTAAATGTGAATAGAAGGCAGAGTTACGATATTTAATAAAATGAGAAATATTACTGAAATCTTAAAGATAATGCGACACTACTGTCTTCTATAAATTTAGAGTATGTAATGAAAAACTAGTAAATAAAACAGTTTCGGTTTACGCCTTCGTCTACGCTGACGAAGATGAAATCCGAAACTGTGAGTGATTTTTATGTTTTATTTTCTAGTTGTTCAGTATCTATCGAACTATTTAATTAATGAGAAGATATACATATTATCCGAAATTTTCTTTTTCTTTAGTTTGAAAGTTTGGATACTCTGTCTGTTACGTTACCCAAATGTATATGTAGTACCGTGGGGACAAACGCTGTGGATTCATTGATGTCGATTATAGTTCTTTCGCGTTGTATTTCAAATTGGTTCTCGCATATTTCATGATGTAAAATGGTCTTACCAACCCGCCCTACCATGCTACGTGTCTGGCAGCGGGAACCGTATAGGATCACTAAATTAACTAGAATTCGGAACGACAAGAACGCATTATATTTCTGGTGTTGCAGATTTAACTTAAGGTAGTGCTAGCGTAGGTGGAATTAAATCACTAAACTATCTTTAATCGGCATAAAAAACAGTAGCTTTTTCTTATTGTAATTTCATCTTGAAAAACTTACCTCACCGGCCATTTAAATGAAATTCTGTAATTGCAATTATAATTGATGATGTAATACATTGCGCCTTATGGAGAAAACATTTATTTACAAATTAAGACCAACTTTTAAATCACGAAAGTGATGGAAGTTTACTTTTGTTTGTAGTAAATTTTCCGTTGTATTTTTTATATTACTTTTTTTTATAGGTCACCGGATATCTGAGAGGTATTTCACTTTTCGGAAGAGTGAAGCATAAATTACGAAACCGTCGCGCCCGCCCGCCATGTTTTTACATGCTCTTGTAACGAGTCATGCGAGTTCTTGAATATTATTTGTTCTACATTATTGACTGATAGATAGAAATTATATCATGTCTTTTCATCATTATTATTTACATTGTTGTTTTATAACAGAATAATAATAATAAAGAAATCAATTATACGCTTGTAGTGCTGGACCAACCTTAATTCCGTCTTTTGTAGGGCTTTCATTTCACGTATTGTTGCTTTTTTAAAATTATTATTATTAAATCTGAGTTGAATGTACATCGCTCAGCTATACAACTCTACCTGATGTTGGATGGTTACACATGCACAATAAAATACTGCAACAACTATTAAAACATAAGGCAGACAAGTGAGATTGGGGAAACTCATTGAGCACCACCTAAGAGTTTCCTAATTTGGTGAATTAAATCTCTGAGAGATCTATTAAATATAAATGAAGAGGGTAACGGTTGCGTATTCTGGAAGTGAGGGGAATTACTTTGCCGATGTGGGATTTTTGGAAGAGAAAAAAAAGAAATCATGTGATGTTGCGTGAATGTCGTCGTGGATGAAAGGAATCAATCTTTATGAAGAGAGGAATTTTGGATGTACCAGGGTGCTTTAGTAGCTAAACGGAGTATTTTGTTTTTTGAAAAACCTGACTTTTGCGGATATGTGTGGGAGCAGTGTTGTGCCATACGGGGCGAGCGTTTAGTAATAGGGGTCGAAGAATAGTTTTGAAGAGGACGAGTGAATATTCGCAGCTTATGGAGGAGCATCAGTTGATAATAGGACGAAGTTGAGCAAATTTTTTGTTGGCCTGTTCGATTTTTGTTTCGATGTAATCTTTCCACGTGAGCCGGGTGTCGAGGTGTAAACCAAGGTATCTGATCGAGAATTGCGGAGGTGACCAGGGTATACTGGCGTTATTTATAGATAATGGAAGAGGGTATGTTGGGAAACGAAGGGGGAAAATTTGCAGACGATTTGGAGGGGTTTATAGGTATTTTCCACATTTTGTCCATTTTTTCAAGGAATTTAAGTGGTCCTGAAGGGAGGATTTGTTAATGGACGGATCGGATTTGAATAGAACTGTATCGTCGGCGAATAAAGCAATATTATTGTGGTAATGAAATGGCAGATCTGCTGTGAATATATTAAAACGTGTTGGAGATAGGGGAGAATCTTGTGGGACACCTGCTTTCATGGGGTATGGATTTGAATAAAATTCATTAATTTTAGCCCTAAACGTTCTATCTGATAGGAAACTTTTAATGATGTTGACTAGGTAAGTAGATGTTCCCAGTTGTCGAAGCTAAGTGCCAGTCATGGTCGAAGGCTTGAGTTACATCGAGAAATACCACTAGTGTATGATGTCCTGTTTGAAAGGCTAAGAGAATGTGTTCGGTTACTCTAAGTAGTTGGTGTGGGGGGCATGTTTAGCTACGAAACCGAACTGTTTCGGCGGAATTATTTTTGATTTACTTATAAAAGATTTTATACGTTTAAGAATGAGTTTCTCGCATATTTTTGATAATATAGGTAGGAGATTAATAGGTCGATAGCATGAATAGGATTTTTGTCCTGTTTCTGAATCAATACTTTCGTTGAAAGCTTCCGCGACGTGGGAAAATGTCCCGTTCGTAATATTGAATTGAAAATATTTTTTAAGAATGCTGGAGCTTTTCTGGATAATTTTTTTAACATTATCGGAGTGACACTATCATAGCCTGGTGATTTATTTCTGGGTAATGATTTGATAATTCAATATATTTCGGATGGAGATACATATTTTATTGGATTTGGAACATCATATTTTGGCGCAGAACAGTAGGAAGATACTTTTGGCGAGTGTTCAGGATCGTTAAGATCTAATTGTTGCTTCGAAGGTCGCAAGTTGTCGATCATGTCGCGGGCGTGGCCGCGTGTAAAGACACGTCCCTGCGTGCTGTATTGCGAAAACCTACCGCATTGAGAGCCTTGCGACACGAATGAACGGCGCCCACGTCATTTGGATACCCAGGTGCTGGGTGGAGGACTGCGTTTTAACTTCTTTCATTTGCACGTTGTGTTTACTGATCTATCAAATCGATGCACCATAACGCAAACCAATATTGTCTGCGTATTTTGTTTTCGAGCTGCTTTTTTATGAAGGGTTCTTATCTTTTAAATATTTCAATTTTGAAATAAGTCATAAGACCCGAAAATATTGATAGTTCGAAGTTTTCACCAATTTAAGCGGTATCCTCACACAGAAAAATGGATTTCATTTTCTGTCTCCCATATGTCCGGTATGATAAATGGTTGCTGTTGGCATTGACCTGTTTTATCGTTGTGGAGTTATGCGGAGTAATTATATACTTTTATATCAAATTTAAAGAAACGCTTAAAATCTTTACTCTGATGTATCCTAGTTTTTGTATTACGCACACTAAATTTGTTATTAAGTGAGCAGTGAGTCGGAACTTGTCACCTGACGTCCCCACCCAATTCATAGTTTTCTTGACATGGTTATTGAACCTCCATATATCCAACAATTCTGTATATCATCCTTGTAATACCCTACGATTTTCCCACTAAGTGATTCTTTTCGTATTTTAAAATATGTTTATTATGGATTTCAAAGAAAAGATAATTTGACTGTTTACAATGTGTAATGAATAATTATGATGAGCTTTTCACCAATCAGAAACCCCCTGGGGTATAATTAAAAATAAGTAATTGGTACATATACGGCTGCCCAAATACTTCCAGACAAATCGAATAAACCTTGAATTATCTCTTTGAGCTTGTAAACAGAAAAATTACCTAGTAAGGCCGGTATTACATGGTCATATTTCTACGTCAAATAAATCATCACAAATTTGATCGTGTAATGCACACGTTTTGATCAAATTTCAACTATAATCAAATATCTATGGCATAGGTTGTCGTTGAGAGAACCTTTAAACATATCTTTCATCATAGTTATGGCATAGAAATATGACCGTGTAATACCGGCTTAAGGAGGGAAGAGACCAGCGCTAATTGGCGGCCCGCGGGCGACATGCGGTCCAAAAATCCTTTTTTTACGGCCCGCGAATTGTAGTATATCATACATCAAAATTTTCACCAAACTTTGGCGGATACAGCAATAATGCTGTCCAAATTAATATTTGACGTGGCATGTCAGGTGACAGAAAATCGAAAATTGTGTTCGGAACTACCCCATCATACATTACAATATGGTAGGATTTAATTATATTAATAAATATATCAAATACTTAAAAAATAAGGAATTATACTATTAATTTTTTCCTTCTTTAAATAATACAGATTTGTTCATGAGAACAAAATATCGCGTTAGAAATAAATAAATATAACATATCAGTTTTATTAGTCGAGTAAAATTTGGCCAGATCCCATCCTTTGCTGCGCAATCGATAGGTAGTTTAAAGACAATGTCCTGTGGACTAAGGAAAGTTAAACAACGCCGATATGAACAATGCAAACTCTCCATTTTACTAAAATATTAACGAAGTAATTTCCAATCGAGAGATGCTTGGTGGCCCAGACCTTCTTCCATGAAATTAGCAATTCAAAGGAGTCCCTCATGTGTCAGTCTCAAACGTGAAGCCAACCACAGTCAACAGAAGTAGAGCAATCTATTTCAGAAAGAGAATCCGCGACTATTGTAACGAACTCGTCAGACACAACCATCTGAGAAACCGCGACATAAATTTTACGAAATATATTATAAACTTTCGCGATCTTTTTTAAACAAATATATTTCACTCACAACGTTTCGACCAGGATTTCTGTCTTCATCGGGAAACACATACTATTTGTGTATCATACTTTTTATATCTAAAAATGACACAAAAGTTTATAATTTAATCATATTCATTGATACTCAAATGTCCCAGAAAATTTATGTTTCTTTTCTGCGTAACCGAACGGAATAAATAACACAAATGAAGTATCGTACTCGATTTGCATTAAAAGATTAAACAATATGTTGACGATTTCCTATTCTTTCATCTTTAACCTTTTCCTTTCCGAGAAAACAGCAATTAAAAATTACATCGAGGAAAGAAGTTACTTGACTCCTTTGAAAATACTTGACTACCTGAGACCTAACAAATGACAGCTCTGATGCGTCTGACCGTGCCGGTGTAAATAATATTCGTAGGGAATTGTACGAGAGTGACGTGATGCTCCATTGTGTATTAACAAATATTATTTATAACTTTGATTGCTATAGTAGTAGCTCACCGACAGCGGTGGTGTAGTGGTAGCGTCTTCGCTTCCACGTTCCCATTGGCTGAGTGGTTGAGCGTCGGTTCAAACCCCGTTCGGTCAAAGTAGGTGAGGCTATCAGCTGGTGTTTCTCCTCATCTTCTCCAGACAAATGTCGGTTCGGTACCATAATTCCCCTGGCAACCCAACATCTCTCCTTCCCAATTCCCTCGCCCAAGTCCAACGGTTAGGTGGAAGAGCAGGCTACATGGCCTGAACTTCACGAAAAGGCATAAAATAAATAAATAGTAGTACCTAACATATTATCCAGGTCAATAAAATAGTCTCGCTAAATAGAATAAACGTTAATATTATAATACAGAATGTTAGTTACATTTAATTTTCCCTTAGATTTAAAAACACGCGTTAAGCTAGTTAATAATGTAATGCCGGTAGACTTAAAATCAGCTCCACTGCGACATAAACCCGAAAGCGCGATTCCCAATCAACTTCGTCCCTCGCGTTCATCGAAGAGATGTCACCTCCGTTTCCACCGTCTTTGTGAATGAGAGCAATCGCTAGAGGTTGAGAGAAGGAGAAACAGAGAGTTCGTTTCGAGAGCTTCTCGCGCGTGAGAGTTGAAGAGATCGACGACTTCACTTTTGTGCGACTCCGATCCTCCCACACACGCGATCGCCGTCGTTCTCTTTCACTCGATTGACATTTGCGCTTTAGAGTATTCGTCTTTCGAAAGATGATCGAAAATTACGTGTGCATCTACAGTAGGACCCTATTAACCGGTGTGGTCGGCACTTGGACCCTGCCCGGTAACCCGTTCGACCGGTTAATCCGAGGTCCCCGTGAAAAATAGATTTTCATTCGAAAGGAGCGCACAATTTCATCTGGTTATAACAAATAACAAGCAAATGAGACGTCATTGTAACTTATTTTATTCTACTGTATACACATATATAAAACATATGTACATCATTATACATAAAAAATGATTCATAGAAAAATACTCGAAAGGAAGCGGGTAAGCAAAGTGGCGATCTCCATCCCCCTCCCCCGTTATGTCCGCAACAACGCCAACACATTGTACATCTAACATTGCGTCAAACCATTTTATTCTTCAGGAAAGGGCCGTCAAACTATCAATGAGCCACTACCTGCCAGCTATGTACGCTGAAAGAGAGAGAGAGAGAAACAAAAAGAAGCTGTTCCACGGTATAGGTCGGTTAATCCAAGTAGCGATTGATCCGAGATCCGATAAGAGGGGTTACAATGTATTTAGAAACTTGGTGACTTTGTATTGCCACCTCTGTTTATTATTTCCTTTTTGAGTTCGATGAAGTAATTTAAGGCTTGATCAGTTTGTCTCCTAGCATTTAGGCAGTAACCATAGGAAATAGAAGATGCTCATTAATCGTTCGTTGGCTTTGATCTTTGGAAGAATTATGTACGAATTTTGTCATGAAACTATGTACTGAAACGGTCTAGGATTTTATTTAAGGGTGGGGATTCGGATCTAAGGGAATGTTGAAAGTTTGGTGCAAAATTATTCACACGTAAAGCAATTTACGAGTCGGTATGAATATATTTTTACTACGCTTTGGAAATATGTACTTTTGAATCAAACATACTTTTGCCAAATGAAATAAAATTTTTATTTTTCATTAATTTTTTTTTTTTTGAGGAGGAAGGGAGCTCTATCCTTAATGTTTGCCCCTACATCCGCCACAGTATTCAACTATTAAAATCTGGGTGATTGAAAATCTGCCGGTGGAAAATTACGTACGTATGTACTTTGAGTTGTCATTTGGTCCATTTTATTAGCAATTTTCCATTACCGTGCTCAAAGACATACTTCAAGGATTAATCTGTCTTCCTGTATTAAAATAGTAGCGAACATAGTAAATATAAGATATCATATATTTATCTTCCATTGTTCTTGAGAAGGCCTTGACTTTTTCATTCAAGAATTTGAAACAGTCAAGTTATATTATCTGGGCTTTGGAATTCATAATATTCGAATTGTTAAAGTTAAAGAAATTTAAATTCATGTTAGTTTCCATATTTTTCTACTATGGTGATGTTAAATTTTCACTCTTGTTAGTTTCAAATATTAAATTCCACTAAGAAAACCTACAAAATATCACACAGTATTCAGTGTTGTATGCTAACATGTACATAATTACGAATTATTTTAAAATACTGGTAGCAGGAACGTACATTTTATACAGAAATAATCTCATTGTTAAGACCTCCGAATTCTTTTGTTTTTGCTTTTAGGTTAGGTACTTGAAAATGTTTTTCACAACCTTGATATATTTTTACTTGTATGATTCTTTCACTTAGATTATACATTCAGCGGACTGTCCGCCTCTCGTAACGCCACCGAACATAAGTAAGCTTCATAGTCAACAGTCATGCGAGTGAAAATTCACATCTACTGATTAGCAGCCATTTTTTATGCTCTTGCAATTCATTCTTATAAACCATACTTTGCTTTTAATCACTTTAACTCTCAAGAAGAGTTCTTTGAAATGTCAGAAAATTTAATCGATGAATTTTTCCCATTTCCATGCCACAGACATTCCGTAGAACTCACTTTTTTTGGAACCTCATGCGGCAGATCGTGGTACTATGCCAATATAATCACAGAGCGAAGCCAAGGATCAAGTGGGCGTTCGGCCCACTTCTCTATTAAAATTAATTTTATATTAAGATTTAAAAAAATATTAAAATGAGCCTTCTTAGAAATGAGATCTTGTTAGATTACTTTTACATACCGCTATATTCCGCGAATTTCATCAAATTCGTTTCTCGAGAAATATTCATACATATATATGAATTTAAATGTTTTCTCGCATTTTTTAAATTGCGAATTTTACGTAATCGCAAAACCACNAAATATTCATACATATATATGAATTTAAATGTTTTCTCGCATTTTTTAAATTGCGAATTTTACGTAATCGCAAAACCACATGTTAATACATTTTCATCCTCCATCGAACGCGACTCGTCGTAACCTCGTGAACGGTCTCTCATTTCTCGTCCTCCCTTGAATGGCGGTTGCCTGCGTTTCCAGGCAACCAAGTCACCTACTCCGGTTGTACGTAATATTCTCCACGTAATGCGTCGACACGATTACTTGAATTTACTGTGTTGACTTTGGAGTACCGTAAATATGGTTTCCGCGCGCCTCTCACACTTCCAATAGCTCCTCACCACGCGACAGATCGTGTTACGCTTCGCTTCGTCCCTCTACGAGAAGAAGAAAGAAGAAAGAATGGAGGAGTGATGGCATCTCCTCCAATGGCACATATACGGCGACCGGTTCCCACAGCAACGCGCGCGCTTTATCTCGCCTTTCGCGTACGGAATGGAACAAGAGAGCAGCGAGCTGCGCTTGGCGTACGAGTACATTAGCCTTGAGACTTAACGAGGTAATGCCTAACCTTTCTTCTTCAGGATACGAGGAGCGGATGCTGAGATTTAGAGAAGACGTATTTTGCCTTGTGAACGAAAAAAGGCAGCAGTGACGCACCTAGACCGTAGTCAAGGGGGGGGGGCGCTACCGAGTAGAGCATTTTTGTTTGAAAATCATGGTTGTTCACACAAATATTATAAATATTATTTTAAAATAAAATACATCGACTCGTCAAATAGATAATAAATAATTATCAATATTAAATAGTAACAAAATTTTTAAATTGTTTATTAAATTGTCAAAGTATGTCTTTATCTGTTGAGAGTTCAGGTCCAATGAGGGGGGGAGCTTTAGACCCCTTAGCGTCCCCCCTCCATAGATTCACCACTGATAGGCAGTAACTACAAACTTTTCAATTTTGAGTTATTGATCATTCTTTGGAATCAGCATGGCTCAGTTCATTAAATCAACTTATTGGATATCACATTTGCTATATATTGGTAGATTTAAAAAAATGATATTTTTGAATTGGAAAACGGTTTTAAAATGACTTATTGACGCGATGGTGGCGGTAGGTATTAAAAAAAAAGTGAGTAGAGTGCAGAGTTGCTGGCTGGATGGTCTGCGTTCGATCCTCGATGAGGTGGGGATTTTTCATCAGATCTCAACATTCAGACTGACTCCCAGGCCTAATCAGTCCGCCGTAAAATGAGTACGGGTTCTATCATGTGGTCAAACCGTCCGGAGCGAGATACTGGCCACATCTCCTTTTTCTAGTCCAGAGACCTGGTACTTGCGGAGCTCTACCCTCCGTGAACCCTTTGGGCACATTCGGCGCCTGTTTGACTTCGATATTTGTTTATGTTTTAGAAAAGGAATAAAAGCACATAATAAAAAAAGACGTATCTGCAGTCATCATTGAGATATGAAGGGTGTCATGATTGTAAATGTATCATGTACATCATATATGTTATAAAATATTTAAATCCATTTTTATCAATTTTAGGATTTTTCAGATATTCGCAAAACGAAAACGTAGCTCTCACAAATACTAAAATAACTCTGCAACTTCGGCAATATCATGTTGGGTATATCGGAATTCGTAGAATGTCCATAAAAACTGAAAATGCCGCACGCTATTTCATATATTCAACTAATCAGTGTCTGAGCGTAATGTAATTTCCAATTTAATTGTAATCAAAAACGAATCATAGCTCCTCAAATACTTAATTTACGCAGTTATCGGTTTCCTTTCAATTAATTCACGATGTTTTCCCTTTGGAGTCTTAACGCAATTTCCTTCACTGATGAAGTTGGGCTATTCCCTCCCTCTGGAGATTTCAACTGGAGACTGAAAGAGAACCAAGAAGGTATTAATTCGATGTACTTGACGGTAATTAGATAGAAAGCCGCGGAACGACATTGTATGTTAAATTCAGCGACCTCGTTTTTACAGTAACTGTGGGTTACTCCGTGACATTGCATTTGCACAGTCGGAGTGGAATACGGGAAGCTAGAAATCCACATCGTCCGAGCAGTGAAGGAACGCTAATTATTGATAATTACTTTACTAAACTTTCAAACAAGGTTTGCTTCTGTTGTGTTGATTCGAATGCGACCTAATCAGATAAAGTGCTTCTTCGGTGGATGCCCGGTGACTCTTAAGATTTTTTATGAACTCAATATATGTATATAGTCCATTTGTCTTTTTTTTTGCACATCACCTCGCCAAGAATGACGATACTATGGATGATAATTAATCAGTATTTATTTATCGACAATTAACATCGTGATTTAATTTACCCATGTCCCTCCAATGAGTAGAAAATAACACGACAAAGTCTCAATATAGTAAATTACGTATTTCCAGCTATGATTAATGTGTTTTAATTTATTGATTTTGAAAATTTTTATTGGTGACAATTTTCAGATTTAAAATGAAAAGATTTATTAATAAGAAATTGACCCCATGATAAGGCTTGGCTATGCTAGAGTATTTAAATTTCCATAATCACTCAATTAGTACATGTGAGAGTGATACAGAAAAATTTTCAACACGTATCAAGTATTAAGAAATACGACGAACAATGGTTATATATCGTTTGTAAATTTCTGGAGACAGAAGATCAAGAGGAAGAAAAAAAAATGCAGAGTAATATTACATTAACAACATGAAAGAAATATAATCATTTTTTACTACAACTTTTCCAAAATCTCCAATTTTTACAATATGGAAGAGCAGGGGCTCAGAAGAAATTAAGGGAGACTTGGACAGGAGTTGGATATTGGACACTCTCGCCCCTCTTCCCTCTTCCCACTTCCAACTCCCACTCCCTCCCCCCCCCCACCAATCAGTAGCCTTATTTAGCCAATGATCGTTTGGAAATATTTCAATACTTTTTTATACATGCACATTTAGAAGGCCTATCATAGATCGTTCGTAAAATAAAAATTAAGATACTATTTGAATGAACGAATAGGAAAATATTCCAATAATCTTCAGTTCTATTCATCACACCAACCAAATCTCAAATTTCTCCAGTTTATGTAACTTAACAACTACGGACGATAATAATCAATATATATTTATCGAAAATTAACTTCGAGGTATAATTTATTCATGAGGAATCCTTCCCAAGAGTCGTAAACAACATGACGAAGTTACTTTTCGGGCGACAACTTTTCAATTTGTATTGATTGGGTATTAAATGGTATTCGCCTCTCAACATGGGAAGTCTAGGGTGAACTAGAGACCTTAATCGAAAGAGAACCACCATCCGTGTCCACAACTTTTGGTCGCTTAATTTATCATGACAGCAATATTTACTACGCACAAATTCTCATAGTCCCTATAGTGTCAGCTAACTCCTGGCTTTCGTCGCTTATTGGTGGAGTAGGGAGAAAGAGAGTGAGACACGACACAATCATGTGACCAACTAATGCTGTTTGAAACCGCTATGAAAAACTGCGCGTAGTATTTTGGGGATATATGAGAAATTCCACATTATATTTCCTCCGTGACGGTTCTCTCTTGATTAAGGACTCACGACAAACTGCATCCCGTCTGCGCAGTACTGTGCGAGAGATAAGTTCTGCTGATAAAAAATCCTTACCTTTTAATACTTAGTTTAGGTCACGCATCGAAATGCCTATTAACGACGCATTATGTCCTTATCTTAATAGTCTGTGACTATACCTAATATCTTTTGTCACGGAGATAACATTTTGCTGGTTCGTAAGGTTGGTGTATAATGAAGATTCATAACTGCCCACCAAAACATATTGTGAAAGAATCGTTAGAAAAGCTTTTCAAGGCTATAATCATGATTGACATTTATGATAATAATTCTTCTCATTCCTTGTTAATGTGTACTTGCGGGAAGTTTCTTATCTTAACTTGTATTGTTTGTCTTTGTTCGTACAAAGAGCGGTTGGCTCCCTAAAATGCATTGTGGTATTGCAACTTCGTTAAGGGTCACGAACTATGTAATTCGTATTCGAGTGACTAAATGGAGTTTGCATTCATAAGAAATAGTGGGGATTTGTCGATTCTCGATACCTCTCGATATTACTCTCAAAAAATCAAGGTTTTTGAATTGTTCTGACTAGTTCATTCATTTCTTAGTCCAATAATGTACCTGTAATGAATATTTTTGTCTCACTAGATAATATCTTATACAATTTTCACGTTATTTTTATGGATATTTCTTAAAATTAATAATTGCTTATATTCTCGGAAATAATTTCACGAATACTCAGATAAACTTGATAAATTTTAATTCTGGGGTCATTGAATTAAGTTTTTTAGTCGTATACGTAAACGCGAAATGAATTTACCTGACATAATTTATGATTAAAAACATAGACAAAAATTAAATAACAACAAAAAAATATTACTAACTGTATAAGAAAATTCTGTTCACATAATAATGCAAACCGTTTGTGAAAGGTTATTATAGATAGAATTTAGAAAAGCGTATTGATAAATCGATTTTTAATGCATGGTTTAATAATATGGAATCGAGATCGGAATCTGAAAGGTTTGAACATGCGACTAGTGAGAAACATACTGTTATCAAATAATGTATTATCTACGGAATAGACAACCACTTTCACAAAGGTCTAGTGAGATAGTTTATTTAATGTTTCCCTAAAGTAAAATATAAATATTTATGAGAAATATATTTTTGAAAAACGAAAATTTTGAAATTAATTTATAAGTATACGAATGACGTGAGTACATTAATAATAAAAGGGAATGATAAAATAGAAAACATGTACACAAATGATGTCGTGTAGAAAATTTTTCTGTAAGAATTGCAATCAATCGTTTATATGGCAGACTAATTGCGTACTTCAAACACATACGACAGAACGACAGAGAAATATTATTGATCCTTCAGACTATCACATAAAGGATCAGAACAATATTTAATTTTAGATGGGGAAGAAAATCATTGAAACGTGGTATAACAGAAATGCTACACATTAAAAGTACAGCAGAAACATTGAGTCTACAATTAGATAATGATTTTTATCAAGTATTTGTAATATCTTATATTTTTATACCTGTTTCTGCTTTTTGTTCATTGTTTTTGTTTTTTGTTTCTACTGTAAAACTAATCATTCAGTAATCCTTATTTATCATCACCTAAGCAAAGGACGAGACATTGTGTATGTTAAATACTAAATATGAAACTTACATAAAAAGGTCGTCAGATAATATTGAAAATTTACCTAAAGCCACTCGATAAGGGAAAATAACTGAAGTACTCATAAGGTGAACTTGTCTTGGCAGTAGTACGCGCTAGTCTCTGGCATTCTGAAAGCAGAGAGATTCCTGTTGGCATTTCGTGTGTTTACCTTGAGCCACTCATAAAGACAGTGTTGCCTGACTAAAATCTTTTTGTTCGTTTTCTGACTGAAAGTTGCGTGAAAATGTTTTATTATTTCTTTCAATCACTCAACTCAAATATTGTTTTGTTTAAAGTTCGTATTTATCTTACATTTCATATTAATATTTATGTTAATTGGATAATTCAAGGTTTGTTTTTTTTCTGACTTTTCTCCGTGTATTTCCACTAAAAAAGAGTGTCTGAGCTGTCATTTTCAGATTTTACATGGATAAAAATACTAAACGTCACGGTAGAAAACTTTCGGTGGCGTTAGTTTTCTTTACAGAACCCATGAAATCATGGAAGACATTTGCTCCCTTTTGTCTTCGATAGACTAATTTGATATAGCTCTAATGAATTCCTACTTATTTACAGTTCATTAAGGGGGCTCTAATGACCTCGATGTTGACGAGCCCTAAAGACCCCCACACACACAAAAAAAAACAGTTCATTACAGTTACAGAATTCATTCAGAACTCTTAAAAAGTTAAGAAAATACTGAATTTTATAGTAAAATATGGTCAAGCAGTGGTCCTTAGAGAAGTAAATATTTTTATAACATCATGTAGATCGAGTTCTCGTTCAATTTCAGTTCTTTCTAAAGTAATATCACTTGGTCTCATTTGACTTGTTGCGTTCATCAAATGACTTGCTCTCAATCAATTTTAGCTTCGAAGAAAAACATGCTCAAGAGGCTACGTCAAAATCAAAATTAAAGCAAAAGCATTGGTCCGGAACGCTGGATGTTGTGATTATGAAGGAAGAGAAATTCAGCTGACGATTTGATTACGTTTCTGCGAATGTAAACATAAAAAAATCAACTTCATTTTACGGAAATAAATTTTATTTCAATACGCCAAAAATTACGGATAGTTATTTACTTAGATATACCCCTTTTTAATATTGCATCCGCAGTTGTATTTTTTTCCGAAGGAAAGGAATGTAGACCTCACGAGAGTTGTTTTGTTTATCCGGGTCTCACGGGTCGTTGTTGGCCGCTGGATGTTTGTTCTGCCCGCCCACCACGTTCGTGAGGAGTCTGCAGAGGTGTACGTTACGTCACTGAATGCATTATAACGTCCATTTCTGTATCCTAACGCTCTTAGAAGAGGCATGCAGGAAATACGTAATGATGTCATTAACTCTACTCTCGACTTCAGCTATACAGTCCCGAGTTTCGTGACCAAATATGAGTATTCGTCAGTATTTGAATTTGGATGCTAACAAAATATATGCATGAACATACCACACTTGATGTCTTAGCGAAATTTTGAAAACGGGATCTCCGAATCTTAGTTCGTACTGATTGACTTATATATTGTAATATTTTAAACGACCTTTTAAGGTATTATGTACGCGTTGAATGAAGTCAAGTTGCCAACTATTCACGAAACTTGGGAATATTCACCAAAGTAGTTCTTATTAGTTAATAAATCATTCTACTGATTTTTTAATATTGAATGAGAACAATTATTTTGTTATTTTAAAACTTGATAATTAATTTAGACTGTCGTTTGACTCCTTCTTTAACATGGGTCGCATTGTCTTCAGTCGCGTGATACGGCTGCCATTTCCGTTAGAACAGTATTTTCCACAATTTTTGGTGAATTATTCTTGAAAGTGTCCCATTGCGTTCCTATTTCCATTTGCTATGTTTTAGTAGGTTTTTTTCACTGTGTTAAGCGGGTACTTTTGCCAGAATATAAAAAGAACATGAACCCACAAAAGTTTCTCCATATAAGCCCGTAGTAATTTGAAGTCAAATAATTCAAAATTTTTGGGGTACTTAAGTCTAGTCGCTCTGACGTACATAATACCGTAAGTGACTAATTCTTGTTACAAACACAACGTTGCGGCAGGTGTTATGTTACCATGAGGTGAATGTATTAAGAAATAAATAAATGAATTATCTTCCCAACATCAAATAAACAAGGAAACTATTTATACATTAGAAACAATTCTACAGAAAATTAAAAATAAAACAAACCATCAAGGGATTATCATTAAAATGAAACTTATAAATAAAAAAAACAAAACTGTATCCACCTGTAAATTCATGGTGTTTCTGTGGAAGCATGGCCGGTATCGTGGAAGCTGAGTGGCTCTGTCCCTCAAATGTAGTTACGGGATCTAAAAACTACCCCACAAAATGCTTCAAATAAAAGTTTGAACCATTCTTTATGCAGTGGCGATACATTTTCAACCCCTTACCGCGAAAAATTTTGAATTATTTAACTTAAAACTCCTGTGGGCTTGAATTGAGAAAATTTCGTAGACTTATGTTTTCTGATCTCCTGACAAAAATATCTGTTTAAAATAGCGAAAAAATTATCAAAACGTATCAAATGTGAGTATGAACGCATTGACGTTAATATTTCATGCTTTTCGCGGCATTTACAAGAATAGTTCCCCGGTAAATAGTGTTGACGGAAATGACCGCCGCATCACGTTACTAGAAACAATGATATTCTTGTCAAAGAAAGAATACAATTTATTATCAAGTTTTAAAATCACAAAATTACTGCCCTCGTCCAACAGTAAACAATAGAGCGAATTATTAATTATTTATAACTCTTTGGTGAATATTTTCAAGTTTCGTAAAATAGTTGACAACTTGACTTCAGTGAAAGTGGGCATAACACTTGAAAAGGTCTTTTGTAATATTATATTTCACTTTTGTAATGTATTTTCGTGTAAAATAACGAAGGAAAAACATATACCGGCTGCCACCCATCCCTTGGTTAAAGAGGCAACCTCGGATCAAAGAGCAGCGCTCCCCGTGTCTTCCCAACGTGACCCTCCGACGAGGATGCGTCGGGGAGTGAGGTATCTTTTTTCCTCATTAGAAAACAATCCGAAGGTTTCCGGTCACGCCTTTGCGAGGCTTGTCTTGGCC
>NNCF01126372.1:527758-566199 GCA_002313205.1 Laupala kohalensis | reverse complement strand
TATATATATATATATATATATATATAAATAAAATCAAGGGTACAATAAAAGTATAACACAAAACACACACCAAATAACAAAACTATACACACCAAAATACAAAAAATATATAAACAAAAAAGTATATCTTGGAAGACAAGAAATTTATAAACAATTATTACACAAATTACAGAATATTATTATTATAAAAATATCCATAGTCTACTTTACTTTTTGTTTATATATATTTTAAATATATCTTTAAATATATTTCCCGCTATACTTTTATTGTATCTCTGATGAGTATATTACACATGTATCAAAACGTTGGCAAGTTCGAGAGTATATTACACATGTATCAAAACGTTGGCAAGTTCGAAGAGAATTTTAATTTTTTGTCCTAATCACAAGAAATACAATTTAATTAACGAGAAGTAAAGAACGTACGATTTTTAATTGTTTTCTTTAAATATAGGCAAAATATAGTGATATATATAATGTAGAGTGGAGGTTATCCATGAAGTTTATTTACTGTCTTCAGATTCTCGGCATCGGCTTAAAATTTAGAGAGCGACATTTGTACAGCATTCTTCGCTTCGCTTTTCTCTCAGAAACGTTCTCCGTTCCCACCCGCACAGTAAAGCACGCCATAGTAAACTCCACTTTCATATCTGAAGCTCCTGAAAGGAATTTTTTTAATTTAGATCTAACATGATTAAATTTCAGGTTTAGGTATTTGTCCACAAAACGATTGAAGGTTCTAATGATCTGGGTTCAGTTTATTTTGTTTTTTAGTTAAGTTTTTGTGACATTTCCTTTCCGTTTTTTATTTTCCTATTATTCCTTTTTTATACAACTTGGTGGTAATGTCAACGCCATACTACGGCATTGTGAGGGCCTGAAGATGGTCGATAATATACCGAAAGAGCTCTTGCCTAAAACAAATATGAAAATCCGAAAAATGTCAAAACAATTTAATTTTAATTGGAATTCCATTTACTGCTTGCGTGGATGTTCAAATTCTCTCAGCCTGCGCTCAGCTGATCGTTCAACGTAACCACACAAAATTTACTTGAAATCATTAACATAATTACGTCGTTTTAAACCATTTGGTCCCACAATGGACAGTGGGCTTCGATGAACGCAACTTATCTTTGCTCAAAATCCATCGCAGAACTATGAAATACAATCTCGAAAGCTGCAACAAAAATGGCTATCCTAGCTTCTATAAGAGCGAAGAAAACGTATCCAAGGGTTTTCGTTGCTTGTGTCGTTGGTCGCAGTCCCGACATGAACGCCCTCATTTGTCATCATTCATCATGTGATAGTTAGCGTCGCGTTGCTCCTCTCTTTCCTCTTATATCTAATCGTCTCGACAGACTCCTCTCCTGAAAGGCACATGTCAAGAAAAAAAGAAAGCAATTGGAACATACTCAAACTTCAGAACCTCTATTGGCTGCTAGGTTTATGTTCTGCTTTGTCCAAAAACAAAAAATGCTTATTTACAAAATTATCCTTAAATCAANAAAGCAATTGGAACATACTCAAACTTCAGAACCTCTATTGGCTGCTAGGTTTATGTTCTGCTTTGTCCAAAAACAAAAAATGCTTATTAACAAAATTATCCTTAAATCAAATTAGACATATGGAATCCAGCTCTGGGGAGCAGCGTCCAACTCGAACTTAGAGACATTACAAATATTCCAATCTAAAGCTCTTCGCACAGTTGCCAATGCCCCGTGGTTCGTTACGAACACAACTCTGCACCGGGACCTGGACATCCAGACCATCAAGGAAGAAATAGCGAGATTCAGCAATAAAAACATANGGCTCAACTTTCACCCAATCTTCCTCGCCCTAAATCAACTCGACAACGAGTATACAAGACGCCTCAAACGCCACCTCCCTTTTGATTAAGCCTTCAGATGTTGAGAGGCACCTCTTAGAGCTGTGTTTTTGTACATAATTTGTTTATTTTTGCCTTCATAATTCAAAGTGTCACTGTTGAGTGACTACTTTACTTCCATTATTTTTATTTTTTTGTACTTACCAAACTATTTACCAATTATACATTTATTTATTAAACCCGAAAATTTTACAAAGTAAAACCTCACAGAGGTAAATTAATTACCTGTACGCAGGTCTGGTATAAAAAACCTTACGTACTAGAAATTAATTACTAGAACTCACTTACTAAAAAGAAAAACACAATAACTTACAGTAATCCCATATTGTTACTCATGTTATTATTAACTAGTGTGTCGCTGAAGACCTATAGCTAGTTTTAACAGACAAAAGCGGTGTTTTAACAATTATACAAATTAAAACTAGTAAAACAAATATCTAAACATTGGTCCTAATCCATTTCTTTAATTTCTTCTTTATAGTTAATCTCTTCGAAGTTAAAACTTTTAGATTTGGCAATGAATTAAATATTGTAATAGCTGTTAAGTAACTGTTTTTAATACTCGTAGGTTTAGCAAACTTGGGGATGAGCATCTAAAGAATTATGACCTAAACAAAATAAATCTAATCGTACTCTGATTCGAGGCGCACGGAAGGAGAGTTCTCAAGCGCTGAAGAGGAGAGTAGACAAAAGTGAAGCAGGTGGTGACGTGGGTGTGTGGGTGCTACTCCTCCCCGTCGACGTCATGACCTCGTATCCTCGTTTGCAAATCACGACGGCGGACGACGACGAAGGCGTTTAGAAAACCTCTACTCCAAGGGGTGTCTTACGCCTTAATAAAATAGCAGGCACGTATCCAGGAAGGAAGGAAGGGTACGGGGGCCTCTGTATTTTCCTCACGAAATTTTGTATCAATTATAACGATCAATCAATCAATCAATCACGTATTAGCCGATATTTCGTAAAATGTACTACCTTCCACTGGGAATATAGACATAACAATGTTATTGGTAATCCTTCCTTGGTACCCACCCACGCAGCCATGCTGGAGCACCCTTTTACTTTCTCGTTACTTAGCTCACGGGAAGTATTTCATCTCTAAAAAATATTTTAAGAAGCGATGAAATTACAAGTTATCCTCAAAACAATTTTGGCGAGAAGTCTGGCCCCCTTCTGAAAAGAAAAATCATGGTTACGGGTATATTAGGCGCATAAAAAAATAAGTCCATCACCATAGATTTCGACATTTTGACATAACTAGGCTTTGACAGACGAGTTTGATGAATTGTATTCTGGTTCCGAAGTTTTAGCAGAATGTTATTAATTTCCTTCGTTAATAATGTTGTATAATTGTTATGTCCTCTCTGAGGTGCCTTCTGCTTTTATTACACAATAAATTAAGATTTTGCGTACATTTTTATGTTCTGTGCAGAACGAGGTACAAATAAATAAAACGTCTGTATTACTGTTTCAGTTTTTTGAACTAAGTGCAAATATTGTTTGTTTTTTAATCACTTTCTCTTCTGATTTCTGAAGCAATTGTTAATTTTTCGAAAAGCTTATATCCAAAAATGAATTAACTTTCAAGAGATTTTTAGAGAGCAAATGTGGTACTTCCATCTTAATGAAACCTAATTTAAACATTTCGCACAGAATTTTGACATTTATTTTTGATAAGAATTTGCGTCTCACAATCGTCTCTTTATTCCATGGAGAGACTCGAGTCCCCAAGTTGTGTAGTGATATGATAAATTTCCTCAATATCATAAGTTGATTCATATCCCTATTTCATAAGTTCATCACCATATTACTATATCAAAGTTGACTGAAGTACAATAACCAAGAATTAATTAACAAATAGAAATAAAAATTGTTGTAATCACTGTTACAATTTTACTGGACAATTAAAAAAACAAAAGTAATGAAATTATCGGTTAATTCAGTAAAACACCATCTTCATTATGCTGGTTGGTAAGAGAGGGATATTAAAATTGGTGATATTGGCGATGCGGTGAGTAATGTGAATGTAGTACATTGTTTGGCGTCTCTTGAGTCAATCTACTTAAATGTGGGGTTTCCAGATCACAAAAAATATACCTTGACGGGATAAAGGACATTCTTGTGGGTAAACATAACTCTTTCCGTTATCTCTCAACTCAAAATTCAAAAGAATCTAGTAAGTGTACCAATTCTCATTAACTATTCTTAACACTTGCCACAAAATCGGTCAAGGTGCATTTTTTTTCTGTTGTTTATGTCCTGAATAATATTTTTAGATTATTTTCTTAAAGGTAAAGCATCCAAAATATAGTGAAACATGATATTTTGTGTCAAATGTATNTCCAAAATATAGTCAAACATGATATTTTGTGTCAAATGTATTGTAAGTTAATCCATCGTATATCGTCTAGTGTTTTAAAGCAGAAATGATCGCATTACAGTTATTTATTAGTTTTTATATTGAGGGTGACATGTATTTGAGATTCATATTTTAAAACATATAAAATAAAGTTGGGAGAGAGAATAAATACAATTTGTTTCGTACTAGGAACTTGTCTGAAAGAAAATATAAACTATTGGTGCCAAACCATTGCACGAGCCCTAAAGCCCCAACAAAAAAAAACAAAAAAACATTGCACGTACTTTCTCATATACGTTTCTCCGTCTGCAGCACAGAGTGAGAAAAGTCGCTAGATGAACTTTGAAATTTGTCTGTTATTTACTCTATTTTATTTGAAATTTGAAAGTAAAATAAATATTCAGAATATTATTTTAATACATATAGCGACATATCAGTCTTATAAATATCGTAAAAGTGTTGTGTTAATGTAATTTTGTTGTATACAAAAATTGATGTATTTTCGTATCTGCAGTGCATTCGCTGTCCTATGTATTTTATCATCGTCATATCTTTGATTTCAGTTTATGGAAAGTGTATTCTACGTCTGCTTGATTCATTTACACTGTTAAATATTATTCAAGCTTCTTGAAACGGGAAACTAATGTGTAAGTGTAGCAGACAAAAGTTATTTTACAGCGTCTATACCAAACTTTCAAGCGAAATACCGCTAATGCGGATGTAATAAATACTTGTTGTACTTTACGTACAAAAAATTTGAGCAAAATCGTTGAAGCTGTTTTTGAGACACATTAAAAGAAGTACTTTGACCTTCGTGTTAAGTACCGTTTGTTTAAAAGTAAAAAGCAAAATTAGAGCACGTGCATCGGCAACAAGTAAATTCTACCGTAAATACGAAATGTGAATTAAATTGGCTCATCCGTTTACTTAAAATCGCTGCGCACAGACGGACAGACGGAAAGACGGACGGACGTTACACCAAAAACCACTTTTTTAGAATCAGGTGTCTCCAAGACGAATATTTCCGTCGAAATCTCGCATTCGAATTTTCTCACGATAACAAAACTTTCTATATACTACGTACTACATGAGAAAGTAAAATCACATTTCCTTATAATGGTACCATTAATATGTCCATCGAACAAGATACAGAGATATGATATCTGGAAGATTTGGGGAAAATCAGCAGATTAGGAAACATTGGTCACATTTTATGTAAACTTATATTACTTTCTACAAAAAGCAATAAAATCTCAAATCCTTGTATAAACAGCAGTATTTATCACACATTTGTATGATCGTGTTAAACATTGTTACATTTATTTCAATACTGTAGGATTTACTCTGTGTGTTTCTATTTCTACTAGATCTAGCAACACATATCATATGCCTTCATATTTAAATACTAAAATTCAAAATAAAATACTCAATACGTTATATTTTTAGAACAAAATTAATTTACAAATCCTATTACTTTTAATGAATTCATAACTAAATAAAATTCATATTGAATTTTAATCCTCTTTAACATGGATATGTAAGAGGATATACTAGTTCGATGTTAGAAATGAAAAGGGAGTCTTATTTTGGACTTCTTCGTCTTCCTCTCCTCCTCNGAGTCTTATTTTGGACTTCTTCGTCTCCTTCTCCTCTTTTTGAACCACATAGAATCACTTCAGTCAGTCCATTATCTAGTCTTCTTCGAAGGCACTGTTCGGACCTTGAGGGCCTCCCAATACTTTTTCACACGCTCCGAACTTCGAGCTCTTTCTTGCGTTGAAAATTTTCGGTTTGTGACTTTGTTTCTTACTTTGAACTATTACAGACTTTGAAATAATAATTAATTAGATCATTAATTTGAAACTGGAGATATTTGATTCAATTTTGAGTGATAAAATAATATACATACCAAACGTTTACTTGAACGATATAAAGGCTTCACCTGCGTTCAAATGACTCTATTTATGCAAACAATTCGAAGCAACTTCCGTATTGCTCGCGGAAACCCGAAACTCAAAACCATCGTCGCGATGTCTCAACCTTCCGCTTTTGGAGTGCGGGCGCCGCGATAACACCATGTGCGGGTGATGTACTGCGACCTCCCGGAACACCGCTCTGTTTCAACATTGATCGAGTTTTTATTAGTTGAAATGACTCTCAGGTCATCATTAAATATGATACTCTCTGTCCTATCACGCATAATAGTTCGTTTTTATTTCACACAAAGTAATGTGAACCTGGTTCACATATCTCCTATGTGGAGATGTCTCTCAGATCTTCCGGGGTTTAGGTATGGGTGGAAATGGTGTACGGTTGTGGANGTGGAGATGTCTCTCAGATCTTCCGGGGTTTAGGTATGGGTGGAAATGGTGCACGGTTGTGGAAGGCGAACGGGTGGTATAGTGGTTAATACCCCTGCGATCAAGGCAGAGTTCAGGGTTCGATTCCCGGCTCGTCGCCATTTTGACGTGACCGAAAGTTATCACATCTTCTCCATGTGTAGGGTACACGGAAGAAATATATGTATAAAGTAATGTAAACTTTCTTTAGTTACTGTAATTTAATAACAATCAATAATAGTTAACCAACAATTTATCGTCGATTCACAACAGATGAACATGTGAGCCTCTTTCTCTGAACATGACAAAAAAGTTAAATTTTTCCGGTGTGTTTTGATATGGTAAGAAAAATTGTTTTTCTTCTTCTTGAGAGCAAAGGGCAAGCTGTCCATGACCCCCACCAGGGGTGCAATTCAGGCATTGTATTCATGGAATGAATTTCGTTTACTAAGAATATGCGTTTTAAAATATCGCTTACTGTGCCAACAGTATGAAGATCTCTTACTAATTCTATCAATACAAATTCTTAATAATGCGAATATGTGTCAGAAGTGATTTTATCCTTCAAAACTGCTGTACGTAGACGTATTCGAATCCTAAGATTTGATGCAGAAATGTAATTTCGAGCACCTGTTGGATTGAAATGGGTGACAAATCTCACTATGTTTGCGAAAAACCCAAGGTAGAAAACTTGAGATAGAAACTCGGGTAAACTAATATAAAAAGCTCATCAAGAAAATTAGTTATTTAGCAGTTCATGTGCACTAATCACCGGGTACGAATTCGTAAATCCTACTCAACGCATCAGTGGCGTGCTATTACTTTTCCTGGGAATTTTGTCTCCTCATTACTGTCTCCTCATGCAGCTTTGACTCAAATTTTTCGCTAAAATAAATCTCGAAGAAATAGTAATTGAATCTAAGTTCTATATAGAAATATGAATGTTTACTTTTATGTAGCAAGACTATTTTATTTACCTGAATAATACGACATATTCTAATTTCACCCATATCTTATAATTGTAGGCAAGTTTCACTAGGTTTCGTATTTAGCATAAACAACATAAAAAAGACAACAGAACAGTTTCTCGTAAGAATAGTATACGGTAATACACAATGGAGCATTACATAACTCCTGAACGCGCCAGAGCTGTAATTTATTGAGACTCAAATAGTGTAGTAACAACCTTTCCAAATAATTGAGTCAAGTAGGTTTTTTAAGTAATATTTAAATGGTATTATCTCGGAAAGGAAAAAATGAAGGGTAAAATAGTAGGAAATCGCCGATACATCTTTAAATGTTTTTAAGTGTGATACCTCATTTGATTTGAGTGATTTGCTCCGTTCGGCTACACAGAAAAAGAACTAAAAAGTTCTGGGACATTTGCATATTAATGTATATGACGATATTATAACAGATATCAATTTTGTCCTAATTGGCCCTCACTCTTGGGAAGGTTTACGGATAAACATTCTCTGTGTTAGTACCGGAGCAGGCTAGTCGTATTAAACTTCAGTATCGATTACTCTGCCTCGAGGATTCTCCTGAGTGTTCATTAAACGACCCCGGCAACCCTACGTCTCAAGCTAGAGTTTCGCTTGGACTCCTAGACCTGTAATCGAAGGGGAATTTGGAAATTGCACACGGCCCAGTTTCCGTGACGCGTGACGGCCGCGGCGTGCGCCCTTCGCTCCGAGAACGCACGTTTCGCCGCAGGCCGTCTCGGAGGTTCAACCCAGAGCGTGCTTTGTCTCCCTTCACCTGTTCGGATTGTTTCGGCGCGGAATGGCTCTCATTTGTCTGAACGAATCAGTTCCCATCAATTACACCTCGTCCAATGAGAGTACTTTCGCCTGCGCCAGTTCACGATCAACCTGCGTCATTATTATGGAACTAGAACTTATTATATAGATCCCTGTACGGCGTCCCCTAGGAGAACGGATGTGTTATATCGTCACCAGTCCTCCTAGAGAACCCACTCCTCATATACCAACCCCCCCACCGGCATTCAATACTAATATTGGTCTTTACGGTCATTTTTAAACACCTCCTTCATCTGACTCCTTAGAGTGCCAGGGTTGAGGTCTGAATTTAGACGACATTGTGGGTAATAATTTTCCTCTTATGTATTTTTCTTTATTTATTGTAGTATTTGTAAATGAGAAATGTATTGAAGTTTATCCACATGGAGCGAAGGCAGGAGATGGGTGGTACGGCTATTGTTAGTAAGTGGGACGGTAATCTGGGTTTACCAACAATTTGGCCCATGTGGAGGTGTCAGTAGAAGTAGTTAGTATAGCTATTGATGCTAGGAGCAGTAGGAGGTGGATAGAAGAAGAAGGGTTCGCTTTTCAGTAGTCGCAGCTATATGAACAGGGACATTCATGTGAAGAGCTACACATTTCATCTGGTCCCACCGGGAATTGAACCCATGTTGAGCCAGAATGCTACCACCTGAGCCACAGGAGGAGTCTCTTGTATTGAACGCCAAGTGAGCAAATTTTCATCGATAGCTACCAAAACTCAGTATTGAGGGAGCGGGAAAGGGAAATTTCGAGATGTGAAGGGAGATTTAGAGGATGAGAAAGAGGGTTGGTGTGGTTTTTCGAAATCTCATGAAGACAGGGAAGTTTTGTTTTGAAGATCAACGGTGTCAAATTTCATCAATCTCGAAGTAAAATTGAAGATATGTATTAAAGTCGGAGGTAGCTAGCGATCTGTTAACTTTTTTATGCAAAGGGATGAGATTAAACTGATGATACTGATAAGCTTAACATATTCTTTCCAGCAAATTAATTTATTGAGTCCAAGCATAGGATAATATTCTTTTTTCTGCGTTTCTTTTATATTCCTGTAACTAGTTGCTTGATGTGGGGAGAGGGGGGGGGGTTGAAGTTGTGACACCCCCCACCACACACACACACACCCACAAAATTGGTCTCATGAGATAGGTCTCAGTCCCATTAGCCATGAGAGATAATATTTATTCATTTATAAACGGAAGTTCATTTCATACGTTTATGACTTACTTTTAGCATCGCGAAACAGATGTATACAACTTTCATAGTCACAGAATTAAATAAAAAGCCGTATAAAATCATATCTTATCTGCGTGAACCAAAGGTTTCAGATGAGAATTGAGTCGATAAAAAATTTATTTATAAAAACATCCACTGGACTCCTCCCTCTAAAATGTTTACATTTAATTTCAATCCAAGTCCTAGCTGTTTTGTTATAAACTTCGAGTTGCGTCGGAAAAAAAATACTCATAATAAAGAAACCGATAGGCATGATACAAATTGTGCTTTCATTAGATCCACGCAATATAAAATAAACTTAATTTAGGTACATGTTGCTAATGCGAAAGACTTTTGTTACATTCTACTGGAGTATGCATAATTTTGAAAATAACCATAGAGATTAAGTAGATTTGTCGTAGCTTACAATTATTTTGTGCCCTGTTTCTTCTTATGTTATTAATTTCAATGAACACTTACAGTATAATTAATAAGTAACTGAGCCCATTCTGAGCTCCCAGACGTATTTGATGTTGGTCGAAACACGACACAATTAGCGATTTAAAACTCATTTGTGATGAAAAACTTTTTTTAATTTGTCCTAGTTCCGCCTCTAAAAACGTCAGATTACTCGACGCTCTCAGGAAATTCCCTTCACCTGTTTCTCCTGTCAAATACCTTGCACGGTTGAGTTAACTCACGATACCTGACATCCTTGCCGCGGTGGACAAGACCAGTAACTTCGGCTATCACTGATCGTGATCCATTTTACCTTAATCACTCTCCTGTCATCAAATATCCAGGAAAAAACATGTTAGTTTTACAGCCCTATGGTTTAACCCAACTAGGTTTAACCCAAATAGAATTTATAACAGGGCATGGTGACTTCTATGAATTCTTGAAAAAAATAGGCAAGAGAACAGATGGAGAGTACATATGTCAAAAAAGGACTGAGACACCATGACATGTATTGTGAGAATGCGAGAACTATGGCAAAGAAATGGCGGAGTATTTACGGAACTATGCAAGAATAGATGTAATAAACACGGAAAAATTATGGACACTAATAGAGAGTGACAGAAAATTTGAATTATTTCAGTGATAGACAGGAAAATTATACAGGAAATAACTAAGAGAAGCGCGTGCCTCCATGTGGGAGGGGCGGGTAACGTCAAAAGACGGCCAAGTTACTCAGAGAAACACCAATCGAGAAAGAATATAAAGTTGATGAGAGCCTTGCTTTGCACACAGCTATAGATGCAAGGTGACCAGAGTGTCGAAGAAATGAAAGAAAAAAAGTAACATTCCGTACGTCACACACTCAAAATATTCTATTTCAAATAACAGAAATAAAAATAGTAAAAATGGTTTATTTCTGCTATTGAGGTTATCTGAACAGGACTTAAACAATAAATCTATAAAAATATGTAACAAAAATAATTTGTCCAACATACAATTAAATTCATCGCTATCTCTGTGATTGCTGATTGAAGAAATTTAGGACAAATGTAAGTAACACAAAAAATGACCTTTACTGCACCCTGATGGAACTTAATAAAAGTGTAATATTACATTTATATTACCATTTAATTTATTTTAACTTCGGAGTACAGATGAAATAAACCTTATCGGAACCACACGTTCTATACTTTCAAATTCATAAATCGTCTATAACCTCGCATTGTAAGAAGCCAGCAGAAATTTGATTGAGGCAAACTTCAGGTTCTAATCGTAGTTACTAAATCTGGTTTTTAGAAAACATGAAGTCAGCCAAATTAATTCACTACTCTTTTAAAGCGAATAATATCGCACTCTGTTCTTAACGAGAGCGAAATTATAGATTTACCGCCCAACATCATGATTGAGGAGGCATTAGAAGGAAATGGACTAGTGAAGTCCGTTATCGTGTTGTAATGAGTCCTTTGGATTTGTGATGCTGAATTGTGAGGTACGGAGTATCAATCGAAATTGGAATGTAAACAAACTGTTACGTAGGGTTCATCATTTGGAACAATGGAGACATGTTAGTGGAAAACGATATTTTACATGGATAATTATGGGTAAGTGACAAAAAGTCTTGTTATTATATATTTCTCAACGCCGTTGTCCTAATTCATAAATTTTCTCGCAAGTAGCATCGAAATCTACCACATGATCGGTTGTTTGAAAATATAAGTTTTTGAGCATATTTGTTGACATTATGATATGCTTGGAAATAAATTGCTACTGATTTTTCTTTCCAGATATTTTACTATTGATTTTCTTTAACAAATATTGAGTTTTGATGATTCATTTGTGAATTATCTTCTGTTATCACATTTACTTATATAATCAAAGGTTTACTTAGATAAAAGTATTAAGCTAGATAGCAATTTGATTAATTTCAAATTTTAAATGTGCAGTTGATTTATTTGCACAGGTTGTTCGTAGCCTTAGAAAGTGTATTTGATTTAAAATTAGAGATAAGGAGGATAAAAATTTTATTAAATTTTTGTTTATTTGACAAGGAACAAGACGGAAAATCTGACATAAATATACACTTCTTAATTTCAAAATGTCTTATAAAGAGTATAACATTATGAGGACCGAAGAATTACGTAATTTATATAAGTGACTCTATGAATTGAATGTTATACTTGCAGTAAAAGGCTCATTCGGAAGGTCTTCTATTCCAAACGGTGCTTTATGTGTATTTTAACTCGAAGAAAGTGAAACAAGACAAGTCACAGAGGCTGCATTCAAAGAAGCCACTGTGTTGCGCCTGACTCTTATAATGATGCATTGGAAGGAGATTCCTACCAGAAGCATTCACAAATAAGAGAGAGGAAAACGACTCGGAGATCAACGAGCAAGACGCGAGAGCGCGTACTGTGAGTGTGTTATCATTCAAACCACATTCCTTAACTGAGAGATTTCACTAGAAGACACGAAATGACAGGGGATGTAAAAAAATAATTGAGACAGAGTTGAAATTAGAGAAGTAAAGATACGTTTTGTAATATCTGTGATTTATACATGTGTAAAATCATCTATTTTTGTCGAATCAATAAAGTTGCATGCAATATTTCTAATAACTATAAACCCAGACAGTGGCGGATCTGGGGGGGGGGGCTAATCAGGGAGCATTTTTGTTTAAAAATTATGGTTTTACCTTTAAATTAATTGCATCAAATAAATTATTAACAATCTGGTATTACTAAATTTATTTATCTGGTATTATTAACAACAATAAGAATTATATTATTAATAACAATTATAACTAATAACAAATATTAATATGTAATCGTTTTACAAAGTATGCCATTTAACAACTTCAATTTCATCTGTTAAGCTTTCAGGTTCAATGAGGAGTGGGGGTGCTATAGCCCTCTCAGGAACCCATAGATCCGCCACTGAAACCAGATACTCATAAAAGTACTCGAAGGGTTTATTTATTATTAAAATATTAAAAATCACAAATTATAGCTTCTTTAAAATCAATATCATTATATCTAAGTAATATTTTAATATTTTCATGTCGTGTGAATGGTAAAAGTGTTTGACTATAATTGAATATGTAAAGCAATATTATTATTTTCATGAAATTTTGAGGGGGGAAAGACAGCACGTCGAGAAGGCAGCAAAATTTATCTTTGTTCAGGGCGATAAAATTGGTAGAAACATCCCTGTATACAAGAGAACCCCTCTTAATCGGCCTTGGATCAACCTGTCATCGGATTAACCGGCCTACCTCAAGGAAGATGTTTCAATCTTTCAGCGTATAATAGATGGCAGGTAGGGGCTCAAACATTGATGAATCTTTCCTGGAAAGTAAAACAGGGTGACGCGACGTAAGTTGTGTTGAATATTTTCGCGTTCGTTTATGTGTGTGTGTATGTATGCACATGCAGTACAATAAAATGAGTTGCAATGACGTCTCACTTGTTTCTTTATTCGTGATAACGTGATGAAATTGTTTTTGAACGAAAATTGGTGTATAGTTTTTGAACCTCGGATTAACCGTCCAGGGTCTCGGTCCCGACCGAACCGGTGAAGAGGGGTTCTACTGTACATCTTTATTTTTGTTCTGTAATCTCCTCCTGTTTTGCTGGAGTGACTACACGAGAACTCTGGGGAAATCCTCTTCCTCCACCCACAGAGTTCTTTAGTGATGCTCCATGCTATGCTTGCATTAGCATCGCTTCCACGTGTTTTCTCTCCGCCTGCTGATTCACGTAACGAGATGCATGTCGGGGTGACCCCGCCTCCTCGATCTGTTGTACAAGGCGTCCGCTGCCACCAGTTTTCCCTCGGCGTTGGATGGATGCATGAGGAGCGTGTGACTTTCGCCTGGTGGTCGTCACAGCTGAGGCGTCGGGTGCCGCTGGGCGCGAGGCGCGAGCTCTGTAGTCACTCACTCATTCACTCGACGCATGCGTGTGTGTGTGTGTGGGTGGAGAAAACTGCGATGCGTCCAACGCCCCCTGGAACGGGATGGTTCGCATTGTCACGGAATGTGTTGTCTTGTAGGATTAGTAGAAATCTAACCGAATCCTATCACTGATTTGGTGGATCACTCTTGATTTTGAGATTTTGTACGTGGAAACTTATTCGTGCCAGCTTATTTCAGCATCACGATTCGGAAACACTCGACTCTCAAGCCGTTTGCACCCCAACAAAGGATTGACAACTATTCCCATGGACTGTGATTGTCTTGTAGGATTAAAAGAAATCTAACCGAATCATATCACTGGTGTAGTGAATCACTCTCGATTTTGAGATTTTGTACGTGGAAACTTATTCGTGTCAGTATATTTCAGCGTCACGTTTCGGTAACACTCGACTCTAGACACGATTATACCCGAACGAGAAATTGGCATACTATTGCTATGGACCGTGGTCGTTTAGTAGAATTAGTAGAAATCTAACCGAATCCCATCACAAATGTTCTACTTTCGATTTTGTTCGAGGAAACTTATTCATGTCTGCATATTTCAGCATCACGTTTCGGAAACACTCGACTCTCATGCCTTTTATGACGTCTTATGATGTTTATTATTGAACTCTTTGATGTGAATATAGAATAAAGTATAAAATAAATAAGGATATATGTCCTCCACATAGTCTTACACCGTTTGTAACTGATATTTTTACAAACAAATTTAATTATTGATTTATTTGTTTACTTCTCCTTTGGTGGGACCGGATCCACCATTCAACAAACTGCCTGCATTCCGTATGTTCACGTACACACTAATGTAGATGTGTCATAGATGTACTGAGTCATAAAAGTCGTTACGACAAACTCAACAGAAAATAACAGTTTGTTTCATTGTGAATTATTTTTCTATCCTTCCATTCTTCTCGAGGATATCTTTTCTTGATAAATCAAATTAATTTTTATCGTTCGGTTTGCTGAATACTGCGAGTTCTTGGGATTGTTCCAAATCCTTGTGAGATATTCAGTGAAAACCTTTTCTCATTTCCGTGTAAGTGCGCTCTGTACTCACGTTAAGAAGGAAATAAACCCAGTGAACTCTGTGCTGTAGGATTAAAATGACTCAGTTTTCCCATTGAAGCGGGATATGAGGACATAGAAAACTGTTGGAAAGTAAGATAAGTGCGGAAAGATTATGAGAAATGCGTGTTGTTTATTCAGCGTCGTGATGGAAAGAGAGGTTTGTGTGATTTTTTTTGACTTCATCTCGAGTAATAAAAATAAACAACAGCATTTGGGTTTTAAAATTGNTCTCGAGTAATAAAAATAAACAACAGCATTTGGGTTTTAAAATTGAAAACTAACTTTTAAGATGTTACCAGAATGTATTTAAAATTCTTCCATGTCTTCATGCAGAACCAAATAAAAAATTGTTTAAATATTTCATTTTGTATCGTTTTCTTCATACATGGGCTTATTTAATTGATTGCCGGGTGTAAAACTCACTCCCAACTCCCTAGAAAAAAACTGTTAGTACATTGATAATTTTATGACATTTTCTTTTAACTAATATTTCAATATTTGTGGGACATTCTTTTGAGTAATATTTTTATCTGTACAGAATCTTGGTAGGTCTATGGTCCCAACCTGTCGCGAGCTTTATCCAATTCTTCAGGTATTTCGATCGGAATTAATAAGCTTGCTTTCAGCGAGTCTATTAGATTATCTTCCGTGGTAATAAGCAGTTTTTTAATTTATTTTGTACAATAAATTTATTTATTTACTATTTGTTCACAAGCGGTGACAACGGAAACCATATTTGATTGTTTTGAAAACATCCATTACATTTTAGTATCGTAAAGGACATTAAGTAAATTTATGAAAGAAAGAAACATTTCCTTGCCAAAACATTACATTTGAAATCAAGTAAAAAAAATCCATTATCTATCTACCATTAACTTCGAATATGTTTAACGTTGCGTGACTCGTAAGCGTGTATACGCGTCATCATATATTAATTTAACGGAAATGTTAATTTAGTTGATTTACATTGGTATGAGAGGGAAAGTAATGAAAATTCCGTGACGCTAATTACCTCAAATATCGTGAATCCCATTTCCATGTATTTCATTTCGAATGAAGGTGTTTTAAATTCATATATTTGCTTCGCTCGTTTGAGGTAATAAAACTCTGACTCCTTCTCACTGTCTCTTCCTTGTAAAACTACTTCAAAAACCTCAGCGTTTGACGTATTATATCCGCGTTGAATGAAGTCGAGTTGTCAACTATTCACGAAACTTTGAAATATTCATCGAAAGAGTTCTAATTTATTAATAATTTGCAGTATTGATTTTTATAGTTGGACGAGGACAATTATTTTATTTTATTAAAACTTGACAATTTATTTTCATATGACTCTTTCTTTCACGAGGATCACATTATCTTCCATCACGTAATACGGCTGCCGTTTCCGTTCGAACATTATTTTTCGCAGTTTTTGTTGAATTATTCTTTTAAAGATCATGTAAGGCATGAAAATCCTAAAATTACGTTGCTATTTTCATTCTCTATTTTTAGTTGCTTTTTGTCCCTATGTGAAACCGATAATTGTGTCAGGATGTAAAGAAAGACATAAGCCTGCGAAATAAGCTCATAATTCAAATAATTCAAAATTTTGCGTTGTAAGGGTATAAATATTCATCGCCACTGGATAGGGATTGGTTCAAACTATTATTTGAAATACTTTTTGAGGGGTAGACTAGCCGCTCTGACGGATATAATATCGAACCTTAAGTAGTAATTCAGCCCTAAAATACATGTGCACCTTTGTTTAGGGATTTAAAATAATGTTAGCAAACTGGCGACAGTTTTTGAATGTCCAGAATTTGTTTAATGAAAGAAGATACTATTAACATATATTTACGTTGTTCACGTCTAAAATCATAATTAATTAGAAATATTTACACTTGTTTATTTATAACATTCACCTGCCGAAGGCATTAATCCTCTGTTGAAACATGATTTTCAATAAAAATTATCTACATACGAAGTTTAAAGAAATATTTCAATTCGAAAACATATAGACCATGAAATTTCTGCACAGATTTCTGTCTAGATGTTCGAAATTCAGGACATACATTCTATGGGATGGGACGAAGGGCGCCACCAAATTTTGTTTCGAAATTCGATTTTGATACTTTTTTATTGATCATTAAACATATTTTGACAATATCGTTGAGCAGTCTAGTCATTCAGAACTCGAAACAGGGTCTATCCGGAAAGTATTGGAAAAGAACTGTTTGTTTGCTCCTTTATGATTTTGAGGGCGCTGATTCTGAATTTAAACTTCGTCCCCTTGAGAAAGTTCGTGAAATGTGAAGTAAAAATACTGCTAGAAATTTCGTGATTTATATATAGTTTTAAGTTTATTTTGTTAGGCGTCTTTAATTTTGAGCTTTCACTTCATATTATTTCTAAGATACCTTCAAGAACCCCACTTCAAAAGTTCAGGCTTGCGAATATCGAATTTTGACCATTTATTATTGTTGTTGTAGTATTTGTAAATGGGAAATGTAGCGTGCTATTGAAGCTTATGTACATGGAGCGATAGGAGGTAGTAGTTGGGTGGTAGGTTATTGTTAGTAAGTGGGCCGTTTAGCTGGATTAACCAACAACATGGCCCACGTAGAAGTATTAGTAGTAATACTAAGAGTTAGTGATATGAGGTGGATAGAAGAAGGAGGGTTTGCTTTTCAATAGTCAAAGCTATACGTAAACTGGGACATTAATGAGAAAAACTACAAATTTTTTCTGACCCCGTCGGGAATGGAACCCGGAAAGACTTGATGAGCAAGCACGCTAACACCTAAGACATCTGAGGGGTATTGACCGCTTTAGGACCGAAGTGAAACAGTGCTGCGTGACCTTGTAATTGGACCAGTTTTGCTCCAACTTTGACCAACGGTCAGGACGTGTTCCACCAAGGGATTACTGATACATGGTTCGATAGTTCGTGAATGAGACTAAAGTGATATATAACGACGTGTTTTTAAAGTAAGAAGAAGATTAAAAAGTTTCTCGAGACTTTCTGAGTGCTAGGCTAATAAGGATCGCGTCTTACTTGATTTCACCGTGATATTTCTTGATTATAATCTGTCAGTAAAGAACATGAACCGGATATAAAACTTATGGAAAGTTTGAGAATCCCGTACAATTAGGCAAACAATAATTGTATGCATGTATATTTCTGTTGTTGGTTTTTTTTCCTTGTAAACAGCGCCTACGATTTTGATGAGATTCACAGATAGGTATTTTCAGATTAAAAAGCGACCAATCACGGAATCATTTCGAATGGATAAAATATCAGTCAACCGTTTCAATATATTGTTCAATAAGCTGATCTTTAGTTTTAGATGCTTTATTTCATTTTTTAAATAATTTAAATGTTTTGTTCCAGGTAAACCTTATCAGCGAGTTCGTGCGTAGGCTGGAAGCATTTATGAACATTTGGACAGTCTCCTCAGAGCAGGATGCACATGTGGTATGTAAGTCTCTTCAGGTTCCAATTAGCTTTTAGAGTTTAACATCCGGTTGAGCGGCTGCTGTTAATTTCTGGAATGAGGACAATCAAAACAAACGATGCGTACACTTGTATACAGTGACCAAGGAGTGACTTGTATACAGTGACTATTCACAGGAGTGGAAACTTCTTCAGTTGGGGTTAGGGTTCGATATGTACGAAAAACGGCGTCAGTTGGGAAGTACGAAACCGACATCAGCGCTGTCACACTGTGATTTTGGAACTAGTTCAACTGGTTTAAAAAGATCCGATTTCCTCCATCCCATATGTGTATTGTAACCAAAGAGACTATATTACTGTTTACATTTACATTTTCGTTACGTAGAGTGAAGTTTATAACCCCTTCGTGGTTAAAGAGTTATGCTTCTGGCAATTTTTGTTTTGTTTTGTGTGAAATAGTTTATTAAAATAACAACTTCCACTAAATTATTACTAATTTTGTTTATTGATTTATTCCTGAATGTATGCACTTTACTGTTCGAATAATTTTCCACGCGAATAATTTACATGCGCGGGGCATTTTTTAAAATAACACAAAACTTTAATAAAATAGTCAGAAGTCAAACCCCGAAGGGGTTATAAACTTCGCAGGAAAATGTAAATATAAACAGTAATATAGTCTCTTTGGTTATAGTACACGCATAGTATGAAGGGAATCGGATCTTTTAAACCAGTTGAATTAGTTCCAGTGTCACCGTCTGACGGCGCTGATGACGGGTTCGTACTTCCCAATTGACGACGTTTTTCGTACATATCGAACCCTACCCCCAACTAAAGAAGTTTCCACTCCTGTATGGAGTCTCGTTGACAGTGACTACTGTTGACTAGCTTTATATTTGCTACTTTCATTGTCTTTGGAATTGCTTGGCTATTAAATTGATTTCATTTCTTTTCTTTTTTTATTGTCTTATTGTAGTGTAATATTCCCTTTCCGTATTTATACATTTTCTTATTCGGGCGTGAGAATTTCAAAGAAATGAAGGGCATCGATTCTTCTAGAAATGTGTATGAAATGAGAATGATATTGTCTTTTTATACCAAAAGCATTCAGTAACTTTGGAAATAATTTAACAACTCTCGTGTGATAAGTTAGCAAATCGTCTTGTTTAGCGTCGTAAGAAGAATGGCAGCATTTGAAAAAATACCTCTCCAATTGTGAAGTAGAAGAACTGATTCAACTTGAGATCGATGTCATCGTAGTCTCTTAAAACAAATCTTCCGAATATAAATAAATAATGTAAGAACCAGAAGTGTAACTCATAATCGTATTTATTTTAAACNCTCTTAAAACAAATCTTCCGAATATAAATAAATAATGTAAGAACCAGAAGTGTAACTCATAATCGTATTTATTTTAAATCAATATTTGGTGGCCTCTTTTGTCAGAGTCATTTGTAGGTTTCTTAATTTTTCGACTCAGACAGTCCGGTTTTAATTTTCCCCAATTTTCTTTATGAGGAAATAAAAACACTTTTTGATCTGAAGTTTTGTTTTTTTATGGTGGGTTCTTTCAGGAATCTGGAGCTAATTGTATGAAAAGATCGGTGAACATGTTGACCGAGGTGGTGAATGCATGTGTAAGGGGGACAAGAAAAGTGCGTTGATGAAGTGTGATGGTAGTTCTGCTACAAAGGGTGCTTGACGTAGGAAGGGCTGTGAATTCAGGATATATAGCGTGTGCAAAATAAAACTCGCCCAGAAGAGAACTGTAATCCTCACATGGAATTGACCTTTGTCAATGAACAGGAGAACTACCCTTTACAGAATATGCTGGAAATGGCTACTGTTGAAGTCGATGCTACAGCCGATCAGCATCAGCACACACCGACTCGAGAACTTTGTCACGAGTTTAGGAGGCGTTCGGTGAGGAGAGGGCAGTCAGCATAGGCAGTAAACTCTCCTGACCACCTCGATTGCCTGATATGTCTCCCTGAGATTATTACCAGGGGGGTTGAAGGGTCAGGTGTACTCAAATAATCCTCACACTGGAAGAACTACAGAACATTGAAAACGCATTTGCTGTATGCTAAAACTGTAAGCTAACGCGTGTCTCACAGTTTGATAGATAAATCGAGCACAGCGTTGCGTTGACGTCAACGGTGGCCATTTCCAGCGTTTTCTGTGATGGACAGTTTTCCTGTTCATTCTCAAGGGTCAATTCCGTGTCAGTCTCATAAATATTTTCCCGACCAGTTTTATTTTTCCCAGCTGAGGGTATGAAATACATCGAGGTTCGTTTACTATTATCCTGAGGACTTTGAGTGTTTGTTGTGGATGTTTAGTCTTCTGTAGGCTGTGGAACTCCAACAGGGACAGCTCTAGGTTTTTGATAGATCGTATTAAAACGTGTCCTTAAGAACATGTATTTTGTATACTCCATATTGTTGATCCCAAATTTTATAATACTGAGATTGGGTAGGAGAAGATGAAGAAAAAAAACACTGTTTCATACTGCCGACGTTTCAAAAATTTATATTTTCTTCGTCAGGGCTGTATAAATTCACAATACAACAAATCACTCATCTCTCATCAATCAAACTGATTGACAGTATGTATGTAGATGGGATGTTGTGTGTATTCTGGTATGCGAGATGGAATAAGATTTGTTGTATTGTGAATTTATACAGCCCTGACGAAGAAAATATAAATTTTTGAAACGTCGGCAGTATGAAATAGTGTTTTTTTTCTTCATCTTCGACCAAATCTCAATAACCAGTTTATAATATGTACTTTCTTCTAAGTACTCTTCCCGCGATTCCTGATGATTTAGTGGACGTTATAGAGCTGAAAAGAACCTTGGATGAAAGGAATGTTTAAGCACATTTGTGGTGGATTTTCTACTCTACTTCTTTAGGAATGAACAATATAGTACTGTTGAAACGATGTAGCGGTTCCCAGGGGCACGACCGTGCGTGAAATTGAGTTGTGTTGAGGCTTTCTCGCTCGGTTTACTGCCGAAACTTCAGGAAAACTTCCAAGGCATTGGAAAGTCAATTAAACGAGCATAGCCGAAAGTACCTTTGTATTTCAAAATAAAAAACTTCCATCTTTTGTAAATAAACTTTTCTTTGTAAAGCTTCGAACTGATCTCATAGTTTCTCAATAAGTCTAGAGTGGATGACATGAATTGAAAAATTTACAGGATTCTAAGTATACTTGGTTCGTATGAGAACGAATATGAATAACACGTGTATTATGTAAAGAAATAAATTATTGCCTCAGGATCAGTTAAAAATCACTTATGACCACGTGGAGGATATGCTCCGGAAACTGAGATGAGAGGATTCAATCAATGAGTAATAATT
Source organism: Laupala kohalensis (assembly GCA_002313205.1). Taxonomy (NCBI): domain Eukaryota; kingdom Metazoa; phylum Arthropoda; class Insecta; order Orthoptera; family Trigonidiidae; genus Laupala; species Laupala kohalensis. The sequence goes on along the minus strand of NNCF01126372.1, from coordinate 544,298 downwards.
ACTTATTCTTTGTCAAAGTATTTATTTAAATATTGACTGGAAAGTGATCAATACGGATCGTAGTTCTTACGAAATTAATACACACGAAAAATAGATCAACATTACTGTTAACATACAATATAAAGTAATAAGATAAAGCATTTTTTAACTTTTTTCTCTTGATTTAATCAAATGAGATATACAACTTTCAACAAAGTCATTACGAGACTTAATTTTTTTCATTATACTATTTTATAAATTTATTTTTACTGCAAAAAGATGTGCTCTTATCCACTCTACAAATGGACTGTGTCTCGTATTGATCGTATGTCTGTTTTATAATCATGAAAAATGACGGACTTAATTTTTCTTTTCTCCATAATTATAAAATGTCATACCGCCACAACTGTTCATAATTTTTTCTTTCCGTGGATCTCTCATTCCCATAGAGGTATAGTTCGCTGATTCTTCACTTTTTCCCACAAGCACATAGTGTCTTTAATTTTGTTTTTACTTTTCAAGTATTTCCAGAAGTGACCATGTTTTGTTGACATTCCACATTCTTCTCCTTTAATGAACTAAAAGAAGAGCGTGTAAAGGACTTAATATATTTTGAGACGTTCATTGTGATAAGGTACTAAACCGTCCTTGCGAGTATTTCTACGTGGAATAACATTCATTTTTTTCAGTTTCAAAAAACAATGATAATGAATAAAACAAGATAGGTAAGAATGAAAATAATTCATTGGAAATTGTTGAAATAATTTAATATACGCTGCTGTATTTCGCAACAATTCTACAATTTGAAAACAAAATGTAATCTTTTGAACGATCTTTATTGATTGGTCACGAATAAAAATGAAAATAGCTGTTTTGAATTTCTCCTTATTTAACATTACTTTAAAGTTAATTTTCGACAATAAGCTCCACTTCGGGGTAAAATATGTTGTCTACCTGTTAAAATATTCTTTTTTTTTTAGTGAATATACCTCACTTTTTTAAGATGGGCTACATGTTTCTGCTCCATTATTTAAAGAGGGATTGCAGGAGGATTAATACAAAACATCCTATTCGATGCTAGAACCGTTGTTATGGGAGCGTGCCATCATAACTCCATTATAACATCAGACGCAGTTCTATCTTCAGCATTATTTTTCCACCCTCTAGAAAATAAAGTTTAACTACAGATCGCTGCAGTTTTAGTTTCTGTCGAATTTGTGTGAAAATTAATTGACTTTCGTTATTGGAATATTAAAACCTCTATCACCAAAGTATTAATAAGATGACGAAAATGGGGACATAGTAACTCGTCAATCAAGTCGGTTCTAAATCCTGTCATTAGTTATAATTACTGTTATGATCTCACACTCAGTTGCCTTAAGCTAATAAAATAATTGAGAGCTTGGCGGTCTTCCTAGTAGTTCCCTGTCTTTCTGTGATTTATAAATTGAAATCAGGAACTAAACATTCAAGACTAAAACGGACTAGTAAATTATATTTAATGGGGTAATTTATTCTTCCATTAACCTTTGTGTCCTATTTACTATTCTATCTCTTACATCTCTGTTCTAATCTTCTTGTTTGCTTTCCTCTGCTGTTATATTTTGTTGTTTACAACCTACCACGTACACCGAAGCCTTGAAGAAGAAGATGAAAGAATGCATTAGCAATTCATGGAATGTATGTGCGAGTATGCATCTACTTCTTCCGTGGATCTACACGTGATACCTTTCGGTCAGATGAAAATGGCGACAAGCCGGGAATCGAACTTAGGATTCTTGCATTGTACCCATTTTCGTCTAACCGATAATTATCACATATGTGAGAGTAGATCGTATAAGTTATGTTGCTGACCATAAAACATGGTGTACAGCATTCTGCATTCTTCTGGTTTATGATCATCTCATGTTTCGGTTTAATGATCAACTCATGATATGGTTCAATGATCAACTCTTGTTATGAGTTAGTGACCTTCTCATGTATGTGATTTGAATCAACACTCTAGAGCCCCTGAAATCACTGTGCTAATAAACAGGCGTCGAGAAAGTAATGCAACAAATAAATAGTTTTTTAAAGTTAAATCGACTAGTGCTTCAACAATTAATGAGAATATGAAAAGGAATGTTTCAAGCGTGATGTGGCACACAAAGATCAATCGAAGAGAAATAACGTGTATCTGTGTGGCAGCACAGTATTTAAAATTCTTAAGTACGTTGGTGACTTAGTTCAAGAGACCGGTCTGAGGAGACCAGGTCAGCTTCCTGGAGAGAGACAGTCTCTTCATGATCCATTGAAAGAACATTTTGCAATGATATCTAAAGCTTTAAGTTATTCATGAATTACTTAAATAACAATATTTATTTCAAATTTTGTTCTATTTTTCAACGCTCTAAATGATTTTATTTTCTTCAGTAAAAAGCGATGTTGTATTTTTCAATTATACAGTATATATAAGGGAAGTATTGTAATCGGTCGAAAAAAGTTCTCTTCAGACATTTACGAATTGGTTCCAGGAGAGAATTTTCAAATTTTGATTAATGAATTGGAAATTTAGATGAATTGTGTCGCTGTCGTGGAATGGAATGGGAAGTAGTGTATCTTGCTGTGTAAGCTTATGTACGAGTACATGGAGCTGGAAGGGACGGAAATGTAAAAAGCGGACAATACTTAAGCGAACCGCTTAGGCCTTCTTCAAAAAGATACTTNGGGAAGTAGTGTAGCTTGCTGTGTAAGCTTATGTACGAGTACATGGAGCTGGAAGGGACGGAAATGTAAAAAGCGGACAAAACTTAAGCGAACCGCTTAGGCCTTCTTCAAAAAAATACTTCAATTTCTTTTCTAGAATGTCTACGCTCTGAATGAAATACATTATACTCATGATTTAATGCATTCGGGAACACTTTGAAATCACTCGGCGTCTTATTTTGTACACATTTTAAACTTAGATGAACACAATTGTAGGGATAGCTTTTATATGAGTACAAAAATAGTCCAAAATTGATTGAATTTTTATTTTTGCTTTATATTATTACTTCATATTGAGTGTGAGAGNGATTGAATTTTTATTTTTGCTTTATATTATTACTTCATATTGAGTGTGAGAGCTAGTGGACGTTGGCTAAATCGTATTTTCTAAATGAGAGGGATTATTTATAAAAATGTATGTATTTTGACAAATTCTGTATATTAATATCCCTTCACATCATATTCAGTCATATCGTCAATAAAAATGCTCCAAGTGATTTCTATATCGTTATTATTATAGTATTTTTTCCAAATGTAAGTGGATTTGTTACAAAAATATCCTGACAATATTATGCGTCGAATTAATTCTTTTGAAAGTTTTCTTTACGTCTGCCTAAGGTTCAAAAGATAAGAAAATATTCTATTTGTAAGATAAATAAATAAAGACTTGCGACTCTTTTCGATCAATATATATTTTACTGAGTTCCAGAAAAACAGAATAAAAATATATTGATCGCCCAAAAATGTCGTGGTATAGTTTATTTATCTTGATTACATAATGGAAGTATATAGTAGAAGTATAATACTATTTTTACTCGCCGTACGAACGTTATCCAGTGGAACAAAAATAAATCATCGGGAAATTGAGACGAGAACGAGGATCGTTAATCTTTCCCTTCTGCTCAGGCGTGTGGAGAAATTTTCGGGAGATTCCCTTCTCGTAGCGGCACTGGGGTCGGTCACCCACCTGAGGGAACTTCTGCCTGCAACGCCTCAACTTCCTCTCACGGCCTCCTGTTCGCCACTACGCGTCTCTTGTTTCCGCCACCACCACCGCCGCTGCATTCCCGTCTCGTGACGTCAGCACTGTTACTCAGGTGGAGTCGTCCTGTAGGCGTAATGCCAACTGGAAGACTTCTATTAGTGTGTTTCAAAAGTTTCATTATCGGAGGCAAGAGCATAGCGAAATGGGTCAGGAGTCAACGGGTTCCGAATCACGCGGTAGAGCGTGAGTTCAAACCCCGTTCGACCCCAACTAGGTGAGGTTTTCAGCCGAGGTCTCCCTCACCGACTCCAGACAAATGTCGGCTCGGTACCATATATTCCCCGGCAATCTAATATCTCTCCTTTCCAATTCCCGTACCCGAGTCCAACGCTTAGGTGGAAGAGCAGGCCTCATGGCCTGAACCTCGCCAAAAGGCTTAAAATAGATAAATAATACTGCTTCTACTTTACAATAAAGCAATGAACTCAGTGCGTTTCAGTTCACGTTTTTTATGTTACATTTCCTCGGAGTATAATTGCATGACTTCGAGTACAGGGTCAGATATCGTTGAGCGACCGGATGTTGAGGGGAAGACATCTAGCTCCTACGTGCTCACGGGCTTTCTTCGGCGTTACGCAAAGCTACCTTTTATGTAGCAATGGAAGTCACGTAATTGTGCAGATGCTGCATTGCATTTCTATAACAACACGTGCCGACTGACTCACATGTTCTTCGGAATGGATGCATGAACGACAAACAAGAACTAGAGACCACTCCTAATGATTCATTATCATTTGATGTTTAAAGAGATGTGTCAGAGTCTGTGTATTCAATGATATACAGGTACAAAGCCGACAGTGGATAACCGTCGTATATTGCATATACTATGTATTTTTATGTTCGCCAACATTCATTACATCTTCTCAATTATGCTCGTCAAGTAGAAGGAAAACTTTTCTAAAATTCTGTTCAACATAAAATCTTGACAAAATTGTATCATATCAAATTTATTTTGTCAAGGTTTCCGATGTTTCAAAGCCATTTTCTGATTGCCTTCTTTTATTTCNCAGGCAGCGAATTTACAATAATATAAACATTTCGTCACACTTAGTATGTGTATAGATATGAAGAGTGGTTGTAGACTCGGGAGTGTATGTTGTATGATTGGTGTTGTGCGTGGAATGATATGAACAGTGTATTCGTGTTATGTGAACTGTTTGCCCTGAAGCAGATAGGATATATATCGAAACGTTGGCGTAACAAAAAAATTGGAGCTTATTTGGCGTAAACGCAAGAATATCCTTATTGTGTAATGAAGGCTGAAATTATGACCGACGATAAGCATTTTTAATGGAAGAAGAATACGAGCCTTTGTCAGAGATAGTATCATTTACACCTTAAACCCCACGCCCGTAGCAAAATCCTGTCTAGGTCCAGAAGTATTATAACTATGTTCTGAAAGGAATAAAACTCCGGTTACTTAGAGAATAAGAAAAACAAATTCTCGACCACTTTTGAGTATACCCTGAACACTTGTTAATGTAATCTCGAACCGTACATTATACGATTGTTATGTGATCGGCCCAGTAAACATATGTGAATATATGTGAATAAATAGAACGAAACATAAAATAAAAACATAAGATTATCTATTAGAGGCCATCTTAAGCTCATTTTTTTGTTATTGTCAAGAGTTAACTATTAAAAAACAAGTATACCTCGAGTTCTTTAGCAAACTGGGAGTATTAACGGATATAATTAAGTATTTAATGATTCTATTTTCATACTCATGTGTAGTAATTTCTGGTTTCTTATATTTTATTTCGCCTAGTTTGTTTCCATTACGAATCCCTAACTTACCACTGAGCGCGTGGAATGTAAAAGAATAACAATGTTTGCTTCTCCGTGGTCACACCCTCATTCTTCTTCTTGTGTTTGATCGCAAAGTCACGTTTATTCAGTCATGTAACTTTACCGAAAATCATGCAATGGGACTGCCTACTTCGAAATCGGAAAGCACTGTCAACGTATCATTAGACTTACGAACGATGGCGAAGTGATAGCTAGTGACGACTACCCTGTGTACAAGCCCTGTACCAACATCATGTCAGTTAGACTGGCAATGAATAAAAATAATAACAATTCATTCTCAAAAGAGCAGTCGCGAACTTCCTATGGTCACGTTGAGGACAATAAACTAATTTACACAGACAGCGGTGGTGTAGTGGTAGCGATCGCGGTAGAGCGTGAGTTCAAACCCCGTTCGACCCCAACTAGGTGAGGTTTTCAGCCGAGGTCTCCCTCACCGACTCCAGACAAATGTCGGCTCGGTACCATATATTCCCCGGCAATCTAATATCTCTCCTTTCCAATTCCCGTACCCGAGTCCAACGCTTAGGTGGAAGAGCAGGCCTCATGGCCTGAACCTCGCCAAAAGGCTTAAAATAGATAAATAATACTGCTTCTACTTTACAATAAAGCAATGAACTCAGTGCGTTTCAGTTCACGTTTTTTATGTTACATTTCCTCGGAGTATAATTGCATGACTTCGAGTACAGGGTCAGATATCGTTGAGCGACCGGATGTTGAGGGGAAGACATCTAGCTCCTACGTGCTCACGGGCTTTCTTCGGCGTTACGCAAAGCTACCTTTTATGTAGCAATGGAAGTCACGTAATTGTGCAGATGCTGCATTGCATTTCTGTAACAACACGTGCCGACTGACTCACATGTTCTTCGGAATGGATGCATGAATGACAAACAAGAACTAGAGACCACTCCTAATGATTCATTATCATTTGATGTTTAAAGAGATGTGTCAGAGTCTGTGTATTCAATGATATACAGGTACAAAGCCGACAGTGGATAACCGTCGTATATTGCATATACTATGTATTTTTATGTTCGCCAACATTCATTACATCTTCTCAATTATGCTCGTCAAGTAGAAGGAAAACTTTTCTAAAATTCTGTTCAACATAAAATCTTGACAAAATTGTATCATATCAAATTTATTTTGTCAAGGTTTCCGATGTTTCAAAGCCATTTTCTGATTGCCTTCTTTTATTTACGAATAGAATTCTAAAATGTTTGTTACTTCTTCAGCTTCTAGTAATGTTTGTAATCAATTGAAGAATCGAGAATTTTCTTATAAAAACGGCAAAAAATTAAGCAAACCGACCTCATCTTTTTATTTTATTCATAACCCTCCTGTTTCAAAATAATATTCACATTACTTTCTGCTCCATGTCGAGGAATAGGGGAGGAGGAGATCAGATGTGAAAGAAAATAAATGAGACAAATAATACAAATACTCGGTTGAAGTACTCACGTTCACTCATTCAATATAACACTTGAAATTTGATACAGCTTTCGAAATGTTTTTACTTACTTCGTTCTATGAAGTTTTATTAGCATACGGATCATGAATATAGCAAATAATTGTAATTCACAATTATCATAGACACTACAAAACAAGCAATACTACTAATATTTTTTTGTTTATTTGAGTATATATTTACATACAAATATAATTTCTTAATATGAAATTACTCACCTCAGAAGGTTGCCTGTGTGAATAAAACCGATGGTGAATTTTCCCGCCTTAAGGTCTTATGTGCGCGTTGACTGAAGTCAAATAGCCAACTATTCACGAAACTTGGAAATTTTCATCAGAGTAGTCCTTATTAATTAATAATTCATTCTATTGATTTTTATATAGGATGAGAACAATTATTTTGTTATTTTAAAACTTGATGATTAATTTAGACTGTCGTTTGACTCCTTCTTTGACTAGGGTTGCATTTTCTTGAGTCACGTCATGCGACTGCCATTTCCGTTAGAACTGTATTTTCCACACTTTTTGGTGAATTATTCTTCAAAATGCCTCGTAAGGTATAAATATCTTAATGTCATTGTGTTCCTATTTCCATTTGCTATGTTTTAGTAGGTTTTTTCGCTGTGTTAAACAGGTACTTTTGACAGAATATCAAAAGAACATGAGTCCGCGAAAGTTTCTCCATAGAAGCCCATAGTAGTTTAAAGTGAAATAATTCAAAAATTTGCGTCGTGAGGGTATGAGAAATCATCGCCACTGGATAGAGAATGGTTTGAACTACCATTTACAACAATGTTTGGGAGTACTAGTCTGACAATTTTTGGTGGGATCCCCGTCGCTCTGACGCACATGATACCTTGAGAGCTCTATTAGAACATGGCAAAAATGATTTCAGAAAGAAACACGACCCAAGAGCCATTCCTAACTTTTTGCTAATCCCGGGAATTTCCATTCCAACGTCGAATCACGTGCTTGTTTGACGTATCAAGAGGCACTGTGCCGCCTTTGCTATTCGTTGCACGGAAACTGGTTCTCTCAACACGCGAGAGCTCAACGCGCCTTTTTCCCGGCGCCACTCACAATCAGATGTCTTGAAAACTTGAAGATCGATTCATATTACACTTTTCATGCAACGTAATAAAGGTTTCGAAATGGGCTATTATTTCTGACATTATTTTTTTAATGCTTTATTTACTTACTGATAATATTATTTAACAAATGGAATGGAAATATTAGTAGTTACAAACTGCGTATGATCACGAGGAGGACAATAAATTTATTTACTCTCCAACAAGCAAGGGACCAATCCGTCAATTCCGATGAAGGGCACTAGGAAGAGGCGTATTGAAAATTTCAGCACACTCCTTAGTTAAGAATAAAAAATTAGCTACGTGTTATAATATCAACAGGATACCAACAAATTTGTATTTAATAAAATACTAAAAACACAATTTACATGTGCGTTATATTATCTGGCTATATATTATTTAGAAATTATAGCTAAAAATCGTAAGTTTTAAAATAAATCTTAATTCGAAATTAATTATTGGAATAGATCGCCACTTATATATATTTCAAAGTTCTTGTTGTTTTTAATCCCAGTGTTTGAATTAAAGGAAATGTTTAGGGAGGGGAGGAACTTTTGAATCTTATCTTTCCGTATTTCAATAGAGTACCTTATAAAATTGTCAAAATTATATCTGTATGCAGGGAGAGGGGATTTAAAAGGTTCTCACAGTTTTTGTATTTATACTTGTGTAATTAATTTTTCTTACTTATAAAGATTATTACTATAATGATGTACGTATTCCATGAAATATTGTTAGCTCAATAGTTGAAATTATTGCTAATTTTGGCTATTTTATTGAAAATGACGAGTGATTGAATTAGTTTTCTCTGGTTGGGAATAAACATACTCGTTAGAAGTTGGGAAAAATTCAGAAGGGGAGAAATTTCGTGGTTTTCCTTCCCCCCTGTAATTCGAATTCTGGTTAATGCGGATGTGCAATTCAGCTATCAAACATAAATTCATGTGTGGTTTAGGGCTTATATCGAATAGAAATTTATTTCATATATTTCCTCGTAAGATGCATATTAAAGAAGTTTTCGTTAAATAGAGTCGAAATCGCGGTTGAGATAACGGAGGTAATTGACATGTGCGTGAAAATAAAAAAAGTCGCTAGAAATTTGTCAATGTGATAATTTTTCACGCAAAATTTTCTAAATTCTCTTCGTGGTATGTTGAGGCACAGTGCTGCAAGAAATCCAGTGTTCGCCTCCGGATCCGTTCTAACCACGGAGATTTATTTTGTATTATTTGGAGCCGTGAAGGCTTAAGTGGACCCTTTTTGTTTCTCAGCCAGATCCCTCACGACGTATTCCCTTGTTTTCCTTTTGTGTGTTGTTATAGAACTCGTAATTATGGCTTCCAAAGAAAGGCACTTCAAACGACGCGAAGGTTTCAAGACGCCTCTAACACGCAAAAATAAACTCTTGAACAAAATCGATATATTATGCTACCTCGAAGATTTGGGTAATATACGTCTTTCTTCTTTTTTTTTAGGTTTTTGCCATGTTCTAAACCTGAGGTTTTTTAAGGGAATATTTCTAGTATTGAAGCAAATCACTTTAATTTCAGAATCTGCTACAATACATTTAAATCATTTTTAAAAATAATAAATCAATAAATTTATTATCAAAAAAGCAGTTTCAAACTGCGTATGCTTACGATGAGGACAATAAACTAATTAATACTTCGGAAACAACCAAGGGACTATCTCATCAATTCCGATCAAGTGCCCTAAGGCAATGGTGCATTTAACATTCAGCACACTCCTAAGATAAGAATAAAAAAGTTTTTTATTTATTCAGTTTGTTCTATGGATTAACCAGTTTTCAATACGTCGCTGAGAATTCGTGCAGAGAATCGTAGGAGACATCTTTTCTTTGGCAGTTCGAGAATTCCTTTTGACAATAAATTTGAGGGTTGTATTTTTGGAAGATCATGAGGGCATGAATGCCACCATTTATGGTCAAAAGTGTTGAAAAGGACAACTACAACACTCGAATGAAATTGTACTCCTAATTTACTAGTTCAGTATGAAATATCAAATAAACTTATGATCTACTATCATGATTTGTATGATTTAGAATATCCCAGAGTATATGATCATAGGAATGATATAAATATCCGAGCAATCGACCTTCATCCGTATTAAAATTAGTTACTCTACTCTTACAACACTATGGTAACTTTCAGTACCGTCCATACCATTGTCTTGTCATATGTTATTTGTGCAACGAAAAATAATAACGCTGTTGTGTGAGAATGTCATGGTGCATAGAAGGGCACAACCACAATGTTTGGCGGGTTGCCTAAACGCGCCTATCAAAATTCTATCCCGTTTCATCCGAAGCAGAATTTTATTGTAATAATGTCTGATTGAATGAATTTTTCGTGAAACCCCCTTAAAAACAAATATAGAAACTATTTTTAGAAAAAGAATATGTATGGCTGCTCGTTTAAAGTATGAGATACCCAACCATCGTACTTTGTTGAGATATCTCCATTTCAAATCATTTCTCATTCCGAATAGTAAAAAAAATCCCAGGCCGTTATAAAGAGATATGCATGTAATTACTGCCCATTTCAAGTGTAAGATCTTCTTTATTGTACTCATAATTATGTTTCCCAAAACAATGTACGCTATACCCAATAGTAGACACATTAATGAAAATGGCAAATCCATGGAAATATTTTAGTTCCGAAAAATAAAGTCATTGTAAAAACAACAATTAATAATATCATATCTACGACCATGATTTTTAGCGAAACTTTGATAACCTATTTTCCTACCAATACAGTAGAACCTAATTTACCTAGGTTTATCTACATCAGGTATATTATCAAAATATAATTTTAGAGTTTAGTTCAGATGACTGGAAGAACATATGTTTGGGGACTGTATGCGTTGTTTATCTTTGTTGCGTAATGTTTTAATATCTACGCGTCTGTTGTATATTCATTCTAGCTCTCGTATATAATTCGTGACAAGTTTTCTTTGTGCAGTACATAGTCTACTTCTCATATCAAAAATGTAAATATCTCTTCAGGATGTATGATGATTTCTATACAAATATTTTTTAAAAAAATTAACATAGTTTTCCAACAACAGTTTAAAAAAATATCGATATGAATTTAAATGAATTATTTGTGAAAATGAATTCTATCTCATTAGAGACAACGTGCTTCATCCTAATATTAAATAGTCACTACATTGCTTAAATGGTGGGTTGGTAAGGTGTATTTTAAAATCTAAAATCGATATCAGCAAATGTATTTGCATCCAATTATACAAATTTAAGACTGTTAAAAGATTAAATTCTGTCTTAAATTTTGCAATAAATCTCTTGAGTGCGATGACTGTTATGTGGAAAGGTGAACGGTACACTACGTGGTGAGACGTCAATTCGCATCGTGACACAGCTGTCGCTAGAGGCTATCATATCACAAGTCTCTTCTCAACCACGTCGTTTCCGCATCTGCCAATCTATTCGTGTTCTTCGTATCTGCAAATTGCATCACGCCAGGCGCTCTGGGCTCTTGGGATGCACGCCACAAGTAGTGGACTGAGTCTCTCATCATGTAACTTTTTTTAACTGTTGTATTTGTAAATGGGAAATGTAGCGTGCTATTGAAGCTNTATATATATATATATATATATATATATATATATATATATATATATAAAAGAGTTTATATAATATTTCTTTTATATATTTTTCATTAACGCTAAGTTACATGAAGAGAGACGATACAGTCTCGGCTTCAGCCTTCATCAGTAGTGGCTTTTGTGTGTTTCTTTCTGTATTTTTATTACCTGTTGGCATTTTTATTCTGGCAAGATTCCCAGTTGAAAAACTATCTCTGAAGAGGAATATTCGCGCACGCTAGAGGTACATTACAGCGATGAGCAGCGGTATTGTTCGTCTCAAATACTTCCACAAATAAGTCTGTGACATCATATGTCTACCTGCAAAGTTACCTCAAACAATCTATGAAAAAGTATTAAAAATTGACTTGTTAAAATACTTAAACTAAAGAGAGTAATTTTGGCAAGAAAAAATAAATCCTTATCGAATTAAATATGGTCTGTTTTGTACATAAAAAAAGGACTTCAGAAAAATACTATTCGATATTTTAATATGTTTAACGCGTAAACCACACTTTAAAATCGAATTTTCAATTATCCCGTTGGAACTCATGCGTTGCTCGTGATGCTGGCGACATCACGTTACAGAAAATAACAGCTATCTCTGAACAAACGAAAGCGCACTGATTACAAATGATGGCGGATATTCTCAACTCAACCATTGTTGTCCAATGAGTCACGGATAACTGTTGTTTACTATTTCCTGACGTTACATGATGCTGATTTATGTTGTAAAGTTTTTGGATTACGTCATTAAATGATTCAATTTAGTTGTACCATTTTTATGTAACTCGATAATACTTTGAAAATTATCTTTAAAATACATGAATATGAATGAGTATGTAGACAACTTATTATAACTTGAATACGTAGACAATTTATTATGACTTGTCAGATTCAGAAAAAAAACGTTATGTATTTAAACACTTAAATTAATCAGCTTGGAATGAAAGATTTCCATATGACCAAACGAAAAAGACAAGTGCCTGGAGTTTTATCTCCAAAAGGTTTTACCTTGATTTCCTTCATCATTTAAGTCATTAATGATTTGTTTAAAAATAAACCAAATGATTCCACAATCCTTGGAACGGTTGGATGTATTATCTCCGTAAACTGGTCCCGAGTGTTTTTCTCTGTTCTTTCTTTTGGGCCTTTTGATCGTAATTAATAGGACACTCCTATCCGGAGAGTAAATTAATTCATTTTTCTCTACACCGATTTTAATTGCTTTACAGAAAAAAATGATTTACTTCTAATAATGGAGAGGAGTTGTACTTTGTATGTTTCAAAATCTAACATTTCATGCATTGATTTTTAACTTTTGCGAAAAATAAGAAACAATTTCACGAAAGAAACCATCAATTGAAAGCTCTTGAATGCACGTCGGATATCTGTCGGTTATTTACAATTCCGACACTTTCTTAATAAGAAAACGACTGGAATCAAAGACCATGAAACCGTTCACTATTCGAGAAGCAAATTCTTGGCAGTCACGAACCTCTGATGATTCGTTCCAGTTAATCAAACGAATGTAGGTAACTCCTGAAAGAGAAGACAGGAATTTATAAGAGTCTACATTCATTCCTCCTTTTATTTTTGATTTTAAGATGCTCTTTTATATGCACTATCTGGCGATTTAATATCATACCATCCTAGATAATTATCCCTTTCTCCTTGAATTTCTTGTTCAAATCTTTTTGTGTAGCACGGAGAATATTATCGATTTTGAGGATTTTCCGTAGGAGTGAGGCGTGGATCAAATCACGAAGGTAAAGAAACACAAGTATTCGACGAATCATTTAAAAAGCATTCAAGTGTGGAAATAGGGAATTTTTTGCCGTTATGATGATGCGTCGTAAATCTTCGGACCCGAGTGAATAGCTCCGGAATTCATCCGTGTTTACGGAGAGCAGAACCGGCATTGTCTCTTAGCTACCATAAATCCGGACTTCTGTACCATGTTGCATTCCACGGCAGAAATTTACTTACTAGTCTCAGATATAAAATAAGCCACTTGAAGCTGAAGCGCAAGGCCCTTAATAAAATGAGATTGCTCATAACAAAAAATGTCTCTTTGCGGAGATCGAATTCGTTGACACTGACATGTCTCGAAAATAAATAATTCAGTTGCATATCCTTGGGACGTCATCTTGATTACGAGATAATCATGACAATAGAAACTGGAAAAATGAAGGACATGAGTAATAATGCATTCAGAGCACTCTTTTCTGTACCAAATAAATAATAAATAAATTTGTCTAAACAAGCTCATCTCATCTACCCCGATGAAGGGTTCTAGGGCATTGTTATATATTTATAAAAGGAGTTATTTCAAAAATACGTACTGTTATCTATTTATTATTTCCAAAATAAATCGTTGATATTAAACGCAGTAAATATTCGAAATTAATAACAAAAAAAATTTTGGAAGAAAGGAAGTTTATTGAATTTAATTTTGTTACTTCGATTTCTGTGATTGATATGATTATTTTGCGTGAAAAATTTTTGACATTTTTTTATATTTCCCGTTTCTGTTTATTATATTCCTCTTTGGCGAGAACTCCTTCGACCGGATATCGGTCATCCTCAGGCCCTCAATACAAAATACGATATTCGGTCCCAAGAGTTCTCGCCAAAGAGAAATGTAATAAAAGGAAAAAAAATGTCAAAAAACTTTAATTTGAATTTGAATTCCATTAGCATCTTATGAGAAGTGGCAAATTATTTTGCGTTCATGTGAGATGCTGGAGAATGAAACGAAAGTTCACAAAGATCCTCTCAGAACGCAATTGTCCACAATTGGCAATTTCCCGAAATAATCCTTATTATTATTATTACAAAATAAAAGTGCTAACCAAGCACGAGTCGCCAAACTACAAAAATCTTACAGACTTACCTGGAATCACTACAACAAAAGATCTTTTTCTATCAATGCACAGTCGTACTCTCTGAATCACTCTAGGCAGCTGAAACAATACTGATACACAGAGAAACAAAAATTAAAGAAATTGAAAAGCAAGAGCGGAAAATACTTAGGAGTTTTTGGGGACCAGAAAACGGAAGGAATATAGATTAAACGACCATCAGCTTATAAATACATTCACACAGTAACTATCACAAATACGTTCAGAATACGGTAGCCCCATCCTGGCCCGGGTTTTTCTCCGGTTTTCCTTCGGGTAGAGGCGGATTTATCATACAGGTTCTCTAGGCTTTGTCTAGGGGCGGGTCTATTGTAACAATAAATCGTGAATTTAGTGTTATTTCAATTTTTAAGCACTATACTCAGAATAATCTATAGTTCGATAATAACTTACATGTAATTTTTTGCTTAAAATTACAAACATATTGACATTCTATTAGTATTATAACTCGCAGCTAACTTTTTATCTTATCTAGGAATTTTTGCTGAATTTTTTGAATCCGCCTCTGCCTTAGGGCCCTTGATCGGAATTGATGGGATGGTCCCTTGCTTGCTTCCGGAGAGTAAATTAGTTTTTTTTTTCCTCCACGTGGTCATACGCAGTTTGTACTGTTTTTTGACAATAAATTTATTTATTTATTTATTTATTTATTAAAAAGGAGAGCAAATTTTTACGGACATTTACATTGAATGGACTAGAACAGAATTACGCGGTGGATCTTTGACATCACAAATACCGGCAAAAACAAGTCAAAATGGATACTTGAAACTGAAGACGATCTTAGAAAAATGGAAAAAGAAAATGACATACAATAATTCATTAATAACATAAGAAAGCACAGATTTTAAAAAGAATTTACAGTGAAAAGAAGAGGAAGCAAATGGACCGAAGAACGAAAGAGAGAACATAGTGAACGCATGAAGAGAGTTAGGGAGGAACGAAGAAACAAACAAGAGAAAAAAAAACAAATCATTAAAACATTCAACTTCTGTAGCTCTCTTTAGTAGGTAATAACAGCAAATAATAATAATAATAATCACATTGAAAAGGAAAATAAAAAGCCACCATAATGGATATTGCTGTTCCACTGACTCACTATATTAATTCAACTGTCAGAGAAAGTACGGAAATACGAGGAGCTAGCAAATTGAGATCAAGAATATATGGAGGTTAGGCAAGGTTGAAATTATCCCCTTAGTGATATCTGTCGAAGGTATTTTATCGAAGAGGTTTCGGAATAATTTGGAAGACTTGGCAATAAAGAAAAATATCATGTAGGTCGCACAAAACGCTGTCCTCCTGCAGACTTGCCACATTGTTCGGAAATTGTTGAATTAAATAATATTATTTCTCATCATACAGGCCAGGATGAATTTCCTTTCTGTATCCCAATACCCTCTATGGGGTGGGCGTATGTTTCCAGTTTCTACTGAGAAAGAATCAATAGAAGTAATAATAATAATAATAATAATAATAATAATAATAATAATAATAATAATAATAATAATAATAATAATGAAAAACATAATCAATGGCGAAGCATGGCTCTTCATGGAAGGCACCCTCATGACCTTGACCAAACATATGTCGACAAAGAAGCGTCGAACGCATGGTTGAGATGTGGGGATCTCTTTCCTGAGACTGAAGGTTTCTTTATAGCCATCCAAGATCAAGTTATTAACACCAAGAATTACCTGAAACACATTATTAAGGACCCTAGTGTGAAAGACGACAGATGCAGGAAATGTAATGATAAAGCAGAAACCATCCAGCATATTCTGTCCGCTTGTAGTACCCTGTGTCAATCAGAGTATTTACATTGTCATGATCAAATTGTAGCTATTATCCACCAAGAAATA
>NNCF01126372.1:484105-527284 GCA_002313205.1 Laupala kohalensis | reverse complement strand
ATAATAATAATAATAATAATAATAATAATAATAATAAATTGATAGTAAAAAAAGCTGTTACAAACTATTAATGACCACGCGTAGGACAACAAACTAACATAAACTTAAAATGTGGCCTAGGCAATATTGCTCTCCGGTGCGCGTCACATCGCTAGTCACATCCCATTCTGGAGAGGTGGATGAAACCGCAGACGTGTCAACCGCAACATTCGCTTCTTCAACCACAAAAGACGCTCTTCCGTTCCTTACATTCCGACTCGTTCACGTGATTCGGTCATTACCCGTCTATACATGATAGAGAGTCTCCAGAATTATCATGGGATATGAGAACTGAACATGATGTTTGGCTTCTGTGGTAAAGTATTAAAGGAAGTTTTGAAAGAATATTATCGAGCTCTTTCCATTTTTATTGTTCTTTAACAAGAGCTGTTTCGTGGAAAGAATCAGGTGATTTTTTATTTGTTTTATCATTTTTAACCTGACCATATCCTACATTTAAGCAATCGTAAATAATAGATACACATAGAAGAATATATACTAAACAAATGGAGTTATTAAATATCTATACTTACTGCTTTTATACTTTCTACTATTTCTTATCCTTTAATAAAAATATTGATTTGTACTGTTCCTCTACCAGTATATATTGTTTATGTTATTATAATGATTGTGTTTCTTTCATTTCATTGCTGATTCTTCTTTAGTCTGATAATGTCACATATTCGACGAATTTAACAAAAATTGTAAGACTCTAATATTTATTATGTGCTCACAATGAGTGTTATTTAAACAAAGAAAAACACGAATAAACACAAAGTTTTGTTCGAGACAACCTCAGATAAAATTCTCATTGATGTTCAATCGCAAGCCAAGTAAATTGTTCCACGCATCTTCATTGACAGTGAACGTCGCGAGTTCACATGTTTTCCGCGGCGTGTATTTCGCTAATATTTGCTTCCAGTTACGATCACGTTTCGGGACCACTTGTCCCAGAGTATCCAAAGTTCCAGAATACAAAAATTAAGAGTTCGGATGATGTTCTTCAAGCGTTTCAAACTATAATTTGGGAATAAACTTTTATTGGGTTGCTCTTCGATAATTATCCAAATATTCCTCGTATCTTCAGGAATATTTCGACACAGTCTGAATCCTCCCAGAAGCTTCTTCGAGAAAGCGACGCCCTTGCTGTCCTCGTGACAAAGAGGGTAATAAAGATGAAGCGGGAAATTTACGACGATGCGTCTCCTAAATAATTAGAAAGGGAAACGCTCCAACGTTTTAAACCAAGTAGCAGAAATGTTAGGAGAGAGAAAACTGTGAGGAGCGTAATGGCATTTCATGATGCGACAATAGCGAATTCGTTCTTTTCTATTATATGTGTTCAATGTGTGCCGATATTCTGTGGAGAGAAGATTAACAAGGAGATGAAACAGTAGATCAAGTAATTTGGTAATGTCTAAGGGTATAGAAAATGCTCAGAATGAATAGTATAATGTAGTGATCTGAATTGTGCGATGTTGTTCACAGCTAGCCTGTTTTGGTTTAATTTTTTATAGTTATTAATTTCTTTCAATTATATTATAGCAACTATTTTTACGTTAAAGGTATAGGAGGAGCAATGATATACGTGTGTATACTGAAGAATGGTTGTAGGTATGAGTGTATATCTGTATCTATTTGTAAGCGAAAATGTGTATGTGTACGTATGTTGGTATACACATATAGGGGCGTCATTTAGATAATTAATTTCTTAGATGTAATTTCTTTCTCGTTTCTTGCTTACTAATTTTGTAAGCATTTTATACCGTTTGTGTGTGTATTTTATAGATATTTTGGCGAAGAGTTGTTATTTTGCTTTTTATTATTGCATTATGTATAATTTTATTACGTCTTCTTTTCTATCTGTCACCGAGCATTGTAGATTAATAAATTATTATTATTATAATTATTATTATTGTTATTATTAATGTGAGTTGTATGGAGCTGAACAAGGGCAGTATTTTGTAGAAATGAAATCAAAAGAAGTGACAACGGAGACAAGTCACCGAATGACAGTCAACAGGTAGAACTATGAGGTTTTCAATAAATATATTGTGCGACTATGGGAAAATAAAGAAGGCGTGAAAATCTGACAACACTAGAAACTTAATGAAATAAAGTTTGTTATGTAAGATATGTAATGCCTCACGACAAAGACATGACAAAATTAATAAATGAAAAACAGAAATGGTATCGTTTCTTGTTCAGGAAAGTAAGTAAATATATAATGATCAGAATTCTACCACCGGATCTATAATTAGTTAATTAAACGAGTGATTCTGGGTTTGAGTAATGTGTCAGCTAATTCATTGCTTTCATTACTTATTTAAGGCACCAATATTTCACAATAAACTATTATATTAATTAATATAAGTTCTTCATACATTTAATTCAATTGTAAAATTGTTGATCATATTGCACAAATATGGATAACTTGCGTTTAATCCAAGTAAAACAANATTTCACAATAAACTATTATATTAATTAATATAAGTTCTTCATACATTTAATTCAATTGTAAAATTGTTGATCATATTGCACAAATATTGATATCTTGCGTTTAATCCAAGTAAAACAAATTTTTTGTTATTCCAACTTTTCGATATATTTTATATTCTTCATGACTAACAATTACTCTGTTCATCCCATTCCAATCACAACACCAATCCTGCACACATCCTCCTCCAAATCAGTCAAACATTTCACTACATTTCTTCACATCTAAGCACATCCTTCCAATCAGCAATCAATACTTAGTCTGTCAGAGGCGGAGCTAACAAATTTCATTACTAGAAAAAACGAATAGTTTGGTTTCCAAAACATGCAATGTTTGGTAAGATCTTTACGATGAATATATTGAATACATTTTGCGAGAAGGGATAATAGACTCGGGAAACAAGAATAATTTCATAACAACACAGGAGAGATATGAAAAAAATTAAGGAATATGTCACTTTTTGGGAAGGAGACAGAGAAAAAGCAGAAAATGGAATGAGAGACGTCTGATAAGCGAGACGCATAAAATGGAGACAGATATATAAGAGATCCCATAAGACACCAACGACAAAAGGTTGTAGCAAAAAGGGTAGCAGCTGCGGAAGCAAGTTCACTTAGACGCGTTGACTAAAGTCGAAAACGAAAGAGAGAGAAAAAATGAAGTTTTTCTGCAACGTCTTAGATCACGGGCAGAGCGGTGACACGGTAAGATGACAAAAATAAATAAATAATTGAGTACATCTGTTCGAAGAAGAATGCCGCTCCCATCACAATCCAAGCAGTGAGGGAGCGCCCCTCCTACGCGCTCCCGCTCCACTACATACCAGCTGGTCCTGAGTCACAATGACTGTAGGAGACTACACATTTTTTCTTGTGCTTTAAGAGTGAGGAAACTCTTGTTTCCCGACCGATTTCTCTATCGCGCGTTCATATTTCAAGTGATTTCCAGAAGTTCATCACGAAAAATTCTACTTGGATTGGCCGGGGTTCGTACCACTGTCTCCAGTGTATACACCCATTTGAATATTTTAAACTACTCGTTGGAATACGGCAAAAGCTCTTGGCGATGATTGAGACGTATTACAGTAGATAATTTCAAATTTTGTTGGTCGTATTTGATGGGACTGAAACATGACGTCGCATGATACAGATTCAAGTTCCGTGTGTTATTGATATCTTGTCATAAATCCATACTAACATATAAACGCGTAATGCGAAAGCGTGTCTGTCTGTTTGTTACTTAATCACGATTAAACCTCTTAACCGATCATGATGAAATTTAGCAAGGAGATAATAAATACGTTCAGGATGAACTTAGGCTAACTTTTATTTTAATAATGTGTGATCAGAAAGATAGAAATGGTTTTTGTCATTAAATGTCGATAAAATCCGGTTGAACGAGAGTAGTATTTGCTTACACTTCCTAAACAGTTAGAGACAGGTAACAACTATGAATGACAATATTGTTTACCTCAAAGAGTTCTATAAAAAAGTCCCCGACAGCATATGTCTATCTAAAAAAATTAACCTAAACTATCGAGACAACGTTATTAAAAGTAGAAGTGCAAAAATAATTCAATTTAAGAAAGAATATTCAATCATCATCAGATTTAATGGATTATTTGTTTTGTATATATATAACAAAGATAAAAATCGTATTTAAATCATACAATTTCGACGAATAGTTTAGATTTTACAAGAATTTTAATGAAATGGTGCAGCCGCTTCATGCCTCGGAAGCGAAAATACGACCGGCGCGGTTCCCGTGAGATGGCGTAGTGTATACAGTCAAGATTAGTAATAAATTTGTATTATTATGAATTCGAATAATTAGGATGCTGTACATGTTTTAAAAAACCAGTAAGTAAAAGTATTTTGATCTTAAACTATAGATAGATTGGGTTTTTTTCCTGAGCAAAAGAAGATTAGTCTAAGAAAAATTCCAGGCAACGCCGGGTTATCAGCTAGTAGCTACATATTTATGGTTATTAAAATTCTTAATATTATGAAAAAATGTATTTCAACTTGATGTGTTATGTGATATTTTTACCGCTTAAAACATTAAAACAGCCATTTACCTTCATTCAAATCTACAAGACGTGATATGTGCGGAAATCGTATTATACAGAACTTCCTTGCTCGTTGTACGAAAATATATGGTGACCATGGCTGATCGACAATCATTGATTTTTATCGGTTCATTGATGGATTCGCATTAATTGATTATCCAGAGAAACTAACTTCCCAAATTGCACGATAGCTTCGCGATGAGGATCTGCGAGTAATAATTTGTTCAGCGCTCCCAGACAGAGTTATAATCAAATTAGGTGACCATGGAACTGAAACAACATACATTATTGTGGATGGGGAATAGGAACGGTCACTTAAATTCATCCATGTCCTCGTCTGCTTCTTTCGTGTTCAAGAAATTATAAAATGGGAACTTCGGCGTTTAGGTTTTTATGTTGTCATCATCTGGTTCCCTCTCCCGTATTAAATTAAATCAAAATATGTAGTTCATCTTAATGTTACCTTGGGAATACGGATGTAGTTTTGCTTGTGAGGTACCATAAAATAATTCTTGATTTATTTTTCCTGTAAGTTCGTGAGTAAATCTAAAACAGGATTAGTCCATGTACCGTATTTTTTAACGAAGACTCACGGGGGTACTGCCTATTAAATCTATTATCCCCGAATTACTATTCCTTTCAAGAATATTAGTTACCAATTATGTCACTTAAATTTCTTGATAAATTTATCTAAAATTTTGAAATAATCTTGCTAAGAATATTTTCAAGTGCAGTGCAAAATGTATTTAATATTGAAGGAACTCGTGAATGTTCAAAAAATAAAAATATGTTCTGCTATGTACTGCTGATTGGAAGCGCAAGGGTACTTTCCCTACGATCTGGGTGAGGTTTTTAGATAGTGTTTCCCTCATCTATTTCAGATCAATATATCGGTTCGGCATCTGACATTTCCCGACATCCCAACCTCTCTTCTTCCCAATTCTTCCGGTCAAATAATGTGGTTAGGACCTCTCAACATCATTAAAGAAGGGCATGAAATAAAAAAAATGAAGATTTTTTTAAAAATGCGACATAATTGCCTTGTACTTCAATGCGCTGTTTCGATATTACCCCTTACCGAACCCGTTGAAGTACAGCAAGAGAGCAATATAGAGAGATAGAATTTACTTGCGTCCTTGTTGCAACCGCACTCAACTGAATGCTGCGTGTTTTATTCCACCAACGCGCAACCGCAGATTTGGCAAAAAGGCCACCCCGTCGGTTAAGGTCAACGTGATAGTCACACGTTCCGCTATTTCCCGCGCATGCCCAAGGAACAAATACGTGGAAATTTCAATTCTCTATGAACCGTAGGTTCACTGGCTCATGAATGAATTTCCTTGAACTCTTTCATCATGCTTTTATGGATGAAAGAGAATTTTATTTCTATTGATTTCTACACTATACCAATAAAACCAGGTAAAATCACTGGGATATTGAGTATCGCTTGTCTTTGTCTTGGTTATAAAATCTTGAACATGTTCAAACTTCCTGTTAAATTTGCTATAGTATTTAGAAGGTAGAATTCGCATTTTTCAAAGATGAGTTCTTGAATTCTTCAGTATACCCCACATTTACTGTGTAGGGTAAGCCAGGGTAAAGGTTTGCATTTTTGACAAGTTTATTTTTCGCTGGCTTAGAGTTCATTGAATCGTTCACAAAAATGGCTTATGTTGTAGCTCAATGTCTCCTCTACCTTTGGTAAAAATGTGAATTTTTAATAAATACATTAAGATTCTAAATTTTTGATTTTTTTAAAATATGTTTTTGCAAAAATGATTCGCACTGCGAACTTATCTCTCTTCCTTGCAAATATAAAATATGGAGATTCAAATTTTCCAGTGGCACTCATAGCACAGGCAACAGTAACAATTTTCCATGTTCTGCGGACACAGACTTGCCAACCTCATTTTTTTTCAGTTGGAGCAATGAGCTTGGGAATTTTATTGGGAACCGTTTGAACCCTAGTTTCGTCCATGTTAAATATTCTATGTGGTGGAAACTTGTATTTATGGAGTGTTTGTTCCAAATTGTCTAAGTATTGGTTGAATTGGAATCTGTTATCCAATTGTCCGAGCCATACTCGCTTTTCGTGGGATCCTTAGAGATAATCTGTTCTTTTTCATGAAAACTTTGGTAAAATCTTCCCTAGCCATCTTGGTAGACTCTGAGAAAGGGCATTTAATATTTTTTTCTTAGCGTAAGATTAAAGTAGAAATCTCAAGGATTTTAGGTTGAGCCCGAAATATCTTTTGTCTTAAGCAACACAATGTTGATCCACTCCTTTTCTTGATCGTCGTTGAAGACTGATCGAAGCCTTCCATGAATTACCGAATACTCAATACTTACTTTTATTATATCAGTAATCCATAAATTGTACACAAAAGAGAAAAAGAAAGGAAGAAAAGTTTTACTTTGAAACAGTGTCAGAGGCAAATATTTGAAGGTGTGGGGCAAAGGTTCGCGGATAGGCACCTGCAAACCTTTGCCCCAAGTCACTTGCAAACTTTTGCCCCATTTCGAACAGTTTTGTTTGGACGGAATTTCTTCCTCGTTGAACTGAGAAACCCGAAATCTATAGGTGGTATTTCAAAGCTTATTATACATACTAAACAGATAAAAAGTTGTTGAAACCTTTGATAGTTATGTTGAGTACCTAATTTTTCGTAAATGTTGCGGAAAAATAACATCGAAAATGAGAAAAATGATTTCACCTCATTTTCTTCAGTGTGTAGTAAACGGAGTGGACGGGGTTCCACGNGAAAAATGATTTCACCTCATTTTCTTCAGTGTGTAGTACACGGAGTGGACGGGGTTCCACACGGCAACTGACGCGAGGTAGATGAATGTGCTAAGTACCGGATTTACGCGAAAAAACTTCTTCCTCCTGTTCAAACTTCAATTCAAACCTTTGCCCGGTGCAAACCTGATCCCTTAACCCTTTGAAGGTCGGGTGGGGTGTCACATCTCCCCACGAATCTTAGTATTGCTATTTCTAAAACACAAGTTTATCTCGTTTGCTGAAACTTTCAGTACCTTCCTAAAAATCTAACACGTCTGTTTTTTGCCAATATGTACGCGCTGATAAGCCGTCATTGTTCGTGATGGTGTGTGTATCTTATCTGTGAAAAAGTTTAGGGTAAAATATTAAATACGTAGAATAGAATTTTATTCGTTTGTTGGTTTTGATATTTTATAAGCTAATTAAATTATGAGTAACTCAAAAACAAGTGAATGTGATAAGTTTTGTGATTAATGAAAGTAATCGCTTAAGCATCTCCCACGAAATGCCTCTCTGTTACATCATTCAGATTTTTAAAGTTTTTTATTACAAATTAATTTAACATAAATATATTAATGTTAATATATAATAATATATATAACAAATAATATTCAATATATAAAAATATATAATGATAAATATATATTTTTAATGATATTAAAATGTAAATAATCAATATATAAAAAGAAATATAATGATAAATGAGTATGTAACTCATTCATTCACTGTTAAACAGAGTTTTAAGAAAAAAATTGCTCATAGTCAGGCACAATCCGTTGTAGGTCTCCAGAGTGCCGTATAGAAGAGGTTCTGCAGTACACGAGAGCATGATTTATTTTACATTGCCAACAGTATATCGTTTCCTCATGGTATTGCCCTTCCCGATGACGTCAGACGGAGGGTGTTGCCATCGTAGTCGGATGAATGCGGTGGCATTCTCCATAACGGCCCGGCACTGCGCAGCGCTCGCCACCTGTGGGAATGCCAGCAGAGACCTTCTCCTGAGTCATCGAACGGTTCGCCATTATGCCATGATGCTCCTCGACGAAGCCCTGACAAAGGCGATATTTATTTTGGAAACTTCCGTCAAGAGGGTGAACTGTTGTCACAGATAACTGGATGAAATGAACATTCGGTCTCGTTACTAGGGAAACTACTCGAGAATACAATAAAATACTAGGGAAAATTTGATGGTGAGTTAGATAAGTAATATTATAATTTTCTGTTGAGTAAATGTTCTTTATAATCATGATTTAAACAATACAGAGTGGAAACAAATTAATAACGGATTATTTTTAATATATTTAATGCATTGTAATAGTATTATATCTATATGCATGTATTGCATGTCCATGACGAAGATAACTATGGCAGGAAGTTCTCCAAGAACAAATACGGTAAAAAGACAGTGCAGAAGGTTCAATAACTTTACAAAATTGCCAGTGATCTCTACAAAAAATATTTCAAACTTAATAAAGAACATTGATGTTGTTCTTAATAAAGAACTTTGACTGCGATTTAATTTCATCTCTTTAAAAGATGCCCAAAGGCATTTTGACCATAAAATCATTTTTCACTGGAGATCATGTACTGAATCCAAATATGAAATAGTTAATACAATTCTTGAATGGTTGCAATATGTTATTTAAGAATCGTTATAAGCTTATATTATTGCATCCGTTTTTACAATTTTTTTAACTTTTTTTTTGCAAAGATCTCTGTCGGTCGAGGTACCTTAAGACTACGTGCCATTAGAAACAAGTATTCACTGATTTTTCCTTGGTCAAGGCAATTGCAGTCTCCATCAGTTGTTCATGTTTATTTATTTACTTATATAAATATTTGTAACAAAATATTACCTCTACAAAGTCATTAAAAGGTTCTGATAGCGTATCATTTTTTTCCTTCTTTTATCTTCCTAGGGCGTAAATAATGGAAATGTAAAAAAAAATCTCCAAAATAACTATGAGACTCCTCTTATTCTTGTAATTCTTTATTGTATTCCTCCAATTTTTTTCAAAGCAATATATGTGACGCCTCCTGGTCATTTGCATCGGTAACTCTTTTCAACTATTCTTTCCCGCATTTCATAATATTTCTTATTCCTCAGATCCAGTGGCAGATCTAGTCCGTAATCAAACCGATCAGGAATCTGAGGAGCAAGAAATAATCACTTCTGTTTGAAAATTATGGTTTTACAGCACATAATGTTTATAAAATTTGATGAGTTGATGTAATTTATTAAAAGTATGTATATAATTTTTAAAAATTATATACATCAACTCATCAAATAGATAATTAACAATTTATTAAATAGTGGCCAAATTTATTAATTGTTTAAAATGGCATTTGCATATTGAGGATTTCGTGATCAAATCAGAATTTTATAAAAATACGTATCAACAATTCACCAAAATATAATTTTAATGCGAGCATAATGAACAAACAACAAATATATGGAGGTTATAAAATAAAATCCCAATCAATAGTTTTGTTAGAATATATTCTTTAAAACAACTGTCTCGAAGAGGACTACTTTTTAATCCGAGTACCTATGAATAAAGGTTATATAAGTGAGATAACAAACAGCTTACAATGTACGCAAAGTATGGACGGAAAAACGCCATCCCGTAAATGAATAGAAATCCGCTGCTGTCTATAGATGGCATGAAGCATGTAGAAAAGTCAAATTTCGAACATCTCAAGTCCGTCCCATCCTCTGTAAAGCAGGTAAAGGTCCCGTAAAGAAAGACGTCGTGTACTACCTCTTCACAACGCGTTAATAACATAGGAGGCTAGCCATGAGTTGTGCTGTCGGCAATGCGGTTGCGCTGCATCGCTTATACAAGTATTGCGGAGATTAGCCGGCATTAAACACGCCTAGTGTTGCGAGTCGTTGCAACCAGTGCATATAATACGCAGAAATTATAATACAAATTTGCCTATAACATGTAAATGAAGTGTGCGAAAAATCTGGCAACACTTTTACAAAGGATGGCTTTCAACAATTTCAATACTTTCTGTTGATAGCTCACATCCAGCTGTAGCCCCCTTCGCCCTCTCCCCGCCATAGATTGACCAGTCATTAAACATTGAAAATTTTTCTTCAGGTTCTATCCGAGATGAAAATTTTGTTTCATGAAATTCACCGTATAGTCGGTATTTATTGAGGTATTCATACATTTCTCCACCATTCGGGGAGCAATGAATCATATGTTAATTATCCGTAGTTGGCTTCAGGATCGATTTATTCTTTCGCTCTCTCAGATGCATATTGAAATGCAGTCGAATCCTGTTCCGCCCCGGTATACCCTCTTTTAAAGAAAAGAAGGTGAGCAGCTTTAAGGTAGGTAGAATTAAGTCACTAAAATATCTTAAATCGGCATAAATAAACAGAGTAACATGTATTTATTGTGACTTCAACTTGAAAAACATACCTCATCGGCCATTTAAATTAAATAATTGCATTTACAACCGATGTGGAAATACGTTACGTCTTATGGGGAAAACACTTATTTACAAAATCAGACTACACTTTAAACCAGGAAAGTGATGGAAGTTTACTTTCATTTATAGTAAATATTCCGTAGTATATTTTACGTCACTTTTATCTATAGGTCACTAGACATCTGAGAAAGATATTTCACTTTTTCTCTTGTGCATTTGAAACGAATCAAGCGAGTTCCTGAATATTATTTGTACTGTATTATTAACTGATAAATATAAATTAAATCATGTTTTCCCATCATTTTTATTCATATTATTGTGTTGTATATCAATTAGAATAAAAAGTAAGGAAACAATTTCACACCTTAGTGATTTGACTAACTTGGAGCGCTGATCTCATCTTAAATGCGCATTAGTTTTCGACATGGACCATCCCGTCATTCATTGAGTTCCTCTTAGCCTCGATTCGGTCTTTCTAAATCTTCCTTGTTATTTGATGGCTTTCCCTCATCTTTACCTCGTTTTCCTTCAATACGACGGAAAATTCTGATTCGGTGTAGGATTCTTGAGATAAGTGTGGTTTTTCTTGCTTGTTTCAAATCTAGTGAGTGAACAGTCAAGTTTCTCCTGGATTTTAAGGGGTATATCTTTCCAGCTCTTTCGGTCACTTTAGCTGAATCAGAAATCTCAGCCGAAATCAGTATCCTTAAAACGAACATAGTGTTCGGAGAGTTTACGGTTCCACAAAATATTAAACGCAAGAAGACTGTTTTCAACACTGCGTACTGACTCTGGGTTTTTAAGAATGACCCAATTAAAGGAAAAAATTCCATACTTCTTCGGCTCGTGAATCGAAGACGAGTTACAAGACATCAAAAGAAAACCGTATTCGAATCTGATATATAACAGTTTAACTTATTACGACAGAATCCATTACATCTTGTTCCTTAACCTGAAACAGTTTAACTGTGTAGAACAATTTAAAAAAGTTTTTAGGATTATTTTCACGCATTTATTTGCTGAACTATGAACGTGATGCAATATAATAATTTAAATTTGTCAGTAAAAAAATTATGAACTAAATTCTTTCGCTATTTTCAATTTGGGTTGTTCGTACGACTCAAAAATTAAAACCGTCAATATCATAAGTTTTGTTTTTGTTGTATGAATACTTTGTTCGTGTAAATTTAAATCCTTATCACTGTATTAATTTTGATCCATTTTTCTTATCAAAGCCATGATGTTTGTTATTTTTTATGTACATATTATTGATCGGGGTTTATTTTATTCATTAATTTGTAGTCATATTTTTTACGATAAATTATTGAAAACAAATATATTTGAGCATCGATGGTGACGTTGTTTTAAATCTTTAGTCTAGAATTTAATACTTTATTTTGAATGTTTACATTTAAAACTTTTTTGTTTCAAATAAGTTTTTGATCTGTCAACTCACTGAACTACTTAATTATGAAACAATATAGTATATTTCGTTCTACATAATTATTCATTTGTGTCGTATAATAAAAAAACAACTTAAGTTCTTACATAGATGTCATGAATTAATAGGCACTTTAATCCCCAAGAACTCATTAAAAGCACTTGCGACTAAAAAATATGAAGTGCTCAGATAGTGTATCAATCTCTCAAAACAAAACGGTGATATGTAAAGAAAATTATTACTCTTCAAGATACAAGGATCATATTTAACCGTACACTCATCATTGTACAATTGTAGCTATTCTTTCATTCTTTATAAGTAACAAATTTATTCTAAATAATAAAAATTGGTAATAACCATGGATTAAAATTATATTTAAATCAGTGATTATTAATAGTAATTGTAATTGAAAAAGCGGTTAATTTATGTAGCAAGTCGTCAGCAGATCAACATTAATTGTTAGTAGTTAAGTAAAGCTAATTAATCGACTTTGGCAATATTCTTGTCTACAGTCTTATTTGACGTCCTTTGTAAACGGCCTTTAGAATATTTCATAGTTGTTTATTTTAATTATTTTACTGTAATGGTTTGGATCGTATATTATGTATTTTTCTATAAAACATTTTTTTGTATTTTATGTTGCCTATATAATTTATTTATTTATGTACATTTACCTTCCGATGACTTGAATTAGCAGTCGAAACGAGTGGGGAAATTAGTCCACTTATGATGTTGTTTAGAACATTACGATACTAATTAGTCGTAGTTAACTACGCCTTTGAAAACTTGATTAAGACTCTTGTTTGCAGCTTGCATATGGAGTGAAAATAAGTTCCATACCGAACCAATACCTCCAGAACAAGCAACTTGTTTGTTACCTGCCCCTGATTGTGTCTGCACACATGTATTCGCATCTGTTGGACTAGCAAACGTCTGTGGGACACCTTCAGCTCTGTTCAGGTCTATCAACACCACGACGCCCAGGAGAAAGTACGTGTAAAACGCGCATTTGTCTCAAACTGCTCCTCCGCGACGCAGAAGTTTCGTGCATCACGTAATTTTCAACAGCAATTAAACACTCTCTCCTCCTAGATTTATGTTTATCGTCCAGTGTTCTAACTTTGATCCCCTTTCTTTTAAGAAAATTAAACACATTTAGAGAATATAAGTGTGGTTTGCGGTCGATATAGAATAGTCGGAGAAATTACGAATTGCGTTGCATTCAGGATTATAATCGTCTTCCGAAAGTTGCAATTGTACATCTAATGATTGTATGCTGGAAAATGGAAAGATTCTTGTTCATCTCTCTCCTTGTTTTGAGAATATGGGTTGGAAAGCTCTCAATGTAATCGCTTATCCTTATTCTGTGAAAGAATGAAAACATTAACAAAGGGAGGACAGATCAAAATATAGAACGACACTCACGGGATTAGTTATGGAAGTTATTAATTGAACATCCTGAGAGAGAGATCGACTATCTTTATAAAATGAAAACCTTTTGGATGGTTGAGTTTTCCACTGAAATACCAAAATTCATATCCCTTTTAACAAAAATT
Source organism: Laupala kohalensis (assembly GCA_002313205.1). Classification (NCBI taxonomy): domain Eukaryota; kingdom Metazoa; phylum Arthropoda; class Insecta; order Orthoptera; family Trigonidiidae; genus Laupala; species Laupala kohalensis. Next base: position 513,454 of record NNCF01126372.1, on the reverse strand, counting down.
ATCAAATTCTTATGAAGTAAAAAATTGTTTAACTCAATTGAAAGCATTAAATCGCGTGATCATAAACACGTAGAACTCCAGTCATCAAGAAATATTTACACTAATAATGTCTTAGCACTGATCGAATTACGGCGATTTAGTTTGACTATGTTCAAAAAAGTTAATTTTATTTGTTAGAAAAGTTGGAAATTATTTACTCCGTCATTTTTTGAACTTTTCCAGGCTTTGAATGTCTTACCACTAAATAACATTTCTTCTAAAAATGTATGGTTGTTTAAAACGACGTAAGATAATCCTTTGGCGAAATAGGTTTACGTCAACTTCTAAAAGTAAACCTAGGTATAATAAAGATAATAAATTTATTGTCAAAAAACAGTACAAACTGCGTATGACCACGTGGAGGAAAAAAACTAATTTACTCTCCGGAAGCAAGCAAGGGACCATCCCATCAATTCCGATCAAGGGCCCTAAGGCAGAGGCGGATTCAAAAATTTCAGCAAAAGTTCCTAGATAAGATAAAAAGTTAGCTGCGAGTTATAATACTAATAGAATGTCAATATGTTTGTAATTTTAAGCAAAAAATTACATGTAAGTTATTATCGAACTATAGATTATTCTGAGTATAGTGCTTAAAAATTGAAATAACACTAAATTCACGATTTATTGTTACAATAGACCCGCCCCTAGACAAAGCCTAGAGAACCTGTATGATAAATCCGCCTCTACCCGAAGGAAAACCGGAGAAAAACCCGGGCCAGGATGGGGCTACAGAATTTATGTACACAAACGTGCCAATGTTGAGTACACATAAAACTAAATTAATATGAGCCATAAGACAACACAATCATGCAAGAAAATAGTTTTTGAAATTGTTATAAGTTGTTTAAAAAGTACTACAGCAATGGCGTGATAAAGCACAAGACGAATTTAACTTTTGTTAAAATCAATAAATTCTTTTACAGTGTAGAAGCACTGGTGCAGGAGGTAGTTTTTAACCGCGGATTTGAAGATATTCAATTTCATAATATCTTTTATATTCTTGGGCAGGGAATTATATAGAACGATTCCCGAATGGTATGGTCCCTTTTGGCAAAGAGTGGTTGACACTCTAGGGCGATGAATATTACTACTATTGCGTGTATAGTGTTCGTGAACGAGACTGTTTCGTATAAAGCAAGGGTGGCACTTCAGTAATTCGGACTTAACAAACACGACTGTTTCATAAATATAAATGCAGGGAAGTGTTAATATATTTAATTCCTTGAATAAAGGTTTACAAGAGTTTCGGGGGTGAGATTTACAAATTATCCGAACTATCCTCTTCTGAATTCTGAAAGTTTGAATACTCTGACCGGAATTACCCCAGAAGGTAATGCCGTAACGTAAATGGGAGTAAACGTTTGCAAAATATACGCAACGGGAAATACGTGGACTAACTGCGTTAACTAAGATTCGGAATGCGTAACACAATTTGCTTAATTGGGAATTAAGATTGTCAATGTGACAATTCCATTTGAGGTTGTCTTGAATATGGAGACCTAAGAATTTTGTATTTGTAACAGTTTTTAATTGTGTTCCGTTTAAAGAAAGAGAAACCTGGGGTAAAGATTTTGTGATACTATTGTGAAATGACATAGACACTGTTTTGTCAGTGTTTACAATGAGACGATTTGCATGGAACCAAGTCGAAAGGTTAGACAAAACTTTTTGAGCATTGGCGTGTTTACATAGTAAATTAGTGTCATCAGCAAAAAGAACCATTTTGCAATCTGATGTGGATGATGACATGTCGTTCACATACAATAAAAAGAGTATAGGGCCGAGAATTGATCCTTGGGGTACTCCGCAAGTAAGTGGCTTTGTTTCTGAAAGACAACGCTCAAGTATTTTATTTTTAGTATAGGATATTTCTACTTGTTGATATCTATCTTTTAAATAAGAAGTTAGCCATTGATGTGGAAGTCCACGAATGCCTAAAGAATGCAATTTGGTAAGGAGAATTCCGTGATCGATGACATCGAATGCTTTGGATAAGTCAAGAAAAACACCCTGAGGATTTTCTCCACTGTCTAGAGATGTGGTAACATCGTTTAAGAAGGAAAATATGGCGCTTGTAGTGGAAAAGGATTTCCTAAAACCGTGTTGATCGTCAGAGAGAATGTTATATTTTGATAAAAAATCTAGAAGACGCTTATAGAACAATTTTTCTAGGATTTTTGAGAAAGTGGGTAGTAGAGATATTGGTCGGTAATTTCCAATATTAAGTTTGTTTCCTTTCTTGTGTAAAGGTTTCACTTTAGCTCTCTTAAATATATTGGGAAACACCCCTTCCGATAAAGAACTATTAAAAATATTTACGAGTGGATTTAATATAGCGTGGGACGAAGATTTAACAATAAACTCAGGTATATCATCTATGCCTCGTGAAAATTTGTTTTTTAAGGAGCTGATGATTCCCATGACTTCACTGGCGTTAGTTTCGGAAGTGAACATAGAATTGGGTATGTGGGTGGTAATAATTGGAGGACATTGATTTGGATATATTGAGTTCGTTATTTTACCAACTTCTGAGAAGTGAGAATTAAACAAACTTGCGATGTCCTGAGGATTTGACACGATCTTGCCATCGTTTAGTAAAGAAACATTTTCTTCGCGATTTTCAGAAGTTGACGTGTAATTGTTAACAATATTCCACATGGCTTTCATCCGGTTGTTCGATTTTAGTATATGCCTGTCGTTTTCCATAACTTTAGCTGCATAGACTACTTTTCGGAGAATAGTCTTATATTTACGAAAATAATTATGGAATTCGGGTGGCTGGTTATAGCGTTTTGAAAGATAATATAAACGGCGTTTGTTTTTTGAAGAAATTCTTATCCCTAGGGTGATCCATCTATTGTATTGTTTTGTATTTTATTGTATTTTTTTTNGTATAGTCAAGTATATTTGACTGAAGAGGCAGGACTTCCACGAATATCTCAAAGGAATGGCCGTTTCTCACGCGAGGAATTCCTTGGAGAAGTAACAATGCGCGTTCCAGCTGAGAATAAACACGTCGCTCGTGTGTGGAGTGGGCGATGGACGTCCAGCACGAAAAGAATATGCGAGAAATAATTTAATAACGTACGAGTAAAGAAGTTAAAGTGTATACGGAAACTGAAGCACAAAAAAAAGGAAAAAAGAGTTCACGTTTAATTAAACGGCTTCATGTTTAAATAAATAAATTTAATGTCTAAAAAGCAGTTACAAACTGCGTATGACCACGTGTAGGACAATACACTAATTTAATCTTCGGAAGCAAGCAAGGGACCATTCCATCAATTCCGATGAAAGGCGGATTTCACATTTCAGCACACTCTTCAGATAAGATAAGTAGTTCGGTTCGTGATGTAATATTAACAGATTACCAATAAATTTGTATTTAATAAAACACAAAACAGATATTCCACAAGTACATGTTACTACAAACTATAGATTCTTCTGAATATATTATTTGTAAATTGTTACTATTAAAATAAAATCGTAGATGTATTATTTCAATGGACGCCGCTCCCAGGCATGAGCCTACGCAGTCTGTACATAAAATCCGCCTCAACCCGAAGGAAAACCGGAGAAAACCAAGGCCGGGATGGGGTTTAACAGCATAATTTTCACATTACGTGTTGTAATACGCATCCTCTTATTATACCATATTATTGTACTTATGTATGTACCGTAGTTGAACTCCTTTCACTCATTACCTGGTAAATCGACGGGATATATTTGTGCAAGACATTAATGTTCTGAGATTCCAATCATCATCGAAACAGAACTATCATGCTTCGTAACTTGATAGAAGCGCAGTAGGTGTAGCCTATAAGTACGTAGAGTAACTTTTAATAAAAGATTTGTTTATTATTTTACATCTAAGTCAATATTTAATACGCAGTTCAAGTTGAGTGAGCATTCTCTTGTTAAATCCTCTTTCAATACCTCTCCACACTTGAAACTTGACAGCTTTTTAGCCCACATTGAGACGAGTTTGTGAGGTTCTATTTTTTACATTCCTGTTACGCAAGTATTGAATAAGGAAATTATTGTTATCGTGCGAAAAAAAGTCTAGATTTTTATGAATTGGCACGAGGAGACCCTTTTCTCAAATTTCGCAATTTATCCAATGGAGTATGTGTGTCGACGGCGGTGGGTTGACGATTTTGTTTCCTCGAGAACACGTGAACATGTTAATGAAAGCGAAACGAAACCAAACTTAAGAATTAAGTTTGAATGCATTTGGAATAGAAACCTATTTCTGGTTATCTCATTCCCACTTAATTTGAAATATCACGGCACATTATAATTGGTTCTTTAAAAAATCTTTTTTTGACATTTGGATGGGTCATCCTCACATTTTGTTCCATGTTAAGAAAAAGACTTTCATAAAAATGTTACAGTATATTTCAGGACTCGTTACCAAGCTTTAAAATTAAAAGAAAAATCAAGTAATTCCTAAAATTTATTTAAAAATTTTTGTATTTAAGCCTGAGACAAAACCAAAAGATAGGGCACCAAATTTAAAAAAATAAAAATAGAAACACCCGAATCTGCACCGATGGTATGGCTCTAGACGAGTACCTTGCGGATCACCACTACGTAGAACCACCGTTCGAAAGGAAAGGACGAGCGCTAAGTGCATCTACGCCAAAGAGACGCGTGTTTCTCGCCACGCTGCACGCACGCTCTTCTCACGCGCCATCGCTTCTGGCGCCGTCGAGTCGCGTCGTCCGTGCAGCCCAGCTGTCGTCACAGCGCACGCGCGCGCGCTCTGCTGTGCCATGGCGTTGCTATGCGGCGACGCGATTGTGTCGGATGCCAGGACTCGGTGATGGAGCGGAATGGACTGTTCTCTATAGGACATTGAACTTCATAGTCTTTCAGAGTTTAGGACAATTAAAGTAGCAGCTGCCAACAGGTGATCCGTAAGAGAATATTGATGGTCTGCAGAAAAATCTGGACTTTATTTTTCATCTTGAAAAATGAATAATAGACTAGTACTGCATTATCTTCTGGGGTAATCTGTTCAGAGCATTTTTAGAATCCAAAAGAGAATAGTTTGGATTATATGTAAATCTCACCTCCGAAATTCATGTAAACCTTTATTCAGAGAATTAAATAGCATTTTATATTAAAAATATTATATACTTCTGTGGCTTTATTTCAGAAACGAATTCATTTAAAACAATAATCACCGAGGTCTGTGAATTCAAATCGCTGAATTTAGAGGTCTGTTGATTTTCTTGTAAATAATGTTCATATTATACTTAAAAACGGTTGAGATGCTTCTCCATCATTAGTGAAATCTGTATGTAATCAGTGCAGATCAGTATGGCTCCAATCAAAATAGATTCTGCCTCGTGGTTGAGAACATTTTTATTGTGCTCTGCATTGACTTTTTGGTTTTGCTTGGGACGCAGATGACGGGTAACCCTGCCCCCCACCTCACCAATACATAATTAATTTGGTTTAAGTACGTAATTTCCTTCTTACATCGTAAAATGATTGACCAATAGAACCATAAACCTTACAACTGCCGATCTTGGAACATATCTCGTATTCGACTAGTTTGTAGATGACAAAAGCACTTAACAATGCAACTCATGGATAGAACTATAGAGCGACGGCTATTTGGTTCGAACCGATCATTCAGAAATGTCAACGGCGGCGATAGCGGAGAGATCCCGGTTCCGCTACACTGGCGCTGTGATTATTTGGTTAACAATCATGATTCGAATACCTGGTTCTACATATGGGTCCGGCCATAAATTACATAACGCACTTTGGGGATCAGGGATTGTTACCCTTAGTGGTACGTGACTCTGCGTTTTAGAAAATGCATTATTGAGTAATTTTTAAGTTTTTCACTGTAATCTATGTACTCAACGGTTCAGTGAGACCACAAAACAAAGATGGAAGGTCAATTAATTCATTGGATAAAGGTTTGTCCCCAACTTTTCCGAAAAGCAACATACACTTGACCTACCGTTATGTTATTATTGGGGGAGGTGGGAAGAGATATCGTTACTGTTGCGTTATAGAGGGTTGCGAGGTGTTTAAAATGGTAATAGATGTACGGTATCTCGACACGATTGGCTTCGAGCTTGGATCGCAAATAAATAGTAGAATTGTGCAGGAATTGTGTCTGGTAGTTCATTTCTTCACTGGAGCTCTCCATGATGTAACGGACGATAACGCTGCTTTGTCTTGATGGAAACATGCGCAGTTGAACTGGAACAAGTGAAGCGCGAGATGCGGCGCATGCGCGGTCACTTGTTTGAATAAACGTCACGAGCCTTGGAGAGCAACAATGCGGAGGTGAATGGGACATCGTGTCTCTTGAGCGGACTAGTGGCGGGAGCAAACACCAACTACGGATACATGTTAGCAAATTTTTACCTCTTGTGATGAAAGATCCCTGACGATAATGCAAAAGGCAAGGGTACACCCGATAGTTGATGGAAAGGAAATGAAAAATGAAGAAAAGGATTGGAAGAGGATATTAGAAGGTGAAATGCTAAAAGGGTGACAGACAAGGTAGTGAAATAGTGAAAAGGGAAGAAAAACTGATGAGTATGTACCTGACGTGCGATACAGGATAAAGTTCAAATTTTTTGAAACTATTAGTTATGTAATACAATTTACAACGGCGCACCCTCCTGCCAAACAACCGACCTGCCGCTAATGGATGTCTGGAGAGTTATTTAAAGTGCTATTAATTAAACATTTTCATTTTTATTCCCATTATCTTAAATTTTTAGAATTCTACACATAATTCCAATAAAAATGAACCCAAACACGACGTATTTATGACATTACTGAGTTTTAAGCTTCTGTTAACATAGTATACAAAAAGTATTGTAATCGTGTAAAATAAACGGTCGCGAAATTTTGACGACCTCTGATTCCGAGAACAATGTGCGCAGAATTCCAATTATAATTTTCTTAATGCTTTCATGAAACATATGATTGAAAGGAAAACAATTATTTTGTTTATCGTACAAGAGTGAATGCGTTGGTTCTAGAAAGTGCACGTACGTTCGGCACTTCGGGTTTTAGAACTTTTAGCATTTACGCTTTGGAGAACTTTATGGCTCCGGTTTTATTTGTCACAACATTTATTTCCCTCTAAATCATGAAATGTGCTTTTTATGCAGTTTATGATACGAATGAAACAATAAGACAGATCTTTGTAACAGCAGGTTTGGTTATTCGTCTGAATGTGAAAAATAAAAGGGGTAGCCGCTATAAAGGCTTAGATTTAACTTCGAGTTTTCGTCAAAATATTTTTTTCAACCATGAAAGTTCTTTTATCTTCATAATTAGGGTGTTTTCTCATGCATTGCTCATTTATTGTTGAATTTATGTTGTTAGTAATGTATGTGCGGGTGTTGACTACAAGAGAGCCATTGCTTACATGTTTTCGGAGGTCGAAACACAAAATTAAGAAATATAAGAACAAAATATATAATATATAAGAATAATATACAAAAACAAATTGTATTAAAAAATTCTACACCACTGATGTTTGGAAACTTTGAATTCTAGAATGCTCAAGCAATTCTCTGAATAATAGATTCAAGTTTCCAAATCCAATTACTGTGTTTCTTAGAGATAAAATATCCTAGTATGTGATATATTTTATTGTTGTGAGCTATTTTGTATAAAATGTATCAGAAGCTTTTCTAATATTATAAAGAATTCATTCATGTTCAAATAAAAATTATTCTTTTAAGCAGCAGCTCGATAATTTTTCATTAAAAAAATTACAAGGAAAACAAGAAAGAGGGGGGGGGAGAACGAAGCTGCAGGCTCAGATTTCAACAATAAACTCAAACAAAAATAAGTTACTAAGATTTTCTACAATTCTCTTTCTTCAGTTTTCCGCATATAACATGATAATACATTTGTAGAACGAAACACCATTGTACCTAAATAATATAATATTAAATTTCCAACAATTTATGTTCTGTGTTATTTTGTCGTCAGACGAACGGATAAGGCTTAAGAGCGCGATTGTACAATGGATCAAAAAACTTATTTTTCACGTATTTTGTTAATAACTTGAGAACTACTTACTTTTAGAGAAAACGTCCTTATACGAAAATGAAATTTATTGAACGTCCAACAAAATGTGTTTTTCAGAGTATTTTTTTCTGACCATCTGTTTATCCGCGTGTGCGCGTTCAACTAAAGTACACATCTATGTAGCAGAGTCAACGTGCACTTTTTTCCTTGCATGGTATCTGTGGTCCAAATACGGTTCGAGTTCTGGTCTTTAACTCTTGTAAATTCACAGAATTGAAAAAAAAATGACATAGCATTTTTTTAAAAACCCATTGCTTAAAATGCAAACTGAGAATTGTTGAAATTTTTCTGTTTTCTTCTAATTTCTGGTACTTCGGTCGAGGTCGAAAATTTCGGTTTATCATATCAAAAAATCAGAACTGCCCTATTTGATGCAATTAAATATTACGTATCGACTCTTCGACATAGATGTGCAAAAAACTTCCACGCACAGAAGAGAAGAGATTGTCAGAAAAAATATAACGCGTTTTATAGGACGTTTAATGTATTTCATTTACGTATGAAGACATTTTCTCTAAAAGTTTGTAGTTCTCAAGTTATAATTCAACTAGATCCATTGTAGAATTTTTGTCAATTGAATCACGCTCTTTAGCATTTTCCGTTCGTCTGGTGACAGAACGGTACAGAATGTAATTTGTTAGAAATTTAATGTACATTTTTTCTGTTCAAGAATATTTTGTTCTAAAAATGCGTTGTTTTAAAGTTATAGGTGGCAAACTAAAATAATATTGAAAATAATAATAAGAAAAAAAACTTTTTTTGACATGCTTCTGTTCGTCACCAAATTACAAGACTAATAGTCAAATAAGCATTTGATGCCAGTAAGGTCTTGTTTGGTATCATTTTTTCATCATTTTAAGCGTAGATTTCAATTATTCTATAACGACATCACAATTTTTATGGAGAAAATTTTGTTGTTGTTGTAAAGAGTACTTGTTTACTGAAAGAGCTGCCCACCGGTCCCATTATCTGGGGATTCACGGGACGGGCACAGGTAGGCCGGCGTAGACCTAATCCTTAAGGAAGTGTCGAGTTTAATGGTGAAGTTATCCTTCTACCTGAGGATCTGTCGAGTTTAAGTACACCCAGTTGAGTTGGGTTCTCTGGTCAACTTCCCCTTCCAAGCGCTCCTTTGGTTTTCCGTGTAAGGGAAGCATGACTCAATTGCGTCCCACGTTGGAGTTGGGGAGGAGGAACATTTTCATGCATGGTATTTTCATTTTTGTGCTGTAGAATGACATGGAAAACAATATAAATATTTCATACATTGTGGGGCATATGCTTAACAAAAAGAATGTTTACCATTTAATCAAGTAATATATTAAGAGCGTGCATTAAAATATAGTCGGAAAATAGAGTTCAGTCTGTACTTGTACAACATGTCTTTAAAATGTACATGAACACAGTCAGTCTGCGAGAAAAAGACAAACATTCAAATAAAGTTATTGATCAATATATTATACAAGGATACTTGTTTATGAGGTTTGAAGAATAATTTTCTTCGTCAAAGGCAAGCTTGTTCGACTTTACATGGTCTTAATTTGCGAAAATCGACAAAACCAGTTTGTCCGAGAAGTGGGGTTTTGTCACCATCTTCAAGAGACAAAATAATGAAGGAAATGACTGCGGAACCCAATCCAACTGTATCCTTTTGGGAAGGGTGGCAAGAGGATTAGGATACCGTGACCACGAGACCCAATCCAACGACTCCGGTTCAAACAACCACCAACAATACAAGGGGAGAAGACATAAGCGGATAAAGGAAAATATAAGGAGAACAGGTAAAAGGAGACATACAACATTTAAGGAAAAATGTATGGAAGAAATAAGAGAGAAATAAAGAGAATATCAACAGAGAACAAAACAGAAGAAATGACTTAGAACATAAACCCAGGTAAATACTAACAGCCCGAGAAACTGAAATGAAGGTTAAAAATAATGGAAGATATAAAAATTAGGACGAAATGAAGCTGAAATGCCCACACTACCTATTGATATTTAAAATTGGTGCCTACCTGGAGCATCAGGTGCTGAGGAACATTCTTAGGCAAGATGGGTACCTCAATGGTAACATACCGCAAGGGTTTTCCTTCTTTATATCCGTAAAATCTATTGGCTACATAAACTTGACAAATGGAAATAAAAAAATTAAGTCAGGAAAATGCCTGAATCAATATGTAAATTCCCGTAACACGTACCCATGATCCGAATCCCGTTCCCATATCCACGACCGATTTGGTCAAGAAATTAAAATATTTTAAAGACCTAGAAACCGCGCTAATTTTCTCAATAACCCCCCTCCCAGGACAGTATGTATTGGGATACGAAAAATAATAAAAATTAACAAACTAATTAAATGACTCGTAGGAAAAAAAACTCTAAAAACCAGACTTTGGTACTTCGAGGGAATTACAAGAAAATTAAATTGAGCCTAAAAAAATTACGACGAAGTGTGCCCCAAGGTTTGCCGAAGTGTACCTGGAGTTCACAAAACCAAAAGCACATCCCAAGACAATGGTCGATGGACTGTTCCTCAAATGCGGAAATAAACGCCGGCAAATGAAGGGGTGTACTCAATGTTACCTTAGTGTTTCTCGAATGGCATATAATTTATAGAACGTTTCATTTCTATTTATAACCATCAATTATATGTTGCTGATGTTTATAACGTCTAGTTTGTGTAATTTGGAAATAAAAAATATTATTATTGTTATTATTATTATTATTATTGCTATTATTATTATTATTATTACATTACTAGCGGATTTCACGGTGTTACTCGGGATTTTTCTCACACCAGTCTTCTTTTTCTCAGGAAAAATAAAATGTTGTAAAATAAAAATACTTTTACTTACTGCTTTTTAAAGACATGTTCAACAACCTAATTTTACAAATTCATAATAATACCAATTTAATACAAAACATGACAGTATACACTACACCGTTTAGCGGGAGCCGCGCCGGTCCAATTTCCGCTACCGAAGAATGAGGCGGCCGTACCATTTCATTAAAACTCTTGTAAAATCTAAACTATTCGTCGAAATTTTACGATTTAAAGAAATTTTTTATCTTTGTCGAACGCACAAAACAAACAACCTGTTAAATTTGATGATTGATTTTTTCCTTCATAAATTACTCTCTTAATATTTAACTCCTCTATTTTTAATAACGTTTTATCTATAATTTAGATTAATTTGCGTGGATAGACATATGCTGTTGCGGACTTTTTTGTAGAACTGTTTGAGATGCACAATAATACCATGCATAGTTATTACCTAACTCTAACCATTTAGACAGCGTAAGCAAATATAAGTCTCTTTTTTTCCTGACATCGACTTTCTTTCTCAATAATTCCTTTTCCTGAACAATTAAACTATCTCCTTGCCAAATTTCATCACGATCCGTTCAGAGGTTTAGCCGTAATCAGGTAGCAAATGCACAGACACGCTTTCGCATTTATATATTAGTACGAATTATATTTTTTCTTATGAATATTTAAAATAAATAAATGATAGTAAATCGTTTCTAATGTGATGTCCCTTTTTTTGTCCAGGTAAATTCCGAGTCCATCCCACTGTGGTAGTAAGGGAGGCTGTGTGACGGAGCAGGCGTGAGGTGCGCCTAGCGGATCCCTTCGCTCACCGACGCCTCGGCACCTGACACCCGCTCCCTCCTCCGGCGGCGTCCGTTAGATGCGACCCGACATTCCACCGCCGCAGCCTCCTGCTGCAGGCACCTGCCCGACTACCTTCACAGGTGTTGTCCCCACGGAGAGGAAACCCTCTCCGCAACGCCCCGAGTCACTAAGGAAAAGATCTATTGTACCAGACGCGACGGTATGCCTCCTACCGCTATGTCTTGATTTAATGTAAACCATACTAATTTGGTCCATGTTCTGACTAGTTTTCTTATCAGTTATTGATCGAAACTTTATATAACATGTATACAATTCTTGATTATTTTTTCTTTGTATGTTCAAAGAATTTGGAAGATGAAACAAGTCCAAATAGTCCCAGTAGTAATTTCTACTGCGGGAGGAATCCGAAACCTATACGTTCCAGTTTACAAAAAAATAAATTTACCCAAGCTTATTTACGTATCACTGCAAAAAACCATCCCCAGGCAAACGGAACCATCCCAAGGCTTTCGGGGGACCCATTTAAATGGGTAAAAGGGTCTTTTTCGTGAACCCATTTAGCAGGGTTGTGAACCCGTTTGAAAGGGTGCGTGGACCCATTTAAAAGGGTCCGTGGAAAATCGAGAAAATTTCTCGGATAACAAAGTATATATCAAACACATTGATTTTCATGAATTAACTTGTTAAAAACAGTCACAACGTATAAAACGGCATATTATTATATTCTCCAAAATAAATAAAAATAATACACCTAAGGTGGATATGGACCTACGAGCTCTCAGTCATAGTGAGTATTTGCGTCGCTACCACTTGCGTCACGGTGATTTGTACAAGTAAGGTATGTTCATAGATTTAAAAAATAATATTACAAGAAGACAAACTATTCTTCTGAGAAATGCATCCATGTTAGATGTATGAAAATTTTTTTTTAACTTGAAGCTATTTTTTGTGATTTCAAATTTTTTTACGAAATCCTGATTTGCAGAAGGGAGTTCGTTGATTAACGCAAATAGTTAGGATAACCGAAAGAAAGATTTTAGAAGCGTTGTTTATTCCAGTAACTGTCTGAACAATTCTTTATTACATTACGCGTTCTTTATATTGTTGTTTGTATTGTAGCATAATAAAAAAAAAATTATTTTACCATAACAAGGAATATAAAATATACTCTTTTCATTAGTGTTCCAACTTAAAGGGTGCGTGGACTCATTGAAAATGGGTGCACCCATTTGAAAGGATGCACACCCACTTGAAAGTGTATGTGGACCCATTTAAAAGGGTTTCGTTCGCCTTGGGATCATTATTGCAACACCCCGTATAGTTAAAAAGTTTTTATCTCCAGAAAATTGAAATGGACACTTGGCCACTAGGTCCGTGCCATTTTATCAATCAGCATTTGCTGAAAAAAAATAAACTACAAAATAATTATGCTACAAGATAATTTCAATTACACTTAATATTTTCTTTTAACCATATTTTTCTTCGTATTAGTCGTTGCCCAGACAAGTAACCCATTCCTATCAGAGGGATATGAGTGCCTTGTAACATCATCTGCTCTTTCAGAACATTTTATATCGCTCATACATTGGGAATGTACTCTAAGGAAACATCATTTTCTTCTGTCTCAATCAATAATGGTCCCAAAAATTTTTGCGTCGTAACTTAAATGAACGTAAAATTACCTCAGCCCTTCTTATGTCATGAGGATCACCATTATTTGGGCGATAAATATTCCAGTAATCATAATATTTATTACAAATATGAATGAAATTTCTACGTATGATAAATGAATTCGAGAGGAAATGTTAAAATATTCTTACAAATTTATTATATGATGTAAAACGCATTATTTCAACATACTTAGGACATAATTTCTTTACTGTATTTGAATACTCTTTTGAAAAAAGAAAGAAACTTTTTTCATATTTTCAGAATTAATCGATTTCCTGCATCCGATAACAGGAAGTATCAATTTATTTTAGAACTTAGAAGTACAAAGAGATTTTTCATAAAATGCGTAAAGAATAACTTTGTATGTTTGTATGTATGTTTTTGTTCGGCATATCGATGGGGAGACTACTCAAGACAGAGTTCTGGTGTTTTGGCTTTAAGAAGCCATGGTGATGAGAGTTGATGTGCAAATGAGATGAGGGATGAATGATGATGAGTGAATGTTGTGGTGGTATGATAGGCAGGGGAAACGGGGGAACCCCGAGAAAACCTGCCGCGAACACCGCTTCGTCCACCACCACGAATTCTACTTGGATCGGACAGGGTTTGAACCCGCGTCCCCAGAGGTAGAAGGCGAGTACGCTAGGCACTAAGTGTGTAATCGTGGAGCATCCGTTGTCAAAGCAGCACCACCTGCTTCTCCCATCCCTAAACAAATGACTCCCCCCACGACTTGTTTGACCGCTTGTCGCGTGAGTCTTATTTAGCATGGACATCTATAAGGAAGTACGTTTGCCAATGTGTAATCTTAGAGCCGTAAATCAGTGCCACGTGTATTTATTAGGTGTGTCGGTGGAATTTGACTATCTGTTCTTAGTAAGTACTCGTACTCGTTTATAATACCCAGGTCATATATTAAGATAATCTGAGTTAATGTATGGGGATAGTGAAATAAATCATATTACAGTTACAAAACTCAAATGTTTATTTTTCAAAATGAACACTGCCAACTCATTCAAAGAGTAATGCAGATGTACTTACTTTTGACTGGTTTTTTGATCGACTCATTGTTTAATACGAATTCACGTGCTGAACTAGACATCCTGACATATTTGAAGTTTTTAATATTTTTCGTGAATTTCCTGAATAAAAATATATTTTATAACTTAAATTCTCGAGTTGTGTTTTGAAGAAGAAGAAAATTCAGTTTGCGAAAGTTTAATTTGACTATCATATTGCATTCATAATCAGAAATTCCTCTAATGCTCTGAAATGTCATTATATCTGTTATTTGCAATTCTCCGTTCTTCGATTACTACCATGACTAATACATCAATAAGTGCTATCTCCGTTACTCGATTTTGCTTCGTGATCTCTTTATTAGTATTTTATCATTTCTTAAAAGCTCTTATAGCCAACAGAAGTGACGTAGCGATGACTCGCGCAGTTCAAAAATTGGGATATCTACGAAACACTCCAAATACTGTCTTGTTTTCTTACTTCCCTTATAAACAATTTTTGGTTAGTAATCAGTCAACAGACATTAATTTGATTAAGAGATAGCTCTACATTAGGTTGGAGATTACGAAGATCTGTAAAAGAATATTAAACTCTGAGATACACCAATTAATTGGAAGAAAAAAGAGATAATACACTTAATTATTTCTTAGGGGAGCAAAGATATAGACGAGGGTATAATTGATTCTTTTATGATATTGATGTACTAGTTTTTCAGACTTATATTGTTTTGGTTGTAGTATGTGAATGTAGTATAAAAGTATTTTATTTCGAGAACGCCATTATTTATACTTGTTCATGTGGACAAAAAATTACCCACGCACCACTACCCCGTGTGAAGTCATCGAGAATAGGTTCTCTTAGATCCAGTTCACCAAGACACAAAAGTTTTTGAAAAAAATGGCTATATTTTGGATACATCAATTAATTTTTACTACATGAGTTATAGAAACTGATTTTGTTTGAGGTAAGGATCACAGGAATAATCGATTTCTAATGTTCTAAAATTTTTGCTATTTCAGCATTTTTTTATAACTTCAATTGTCAAAAATGTTAGAAGCACCTATGTATTTCATTAATATTGTTTTCTGTCAATCGTTCATTTGATGTATCATTTTGGCATAATCAAGGAAAACATGTTTTTCGGTGGGGATGTTATGAACTCACTCTTCTATCAAAAAGCAGAAGGATTAAATTTGTCTTCTCTGTTTTGAGATGCCAATCTCAATAACACGTCGGGACAATTGACAGTCGCGAAATGTCTCCATTGCGTGCTCTATCGCTGCATCCATTTCCAGGAAAGTGTTCTGGGAATAGTTCTCACGTTAGAAATCCAGGAAAACGCCGCTGACTCGTTCTTCTTTGGGGCACTCAACTCGCTGGCGGCTCCTGTGTGCTAGCCTTCGGATTCCTTAAGGCTTATGGACATGTAGATAAATTATGACTTACGACCTTTTTTGAACGATCAATATATTTTTGTTGTGTTTTTCCGGAACACGTTTCGACTTGTGATTTGAGTTGTCGTCAGATGTGAACAAATTTTAACGTGAAAGATTAACTTAGCAACAGAAAAATTGAACGTGATATTAAACGTAAATAAGAACTCAAATCACGAGTCGAATCGTGTTCCGGAAAAACAACAAAAATATATTGATCGTTCAAAAAATGTCATACTCCATTGATCTTGACTACATAATGAATGTACACTTATGTCGCACAAGTGTTTCGATACGTAATCCCTTCTAAACGACAGTTTTCGGGGAATAGCTTTCTTAATTGTCCAGAACCACAAACAAATTACATAGTATTTTTTATATTAAATTTATGACACTTGTGATAGCTTTTTAAATATCAATTCCGTAGGAAAACTAAAAAACTAAACATAAGTAAAACTAAAAACTCAAGCCAAACTAGAGACAATATGTCAAATATTTTGTTTCAATTTAAACCGTATATTTAATTATAGGCGGTTTTCAATGCATTTAAATTGAGGCATGTAAATAAAAAAGGTTACCATTGCCCCTCCAAAATATTTTTCTTTTCGCAAAAAACTTTCTCCTTGGCAACGCCAATGCTGTGGTAACCGATCATGTTGATAGTTTTATTGCTATGACGGTCAGAAGATAGTGTCATAGCATCGTCGCGAGACTAACATGTATTGTGCAACAAGTTGTAGAAATCTATAATGTATTTTTGTTTACTAATTTTAATAAATTGTAACACCGGGGAAAATTATATTTATCAGGTGAGGCACATACTCTCCTTTGGGTACTATCCGTGGCACTTGGAACTGTTTTGTGAAAATCACATGTAGCATTTTGAACAATCTCCATGTTTTATTTATTTGGTACTTACAATGGTTTCAACAGAACACCTTAAATGTCGATGAAATTTTATTTTTTGGAAAAGCACTATTAGTTGCAACAACAACATGATTTTTCTATAATTTTTCATAGTAAATTACGGCGTTTCATCTGTTTTCAGGATCTCCTGTAAAAATGTTTTTGGCAGTTAGCAAATCATTTACATGCCTCAATTTATGAACGGCTCTTACAGTGAACATTTTTAATATTAACAAAATAGTAAAATCATATTTAAAATTTCACGAATGGTTGTGTGCGTAACTATGCATGCTCATACATTGTTTTGTTTGGGAGTTGCAACATGAGGTCAGTGGGCACACTCAAACGAAAAGAAGTGAATCGACGGTTATCCAACATTTCGTTTTCAACGCTCATAAACGTAATAAACTTTGTAATAAAAGTTGATTTTATCGAAGTCGAGGCGTTGGAAGTATCACTTAGGGGAAAATTTATGATATTTCTACAGTTCTCATTCAACTGGAGTTTTTAAACGATTTATCCAAAAAAAGTTAAAATACTAGTTAAAATGTAACATTACAATCCAGTCTCTGTCCAGAAAATATCTTCGTGGCATTTGGTTGAGAATACGAGAAAATGAGGGATATTTACAGAAGTTACCTTTAGGAAATACATTATGTAGAAGGTCTTTTGATTTACATTGTTCTTCAGAAGATAGAGTTTCAGCAATGTTCGTGCAGTTTACTAGAAGTCTTCCTGCTATTGTAAATGTCAGATCGAAATTAATTTGTTTATGAGAAAATTAAAAAGTCGTGTGAAAGGACACACATACCAACCTTCCGACATCTGAAGTTCATTGTAAAATCAAGGTTATTGAATTGGTTGATTTTTCAAAGTTAAAACCACACGGATAAATCTTGAAAAGTTATCACAACATCTTATTTGTATTCCGGAGTCAGTATTGTTTAGAAACTAATTATTAGATTTGTTTACTGTTATGCGCCAATTGTAACTCGTGAATGGTACATCTCTTATAAATGGTACAATGTTAAAAATTGAGAAATTTATTTATGCGAACAGATACAAGAAGTGTCGTGAACTTGTTACGTTTTTGTCTGCTAAACCAGTATTGCCACTTTTGATTTTGCGGTTCTGTAATTTTGTGGTTTGGGTGCTGCTTTTTTTTTAAATGGCGGCCTTCGATAAAATCTAAATTCTCAATATTATGAAACCGAATGACTGAACTATTGAGGTTGAGCTGCTCCCCCTTTTAAGTTTAAAAGAAAAAATCCCCATTAACTCCGTCCCCATTAAATTAATAGCTCCATAATGTTTACATTTTACTTGTCACCTATCAAATGCTCAGATCATTCAATATTATTGTTGTTTTTATTCCTAAATGTAGAAGTCCATATCAGAGGTTTTTTTCTCCAAATTCTACAAGAATTCGTTAAATTCCGTAAGAAGTGAAGAAAACAACGAACCTTTTATTACAATGAACGCTATAAATTTTCTTTCCGACAAAAATGAAAGAAGAAAAAGGGTACTTATTGAGTATTTTAATTTCTGACGATGTTTTATATAACAGTATAAAACAACTAAAAAACTCGTTTTTTTACGATAGTATGGGGCAGATTCATATTCAAAAATTTTATTGTGGGGGATGTCCATACTTGCCAAAAATGTATGAAAATTCTTGTTATTTGTCCTTATAATATTTTAAACTAATTGAATAGTTTAATTTTCGTTGTTAATTAATTAACTTCGTTGTAAATTAATAATATTTTATGGTTTTTAAGTACTTTCATTGCAACTTACAACACATTTCGGAATGGAGTATACCTTCTCAGCTACAGTGCGATCTGCGCCTTGAATATTATCGATACGGTCTTGAGTATATTAGCTTTTGAGGAGAGGGGATACTTATCTAAAAACATTAACTCTGTCAGGATAATAATAACAGATATCCTTGCTCACAGTTGTATAAAGTGTGACGTACATGAGTGCTAGATGTACCCATTTTAGCTTCTTTTATCCTGCGTTGATCGATAAGAAACCAAATAGAGCTAGAATGTTTGTGGTTAGGCTAGTACAAAGCGAGCAACGTAATTCTCGCTCTCGCGCAACAGCAATCTATAGCTGCGTCTGTTAATGGGGTGGGACGGTCGCACTTTCCACGAAAACGACTTCACCGTCTGTCTCTTCGTCGTACTTCGGTGGTTGGTGGGGAAATCCGGATGATGTACGCCGAATCAGTAGACCCTTCGCTCTGATAAGACGAATGTTTTCAGAACAGCGTTTATTTTCCTCCTTTTTCATCCCCGCGGCCCCGCCCTCACTTTCGACTCGGCAGACAGAGCGGAAATTAAGTTGCGTCGGTTACACCGGCCCGCGCGCGCAAATCGAGCGGTCGTTCTTTGCGTTCCTGGTAGAACGCCCTTCGCGGTTAAATCATGTGGATGCGAGGGATATATTTTCGATCGACAAACGCGCCATCAAGCGGTGAACATCAATGTCAACAAGTGAATTTATTTCACAATGACGTCTTCTTCCTCTTTACAAACTTCCTATCTTCCCGTCGGTCTCACCTCTTCCTTTCCGGAAATAAGTGCGTAATTGCGGACGTCACGCAACTCACGAATCTTCATTAACGACTTTTCCAAATATTTTTACGTTATAGTTTTGGAATGCGTGTGAGTGCGGTTTTTCTTTTTTCTTTTCCATTGGACGTATAAGACTGTGGGGAGGAAGTGTGGGAAAATCTAATGGATGTTTTCTTACACACTTAATACTCGAGAGAGATCACCCCGATGATAAGATTCCATGAGTATGATGAGAAGAAAGTTATCTTATGACAATGACTTAATAACATTCTTAGAAGATGTGGGGACGGTCACGTGTGTACTAAGACGTCATATCGTCCTCCTGAATGACATTTAATGGAAATTAGTCTCGAAAGCTTAATATTCGTACGTTAGTGCTCAGCTGACTGGTGTCGATCTAACATCGCCAATCTTTTCTAAAAACGAAGTTTCTTGCTAAAAATTACGTCGTTTCTCCAGATACCCTGGCGTTCTTCACCTATAAAGGTTTGCGTGTGTAGGCAACATGAGATACTCTACATTTCTTGATGAAAATTCCTTATGAGTTTAACAATGCCTGAGGTGGTGGACCATATAAATAAAATGAACCTGAGATCATAAACCGTTAAAAATATCCATGGAATCATCCGGAAGGACTCAACGTGATAAAATAATGTTGGTAGAAAACAAAGTAAAAAGAAAAAAAATTAAAACTGTGGTCAAAAATTTGAATTTGAAAAACATACAACTATTATGCCAATTTGATTTGACTCTGAAATAAAATTATATATATTCCAAATTTCAAAATATTTTATCAAAGAGTGGAGAACCACTGGAAAATAAGATGGGTTAGTTAAAAATACTTAGATCTCTTTCCTCATTTGCCAGTGTCCGTACATCGAGCTGTGTTACCCGTCATTTGAATTCCAAAACCTTTAATTCTTCTGATCTCCGAAGGTTTGATTAGCTCTTTCCGACCCTCGAAGTCTTAAATACGAGGTCCCTCACGCAATGGAGACGCTTCGTGTTATCAAATTAACAAAAGCTTATTAATCTCTTGCCTTTAAGAAGTCGTCGACAAGAAAATTGGTTTTATCGCCCTGTCATGTATGATGATGAACTTGTGATTATTATGGACAACACTATCAGCAAAATAAATGACTCTACATCGATGGAATTTCAGAAACTAACGAACACTCCCAGCCTTGGAATCTGGAGTTACCTCGTCGTTTTCACTAATTTCCTTCTCACGTCTACAAGACGAAATATTACTGTATTCTTAGAGAGATAAATTTATATATTCACATAAATTTGCTTCACTTCTTTCCCCCTGGAACTAAAAGATAACTTATTGTAACTGTTAACAGCTGATAGAGATAATTCTGAAAAACAAGGAAAAGATATGTTTATGGATAGTAACACTCCCTTCTTCAAAATCTATTTTTAATGGCTTTTTGATAGTTAAACTTGGTTATGTGAGAGATAACTTCCTCTAATCGGTTACGTATGAATTGGAATTGAGCTACTCAGCTCTCCCAGGAAGATTCGATCTAAATGGAAACGAATGTTATCGAAAATCCATGTTTTCGTGAGAGTTCGGTTTCTGGACGTTCATCGAATACTTTTACTTACTTTAGCGTATTTCATACCAAAAGTCAACATACCTTCAAGAGGGATTTATTTTAAATGTTCTATCTTTCTCCTGTTTTTTCCTCTTTATTGTCGATTTCAAGTTATGTGTTAAGAACTTTGAATCATTTTCGAATATCCATTGCTAATTTTGCTGAACATCACTTAATGAATATTTGATATTAAACTATTAAGTGAAAATAAAATATTTCATAAGTTAAATAATTCAATTAGTTTATTCTTTTTTTGGAAGATGAATGATTTTAAAAATAGCTTAAATTCAACTAATATGTTCTTATTGTTTTTAATCGTACTTGTACCCTGAAATTGTCTGAACCAGATACTAAATTCAGCAAAATTCAAGACATATATGAAATAATTTGATGAATAATGGAATTCCTATATTCTATCCTATCCATAATCTCATTATGTCGATGCGTGCATATTATTCTGTAATTAATTTCTTTCTTAAAACTCGAGTTTTCATTTTTACAATTGCAAGGATTAATTTTTTATTTTTCCATTTTCTATAATGTTTCGAACGTTAAAGGGGCTGATTTTTATAATGCTTTAATTATCTGGGAGTGAAGTTAATGTTTGAATGTATATTTCCATATTTCTAAATCAATCTTTTTTAACGAGCCTTATTTTGAGTCAAGTTTCTGAATTAGTTCATATAATAAAACACTCTTAAGTGAAGCGTCGTTTGTCTAAGCTGTTGTTGCGGACTTGTCCCTCACAACATCAATCACATACATGTAAACAAAATATTTTGAAAAATAATTGATCTAGCGAGTACGTTACTAGTTTTTCAAAATATGTGGAATAAATTCTTTTAATTGGGTTACACTTTTTTTCTTATCAACAAATTGTATTTTAATCATTAAAAATAATGAAACAAAACATGAAAAACCTTTTTAAGACTGGAATTAAACCCACGACTTCTTAACAAGTCCTTCCTGTGATCACTTGAATCTTTTTCGGAATCTCTCTCACATGTACTTCATCTATATGTATGAAGTATCCCGCGTGCAGAAGTCTTGTTTTTTTATGTTGAGAGAGGTTTTTGTTGCTTGAGGGGTGAGTGTCTGTAGGGCTACCACTAAGAAAAGCGTACTAATTGCACCGGAGGTCTTGAGAAATTTGTGTTATCAGTCCCTGCGTAATATGAAGCCGCCTAGACGGGTAACGTGTTAGAAAGTACTCTTCCTAATCAACTACTTATAATATCCAACAGGAATGCTCGAAATGGATTTATGAGATCTGTTCCTAAATCATCTCCTTGAAACGCTAAATCATATTATCTTGCGGTTATGATGGATTTTATTTTTAAAATAAGACGAAACAACATATTTTAGCAAAAATACGACTTTTGATCCCTTTATATTTACAAATGTATTTTATTTATTTGACCAAATGTTCCATTTATGCAATTAATACGAATCCTGCAATGGAGTGAATGGTTATGATTCTTAAATGATACACGTATGCAGCATGTTCATTTAACATTATCACTTTGTTTTAAAATTGATAATAATAATAATAAAGGTAAAAAAGGTAGTTAAAATTTAAGTTATCAATGCACTTCGCTGATTACTTATTTTCAACAACCCAACAACAAAATCTAGGTGGAGTGGAGAAGTTTGAATGTGCGAAATTCTTCACGAATTTATTGGTTTCCCTATCACCCGTAAACATATCCGATGGCTCAGTGGTTAGCATGCTTGCTCACCGCCATGTCACTCCGAGTTCAATTCCCGGCGGGGTCAGAAAACATTTGTAGCTTTCCATATAAATGTCCCTACTAGTTCATATCGCTGTGACTACAGAAAAGCGAGCCCTCCTTCTTCTATCCACCTACTCCAACTCATAGTATCACTAGTTAGTGTTCCTGTTACTGACTATTCCTATAACACATCTACGTGGACCAAGTTGATAGGAAACCCTGAAAGTAATTCACTCCTATATACGCCACTTTTGCCTAGCATTGCTAATCTCATTGTCCCGTATGACTCCCTTGCAGTTTATTGTAATGAAACCAGTGAACCCTGGTGAATTGTAAGGGAAGAGAAAAGCAATGGCTGATTTCCGATGCTACTTCAGACGAACGCTCGCTAATTCCCTCCTTCCCAGTCGCTTTCCTATGACTATCTTTCAACAATTCCAAATCAGTCTGTTGTATTAGAGGAGCGCTGTCTAACTTATCTTCGCCCGCGGACCGTTTTCTTTACACCCTCGATCGATCGCGCCGGCACGGGATGAGATTTGGCATAATGTTAGGCCACTTATAAAACTTATTGGTTATATTCATTTATCTGTACCGCGATATTTTGATTCTCATTAAAGAATATTACTTCGAGTGGAAAAATGAAATGGTATATTTCTTTATGAAAAGAGTATTTTTTTAAATATTTAGTATTAAAATACAATGTTTTCGTATTGCAATGTATGACGGAGTAATTCCGAACACAATTTTCCGTTGTCTGTCGCCGGACATGTCACGTCAAATATTAGGGAGCTTTTGTATAGCGTACCTGCGAGCTATCGTATACGCTACCCATATGTAAGCACATGCTCAGAAGTTAGTGGTACACTAACGCTCCTAGTGTAGTATGTTACGACGCCTCTGTTCGCGTATGATGTTAGTGGTACGCTAGTGAGCGAGGTCACGGCGGATTCTGGTCTGGATTCGAGGTCTGATTGATATCGGAGAGGGTTTGCGACTGATTTGTTGGTTGTGGATGCTATATGAGCACGTGCTGGTGTACTCACAGCACAGTTTACTTGTGAACGCTTGCATAGAAGTAGTTTGTTTGGGTTTACAAGTTTTATTATGATTTGATTCGAAGGTACGCTATGCAAAATTCATCGGCTACACTAGATCTTTCCATGTAGGTTACGCGGTTAGCATCATCAACGTAACGTATACGCTAGGAAGCGTGTACGTTGTGCAAAAACTCTCTAATAATTCTGACGATATGGATTGATAACATAAAGTTTTGTCCTCCAACGTTCGTTGAAAATTTTGTTGTATAATATATTATAACCCGCGAGCCGTCCTTTGTATTCAGGGATCGTGATCAAAGCGTTGGTGTAGAAGGGGAAGGAAGCTCTGTAAAATGGCGAATGGAGGTGAACGTTCCAGTTGAACCTCCGAAAGTTCGTGAAACCGAGGAGGGCCAAGGAACTTAAGTCATTGATGGAGGAGAAGTCGAGGACTCATCGAACCGATGAGGGGGTCGCGTCAGTGGGAAATCGACACAATAGGTATCGTCACCATCGAACACAATGATTTCAACATGCCTCTGAGTATCTCGAGAGGGAGAGTTTCATCCCACACGAATCGAGTTGGATTATATTCCTTTTCCCCACCTTTTATTTCCTTAGCATAAGTGCCACCTCGTATGTTTGGCATCTGCATAACGAGGATCATCTATTTTTATTAGTTCTCATCTTATTGTGGCCAACGCATAGACGACTCAGCTGCCTTTCGGCGTTACCGTCCCTGCCTCGAGTAGGTGTGCCCAGATCTCAATTCACGTTTTATGTACGTAATTTTACTTACATATGCCATGCTGGATTATATCGTTAAAATCTGGGAGTTACGCCCCTCCGGCGTTTCAGGGGCTAGCATGCTTGCTCGTCACCTACTCACTACGGGTTCAAATCCCGATGGGGGTCAGAAATTTTTTTTGTGGCGCTTCTCTTCAATGTCCCAAATTAGGTTGACTATTAAAAAGCGAACCCTTCTTTTTCCAACCACCTCCCACTACTCCTAGTATCACTAATTCTCACCATTACTAACTACTCCTACTTCCACTTCCACATGATAAATCCACCTACTAACAATAGCCTAACCACCCACCTCCTACCTCCCCCCTCCCCCGTCGTAGATAAGCTTCATTAGCACTAAGCTACATTTCCAGTTTACAAATACTACAATAAGACAAAAAGTTTGACAGACAGGACTTCTTTCTATTGAAAATTACATACGGCAATTATTCTCTAACCGAGCTCAAAGAAATGTTTCCAGGTTTTATCTGTTTATTTTCTTCGTATTTAGGAATCAATAGACATGGAAGTAAATAAAACGTACTAAACATTTATTTTCACTTTCCAGATGAGACCTTGATTTTCTTAATTATATATTGTAAAAAAATATTACCTATTGTAAACATAGTTATCCGTCCATTGGAATTCTTAATATACGAAATTTCTATTATAACTCAAAGTACAAGATGGATCTACTCGGACATGAAACCATGTTAGGTAGCTTTTTTGTTCCAGAGCATCTGTACTCTGTAAATGACATAAAGTTTGTTTGAAACTTTGTCGAGAAATATACTTACAAACATACTTACTTACATTGAAACATACAATTCGTACTTGCTTAATAGACGACGACATGATTTCTGGGTTACTGAGTTTCGCTGTGGAGAAAATTACGTACGCAAGTCTTTCAATAATTTGGTAACTTTGCATCGTTGTTACCGTCCACACTGTCAGCTTTGGTAATTATGATCTTTCTGTAATGAAAATTGTAATTGTTGGGATGTTGGAACGTGAAGGTCCAGAGATTCACCTAAAGACACTTTTTATCGTGTTACATATACGCGTAGCACACATCATCAGTGGCGGATATATGGGGGAGGGGGGAGGCTAAGGGGGCTATAGCCCCCCCCCCTCCCATTGGACTTGAACTATTGACAGATAAAATTGAAGTTGATAAGTGGCATACTTTTTAAAAGTATTAATAGATTAATGATTATTAGTTATAAATGTTATTGTTATAATAATACTTGATTAATAAAATTAGTAATACCACATTAATTGATATTGTTATTAATTATATCAGATATTTAATTATTTATGTGATACATTCCATTTAAAGGTAATATTTATAAAATTTGTGTTGCAAAACCATAAGTTCTAAACAAAAATGATTGCGGTCTCGATCCGCCACTTCACACCATGAACCACTTTGAAATGGATGCGCCTTGTGTATCTTGTTACATCACTACAGCGTATTTTGTGATATACTTAAATGGTTGAAATGATATGTTTTGTGATGGATGAGGTTTGTCTATGGTTGCAGAGAGCCCTGACGGAGACTTTGAGTCGAAACGTTGGCGATGTGATGAATTTATGAGCTAAATTCAAGAAATCATATCCTATTCAAACATGTGGTCAAGAATTTCTAGTGATTCATGCGTAGAGAGTTGCTTACCTACCCATGTCCAAGTTCGGACCTTTTGACCATTCTGATGTATTGACCGGTCGTATTGTGCACTCGGCATGGACTGAAGCGGTGGGAATCCAATCATATGTTTGACGCAGTTAATGAATTTTTTTCTGTCAGAAAAATCCTTACATGTAAAATTTCAACCAGTTCCATTAGGACGTTTTTTGAGAAATTATTTATATTCAACTTTAAAGAAAAAGATAATAGGTGTATAATATTACTTGATTAAAATTTTTTGTATTACTACCTCTTTCCGTAGACTTTCTATTACAAATATTTAGTTTTAAATACAATAGTAGACGTAGTATAATTACTCGATTAAGTAATTGAATTTTCATGCCCAAGAGTTTACCTCGCCCAAGTGTCACGAAGAATCGTGCTGTAAGGAGAAAGAAAAAAATGAGTCCTTTGGAAATACATTATTTTCGTGGGAGGTCTCACAATTCTTATACTCCTGGAAATAGGAATTCTTTATTTTCCTAGACATAATTTTCATAAGAAAAACCTTCATACCTGTTAATTACTCTTTTCATTGTCTCTCTCTGAGATGAGCATTAACGTTTTCACGAGGTTCTTAACTGTTTAAAACCATTGTCTGACGTTAAAATATCTGCTTGTGCTGCGTAGTTGCTAAACTTGTGTAAAGGAGAGATGCGTATTACTTCATACCCGAGTCACCGTATCTACAGCACTCACTATGAGAAAAACAACGTCCGTAATTTCTTATACCTTTAACGTGTAATATAATAGGAAGAAAAGAAGAAAATCGAAGAATGTGATGATCCACATAAGTTTATGGGTGGATAATTGGTGAAATTTTCCGTCGAAAATTCATCCCTGAATTATAGCTTCGACAGAAACAACACTAATTACTTAATTTCCAACTTGTTCAAACTAGTATCATCTTTACTTTCCAGGAATCAACACTGCGCCTTCCCAAAACAGCATATGATTCTAAAATATAACCAGAAGCAGAACAGAGAATTTTTTCATCTTACGAAAACATATCATCAACTTAATGACCGGGAAAAAATGAAGTGTTGAAAATTAATTGATTGTCAAGTCTTGATAAATTTTCGTATATTAGTGGTTCAATATAGTTGTGAATAAAATATATGATTGTATCCTCAAAGCGTCCATCCTGAGAGAAATATTAGAGCAGGCAATATAACTAGTACGTTTGAGATAAAAGTCACCGTATCAATTATCAGGCAAATTTCTAAAAAAGAACTACAAAGACGTATTTCAAAAAAATCATTGCTTTCACAACCAGATTTGTTTTATTTTGTTTTGAAGCATCTTTAACAAGGTTTAATTCTGTATTTAGTAGATTTTTGGGGGGTTTACTTTAACAGATGGAACAAAATAACTTCTTGCTGAAAAACACACTTTTTTTTACCTTTTCTATGAATTTATAGAGACCTGAAGAAAAAATTCTGCATCAATTCTACATTTCATTAAAATCGTTTTCTACTCTAAAAGTTTCTAGAAAATTATTGTTATAAGTGAAAAAATATTTTAAGTATAATTAAGTATTATTTGGAAGGCTATCGGAAAGCTGATTTAAAAACCATTCAGAACATGTTTTTACCCCCAGAAAATGGTATATCAATGGTGAACTCGAAACCCTCTGGGACCAGTACGCTATTCTCATTCCGCTACCCCTTTCGAATCGTAATAATGAGCTTTATTTATTTTTTTAGTATATTTACGTGTTTATATTATTTTTGGGGANCGTCATCTTCCCCCCCCCCCCACTCTTCCTAGATACTCTTTCCTAGCCCTTCTGGAGAGTCGTGTCGAGCACTGAAAGCGGATCGATAGCCCACTGTCCGAGCAATCCTTTTATCAGAGCATTCATGAAGGTGTACTATGTTATCGCAGCATAAACGACAATCCCATTTCCCAGCTTCTATGAAACGCGTTGGATCCCAGAATCCTTCTCGGAGCGAACATAAACCTGGAATACAATTTGGTCTGTGAGCGGTGGCGTAAATGCGCATAGGCGTCGTTACTCGAGTGGGGGTGGTAAGACATCTTGAGGGGCGGGGCGGCTGCTGTCGCGCTTTGCGGCCGCCGCCGCCGCCGTGGGCGGGTTGAGTGACCGCTCGCGGTCTTCCTCAAGGACGGGGGCTGCGGTTCTCAGCTGCGTGCTCACTCTGGGAACGGACGGAGACACTCGTCTCGCTTAGCGATGAGAGAGGAGAAAGAGAAGGAGAAGAAGACGAAAGAGGCGAAGGAAAAGACGAAAGGGGAGGAGGAGAAAAGATGAACGAGGATGGGAAGGAAAATACGAAAGAGGAAGAGAAGACGAAAGAGTAAGAGAAGGAGAAAACAAAAGAGGATGTGAGGAAAGAACGGAAGAGGAGGAGAAAGAAAGGTTGAAGGAGGAGGAAGAGAAAGAAAAAACAAAAGAGGACTTGAAGGAGAAGGAGACGACGAAAGAAGCCGATAGTAAGAATCAGAGTAAAATACGTTTGAAAATAAATAAATAATTAAAGACTTACGGCCTTATGGAATACTGTATATTTTGTGATATTAAGTACACAACGTTTCGACCGTTTCGACTGGCTGTTGAAGTCGTCGTCAGGTGTT
The DNA here is from genome assembly GCA_002313205.1 of Laupala kohalensis. Classification (NCBI taxonomy): domain Eukaryota; kingdom Metazoa; phylum Arthropoda; class Insecta; order Orthoptera; family Trigonidiidae; genus Laupala; species Laupala kohalensis. The sequence continues at coordinate 484,642 of NNCF01126372.1, read as the reverse complement.
ACAAATTATAACGAGAAACCACTTCAAGGAGGCCATTTTATTAGTAAAATATCTTTCGTTTAAAATTTATCGTCAAAGCCGTTACACACACATACGAACACGCGGAGGGCAATAAACTAATTTCATCTTCCGATCTAGGACATGAACACAGTGGAGGATATAATTCTCCTAAAAGAAGTTATTCGAGAAATTAATATGTTATGAATCTATTACTCCCAAAATAAAAACGAAACCATGATAATCACTCAAAATTCGAGATTGATATAACGAAGGTATTAATGACACTCCCAACCCTCAGAACCGAGCCAAGTAGGCTTAGATGTGAATCCACATTTACCCGGACGGAAACCGGTATTACTCGTGGTCTGTGATTTCACATTACGCATTACACTTTCACGGTACAAACGGGGAGGAACATACAAATAATATATTATGGGAGTGTGAACTGTATGTTCAGAAAAGGGGAAATGTCTTACAATTTTTAAAGAAATATGGAAAGTTATTATGTTGATCTTAACCGCAATATATATATATATA
>NNCF01126372.1:471641-484070 GCA_002313205.1 Laupala kohalensis | reverse complement strand
TATATATATATATATATATATATATATATATATATATATATATATATATATTGTTCCGTTATAAAATATGGAAAGTGCACTTTTGGAAGAAAATAATAGTTTCTGAAACCGAAAAATGTTTGACAAATGTCAAGTGTATGTTACTAGGGAATAATAAGAAATAAATTATTGAAGAAAGAAGAGAAGTCATGAAAAGGCGACACATCCCCATCAGATGATATGTTATTGTGAGTAAAATTTGTTAGTGACTATGTTAAAGACAAAGAGGTCATTTTTCCAATTACCAAAATATTTTAAAATACAAAATTAAAACGATCCGTAGAATGAGGTGTAGTTGGTATTAGAAAGTAACACTTTGAATACAAACGTGAGAATTTGGTTTGGCATTCCGCTCAACCAAGCGATACTGAACCTCCATTTACCGTAACTCAATAAACCTCTGAACCATTAAATGTCCCATTAAATGTTTTCCGTTTGATGTACATAAATCCATGCTAACTGTTGTGTTAAGCCCGAACATAATTATGTAGTTCGACGATGAGTCTCTTGATTGTATTTTCTAATTTATTATTTTCAAGCGGGAAATCTCTTGAAAGAAGAGAGTTTTCACTTTTCTCCGTGAGAAATATTAAGAGCTAACTGTTCTGTAGTGACAAAACAAGGGAACAAACCAATTAGGAGAGCTAATAAATGATGAAAAAGGAAGAAATTGCTACCATCGATGAGAAAACGATTGAAAACCCAGTATTTTCCCTCTGTCGTTGTATTACCTCTTGTGTCGTAACAAATAATCCATTGTTCACTTTTCAATAGATATTGTGGAAGATGTTTGATTTTAATTTATGTAATTATTACTGTTGTAATTAAGTAAAAAAATATATTCTTGATCTTCACTTTTTCTTGTATTATTTTTTGTAGAAGTTAGTTGGTAATATCACGTTATTACTAATTATTATTATTATTATTATTATTATTGTGTCAGTTAAGCGTTTCAAATTTCTTAGGGAGCACATAATCTGCGCTTTTTAAACCGAACCTCCACTTTATGAATCAATATAAACTTAATATATCGCTAAAAAATGTTGAAAATTGATCATTTATTCGTGTTTTCTAAATTTGAGAACTTATTCGGACACGAATGTAACATTCCTGAAGTATAAGTGCTTATTATCTCCGAAGTACCAGGCAGGGGTAGATGGTGAACATCAATACTCACCATTTTGAAATATCCACTTGGAATGATATGATTTTTTAAAATTATAAAATAAAAGTCGTTGGTTGTTCATAATATTTCAGTGTACGCTACTGACGATGGCTGCTATGCAGCCGAAAAAGCTTTCTAGCAATAAAATTATGAGCAACAAACCAACTACCTTTAATTGATCATTTTTTGATAATTTTGCCAATACCCCACAACTACCAAGTAAAAATATCCACTTGAGTTTGAAAGTCAGTTTTTTTTGTTGACATTGAAAACGAAGTCAGTATTTATTTTCTTTTAGGTAACTTTAAATTAAAATAACTAAGTTAATATATCCGTAATGCGAAATAAAAGTGAAATATTTGCATTCTCTGAATCGAAAAGACAGTAACATAGAATTGAATATTCTTCACTAGCAATTAATGCAGTACAAAAATAAAACTGATTTCGTAATTTAAAAACCAAAACGATGTATTTTGGGAACGCACATAAACACTGATGTATTCTTAATGTAAAATGGAGATATAGCATATTTTAAGTCAAAATGTTAGAAAAATCAACACCTGTATTCAGTATTGGTTTTCAAAGTTTCAATATTAAATGTATAATATTTACTATCATCACTGGATCTTTTTAGTCAAAATTTAAAAGTATTAGGAATACTCAGTACGTTGAAATATCCTCCCCCCTGGTGTAAGAGACATTTCCGCTTTCAATACCTGATAAAAATTGCCGAGACATCAACATAGGGTACAAAAATGAAGACATCAACATAGAGTACAATATTGTCTTTGAAGTCATCAATTTTGTTTCTATCTTTAGTTGAAATGTTTTTTCCTTCAATTCGTGTGCCAACCGTCTCAATGCTACCACCGTTTACAGCTTGTATCGTGTGAATTTCTAATGATACCTCTTCAGTCCAACCCGGTTCAGAACTTGCGTCCGTTCTTTTGCAGAGGTTGGTATCAATTGTTGGCAATTATTTGGTGTTACTGAAGCGCATCCGAACACGGCCCTGGAGTCACGATCGCAACACTTATTAAGTGTCTGGTAGCTGTGGGAATAAAGTGCCCACTTCAAAATAAACGAAAATTCCTAACCTCGAAGCCTCGTTAGACTTACCAATACTCACAACCAGTTCGGGGTCAGATAATAGTCGATATCTCCCCCCAAAGTGTCTGAGGTCACTTTTGCGTTATTAATGAACACACACGCCTTCGCTAGACGCCATATCTCCTTTTTAATCCGAACATTGTGCATAAAACAGCCGAAGGCTTCTTTTGTTTTCCCACCGCAAGGTTAGTTGATCTTCCCACCGCTGAAGGTAGTCCACTTACAATGTATGTGCGATTTAAAAATCCACCTTAACCCACTCCCTTCTTTGATTTATGGATACTATGAACCTCATTTTGGTTCGTTTACTACACAATGGCGTGAAATTTGTGTTCACTGACCCTGTTTCATGCGATGCGTTCTTTAAGCACGATGAATATCGGATTGTTCTTTTCCTTAAAAGTATGTAATTTCGTACGAGTGGACGTGTTCTGGGATGGAGCCCACCACGAAGCAGGGAAATGTTTTCATTCTTTTCGAAATAGGAGGGCACCTTTTGCTTAGGAGAGAACATTTTGTTGAGGAGTACATTTGAAAGGTTTTAGTTCCTGAATAGTTGATAGGATGTCTGCCATTGATTAATTGATAAAAGTATGGATAAAATGCAATCTTCATTCAAAAAAAATATTTTAGATTTTTTTAGTTTTTAGTTTATGAATGTTCAATTTCTTCGTTAATTCTGTTCGTGTTGGTGACTGTTAATGATTAAACATGTCTGCTTAACAAGGTCGTTTACCATCCATATTTTAGTTCTTGAAGTAGGTGTTGCGTCGTAAGTTATGTAGCCTAAACGTCAGTAAGTTTTATTAAAACATTTTCCTAGAGATCCAGTGAGAAAAACTGAGAAAAAGAACGAGAGACAAAAGATGGGGAGTGATTACCTATCTTTTACCCATTTTTTACTATGATTCACTAGGAAATACGAATGCCTTCTACTTAAAATCGATAAAATTGTGTTCAGAAAATGCTGTATGTTAGCGACTGAGTCATGTAATAAGCGGTAGATATTTTTAAGAATTGTATCTAACTCAGGAATAAATAAAAATTACATAAAAACGTATAAGTCACATGGGAAGATTTTTTCCCTGCGATAAATATGCTATGCCATAATGTAATGTACTAGTAAGTCATTGATTTTCTTTGAATTAAATTTTCTCGTCAAATGCCTATCTTCTTTTTCACTATGGTCGTACTTGAGATTTATGCATTAATAAGTCCCTGTTTTATAACATCATAGTTATATGGGTTACGAAACGAAGAAAAAACAAAAATAGTTCTAAAAAATTCAAGGTGGGATAGAGAGTTAATATACACAATTGTTCCAAGATTACACGTAAGAAGGGTGACGCTTATAAATATTTAGAAACTTTAGTTACAATGAACTAAGAATTATTTATATCTTAATTATTGATTATTAATCATTCATTCGCATATTTATCTCTTTCCGATTTACAATGGCGTAATGAAGCTCAACTAAAAAATACAAGTACTTTGTACACGATTTCCTTGGATCTATCACGTGTAATGTGATAATTAAAACTGATATATAAAATTCAGCCACTAACTACGTTATAATCTTTAACATTTTAGAAGCACATGATTTAATTAAGTGATTGTATGTTACAATAGTTTGCATTAAAATTCAGTTCTTATGATAATATATACGTAATTACGTATTATTTTAAAAGGAACATTTCACTTTTAGGTTTTGTATATGTAAACAAGGTTCTTCTCAGTCTTTACATAAATTTGGTTCCACGATTCAGTCACGTAAATTAAACGTTCAGTGGATTGTAGCCCCGTCGAACTCTGGCGGACACATTACTAAGTTTCACATTACACAGTCATACGAGTGAAGATTTACATCTATTTATTAGCAGCCAATTTTCTCCTCTTGTAATACATCAATATTAACCAGACTTTGCATTTGAGTAGCAATAACCCTTAAGAAGTGTTCTTCGAAATTTTAAATAATTTCATTTATTACGTTTTCCGATTTCCGTGCCACAGACATTGCATAGAATTCATTTTTATTAGGGTAGATGAGCCAGAGTTGACGATGACCCCATCGCGTTTCATTGTCTTGTGCGAGCACGTGCTGTCGAAATGTCGTGGGTGAATGCTTCGTGAACCTGTACCCCTCCCCCCTTTCGGCTAGAGATTCACTGGCGTGAAATGACACGATGCCGCAGGTGCATCGAGCATCAAGGAGGGGTTGCACGCTTCGCTTTCATCGGGCGGTTGAGGAAACGCTAGAGCGCGGTGCAGGCGCGTGAAATCTGTTATCCAGTGAAGCGAAATTCTTACACCATTCGTACTTCATGATTGTTTATAGCTATTCATTTCTCCCTCGAAAATTCTCACATCAGCTTAATATTGTTATAATAATATTAAGAACTTTTACTAATTCTACTACTATATCGTGTCCATTATGTAATCTATTTAAATGAATTGTTAAAAACTTTCGACCCTTTATGGACGAATAATATTTTTATTTTTTGTTAAGAACTGGATAATATTTTTATTTTTTGTTATCTGGATTAAAATATAAACAAGGTACGATGTCAAAAATAAAGCATTTTAAAGATAGATGCTTTGGTTTTGACGTGGATTTACGCCGATTTGTGATGAAGAAAATCGGAAAATTCGTAGAAAACTAAGTCCATGGACGGTCACAACAAATTGGATAGTAAAATATTTTCACTCCCCACGTTGTAACCTGATTATTTCAATAAATTATTTTAAATTCCTTGTGGTCGTTAAGAGTAGTTCCAACATAGTAATTTGAAACCAAAGCATCTATCTTTAAAATGCTTTATTTTTGACATCGTACCTTGTTTCTATTTTAATCCAGATAATTCTCTAGACTTTGTCTAGGGGCATGTTTATTGTAATAATAAATCGTGAATTTAGTGTTATTTTAATTCTTATGATATTTAAACACTATACTCAGAATAATCTATAGTTCGATAATTTGTACACGTGAAATAATTTTGTTGTGTTAAATTACAAACATATTGACATTCTATTAGTATTATAACTCGCAGCTAACTTTTTATCTTATCTAGGAATTTTCGCTGAAATTTTTGAATCTGCTTCTGCCTTACAGCCCTTGATCGGAATTGATGGGATGGTCCCTTGGTTGCTTCCGGAGAGTAAATTAGTTTATTGTCCTACACTTGGTCATACGCAGTTTGAACTGCTTTTTTGACAATAAATTTATTATTATTATTATTATTATTACACGGACCGTTTTTTCTTTTTAATCTTATCAAATTTTGCCTTCAGTGCCCGATTCGTAGATGTTGTGGACATATTTTCGTTCCCCGTCTTTCACCGAGGATGTTGCATAAACACTCTGCATCCGTGTTGGACATTCCGAATATCCATGTCGGCTCTCCTTGGCCTTTCTGCGGAAGTCGCGTTTCTTCATTCTCGCTGGAAGCATCGTCGACTGCTCGCGGATGAAGGAAGCATTTCGCCATTCGGTTGCCACGGGAGGCGGTTGCCGCAGGCTGGGCAATTCCTTCACCGTTAGAGCGAGAGTTGAACACGAAATAGTCGCCGATGGAGTAGCGCATTGGACGCTCTGAACAGAGACCTAGTTTCAGGTACGGGTTTTCTCCGGTGGCTCAGGGACTAGCATGTTTGTTTGCCACCGAGTCACTCCGGGTTCAATTCCGGACGGGACCAGAGAAAAAATTGTAGCTTACCACTTCAATGTCCCAGTTCATATAGCTGTGACAATTTAAAAACGAACCCTCCTTCTTCTATCCACCTCCTACTACTCGTAGTATCAATAACTCTATCTATTACTAACTACTCCTACTAACCCCTCCTCGAGGGCGAAGTTGTAGGTAAATCCAGCTAGCCGGTCCACTTACTAACAATAAACTATCCTACCTCCTGTCGCTCCATGTAGATAAGTTTCTACAGCACGCTACATTTCCCATTTACAAATACTACAATTAAAAAAAAAAGACTTAGGAGACAGAAGTCTTGACAGCTGCGATGACTAAATGAAAATCACAGACTGTGAAGTCTCAAATCGGATAAAATAATTTATTTCCAAAAAGCAGTTAAAAACTACGGTTTCGTGAAAGACTGAGTTCTCTATGCTCTTGCCTAGGAGATGCGGTCTATTGAATTACTTTATATCGAATTTAGAATTATTTTAATAGTTACGATTTATAAACTGTAAATTCCGAATAATCTTCAGTCAGATAATGTTACGTACTCGTGAGTTAATTTTTTGTGTTTTATTAAATAGAACTTTGTTGCTATTCTGTTGACATTGTGACACGTAGCTATCTTTTGAATTCCCCTCTGCCTTAGGGCCCTTGATCGGAATTGCTGGGATGGTCTCTTGCTTGCTTCCCGAGAGTAAATTAGTTTATTATCCTCCATGGTCATATGCAGTTTGCAACTGCTTTTTTGACAATAAATTTATTTTATTTATTTTGCTAATAGGCAATTACTAGAAATAATAAGAGGACATGGACGAACACATAATTGATTAGGATGGAGATATCGAACGAAGGAATATGTTTGAGCAATATCAGAGATCTGGAAACACCGGGACATATTTGATTGTATGTTTAATGGGATAGAGCATGAAAAATTTATAGAATCTTGAAGTGTGAGTTATGCGATAGAAGTTTGAGAAAGGAATGCAAAGCAATAAGAGAATGATAGAAGTTATTAAAGAATACGTAAGTCACATAATGGAGATATGGAATATTATATATTCCTCTAGATGTGTACACGTAAGACTTCGATGGCAATTGACGCTGCCCGACCACGAGGGCGAATGTGAAAAGATGTAAAGGAATTATAGCGCAAGGGAAGAAAGGCAAACAAGAGTATCTGGTTAACGAGATAAAATAAATAAGAAAACAATGACATGATAACTTAATCCTGGTATTGACTCGGTTTGGCAGAGGGCTAGATTAAAATCAAATAAATTTAGAAAAAGAAAAAATGAACTATTTGACATTACGAACACAAGCAAGAGTGTCCTTCCCCCCCAAAAAAATTGATAATCCGAGACAGAAAATCGGAGGAAAAAAATAAACATAACTAAAATATTTTTTACAAAAATTTCTTGAGGATTTTATGCGTCATGAACGAAAAATACGATGAATTGAATTAATATAAATTTTTTACGCACTAACTGTTTTAAACTTGGATTTCTCAATGAACAGGTCAGTGTCCTCATATTTTCTAATTATCATAGAAAACAATTCCTTGGAATTACAATTTGCCCATTTGGGTAATACACAACATTCAACTTTTCAAATGTTATCCTCACGAAACTAGGTAAATTCGCATTCAGCAAGCCGGAATTTAGAACCGAACCCCGAATTACTAATTTTGTGATGAAATTACTATCAGTGTATGTGACGATGAATGGTACAAATAGATGCCTACAGTAAATAAGCTCATTAATCACGTCTAATGTTAGCATATTCAAATGAATCCCTTGCATATTTTGTCATTCCCTGACAGTTATACGATTTCCAATAACCATGATATTTTTTCCATGTTTAAGTCTACTCACATTAATCATTTGCAACTGAATATGTAAACAATATTATTTTCAGAACTATCATCATTAAATCAAAGAAAATGTTACAACCGTTTCTGGACACGTAATGCTACATATGAACATTTAAATAATTTGAAATTTCTTATGTGTTTTCGGGAATATGGATTTTTAATTTCTTGGAGGCTTGCATCTACAAAATTCAAAAAACAATCTAAAAAATGATCGGAATTGATGGGATGGTCCCTTGCTTGCTTCCGAAGAAATTAGTTTATTGTCCTCCACGTGGTCATACGCAGTTTGTAACTGCTTTTTTTACATTAAATTTATTTATTTATGACAAAATTCATGGAAGTAGTTTTGTTGTAGAGACAAATATTTTATAACTTGAGAAGTCACAGTAACCTTTGTACCTTAGTATCCATTTCCATCTTGTAGTCAATTCTGGATATTCTTTGTTCCATTTCCTGTTTTTGTCATTCCAGTCGAATTGTCGTCTCTTTGCTGTATTCAGAACGAGAGAGTCGGTCGCATTCATCCTGCAGAGTTCATTCAACGCATTGTGTCCTTCAATACACGACGTTTTGTTCACCGCATCCTGTGCTTCGTCCTTTTCACTTAAGTCCCTCTTGTTTTCAATGCTTTTATAATTATCTCCGACTTTATTCACGACACGGTGTTTTTACAGCGGTATCCATATTCTGTTCCACGAAAAAACAAGCTGAACAAATTTCGGGTTCGTTCCGTTTCCTGCACATTATACTGTGAGACTGATCTACTCTCGAATAAAAATTACTTACGTAACTATATTATAAATGTGGTGATTATACATTATAATATCGTAGTAATATCATCCGTTGTGATACTTCACTGGTATTCTTTTCCATTTCGGAGCTCATAGAGAAACTACAAGAATTTATTAGTTTATCTTCTTGTATTTAGGCGGTCAATAGACATAAACCAGGGATCTCCAAACTACGACCCGCTTATAACCTCCGCGGACCAACTGGTGATCACGTAAACTTATTCTGATGACAGGATATTAATGTTCGACGCACAGTGGACAGATGATGGTTATCTAAAACTACTTCACACATCTCACGTCTACACAAGAATGTCAAAGAATAACGTGTTAAAATATCCTGAAGAATGATGTTGTTTTTTTCGAATCTGCATTGACTCTCTAAGTCTTTCATAAATGTATTTTATTTTCAAATGTTTGTTTACTATACTTTTAAGATATGTATTTCGTCAATTAACATTTCTGTTAACGTTAAAGTGGTGATAGTCGAGTAAAGTCGGGATAGTCTCCTAATGATTTAATGCTCACCTATTAATCGAATAAATATCGTAATAAGTTACAAGTGGTAGTTAATCGGTAATATATGTAGTCGGTACCCTAGTCCACTAATTTCTTTCAGTGTGGCCCTCGAGTTAAAAAGTTTGGATACCCCTGACATAGACAGTAAATAGAAGATACGATTCTTCTCATGTTGCGTCTCCAAAAGCTACTAATCCTTGTGATAATAAATTCATGTAGTCCCTTAGCTTCTTTTATGTATCCAATCTTAGTACAATATAAATCAAATGTTTCAAATTTATTCCTCCTGTCAATCAATGTACTCTTTTACAGGTAACTAGGAATAGAAGGACGTGCATAGAAGAAGTAGGGGCACAGGTGTATAAACTGGGACATTAATGAGAAAAGGTACAATTTTTTTTCTCTGACCCTGTCGGGAATAGAACCCGGAGTGAGTTGGTGGTGAGCGAGCACGCTAACCCCTTAGCTCCCGGAAGGGCTCCAAATCGCTTTAAGAAGCCGCTGACGCAGCGCCAGAGAGGGCCACTGTGGTTGGTCGCTGTCTCATCGCGAGCGCGAGCGCTTGTGTGCTGCACTCCACCGATGACGACGGCGAGGGTGGAGGAGGGGGCGCCAGAGCGAGCTGCACGCCCCCGCAGCAATCGATGCTGTACGTGGCTGACCTGCGCCACTCACTCTGCGACATGGGGACCGAGAGGAACCACGCGCGTACGGATTACGTGGCAGACATTATCAGGATGATTGAGAGGGTTTAGGGGGCCTGGAGCAGATTTTTGATTTCAGGTCCCCTGACCTCCCTTCCCGCTCCTCGCAGATCAACCACTTCGTACGTCAATTACTAGGTCTAAATTGATAATTAGCTTTAGGAAATATTTCGATACTTTTTTAATTTACTCATTTAGTTGTGTACATTACTTCTGTAACACCGTCCTGGCCCGGGTTTTTCTCCGGTTTTCCTTCGGGTGGAGGCGAATTTTTTCTACAGACTCTCTAGGTTTTTGCCCAGGGGTGGCGTCTATTAAAATAATAAATCTCGAATTTTAAGAGTTCCGATTCATAAACAATATTATCCGAATAATGTATTGTTTGATAATAATACGTTCTTTTGAAATAACTAGTGAAGAAGCAAAACATTTCCACTTGTTCAATCACTCACGCAGAGGGAATTTAACAAATGGAATGCGAAAAATTTGTTGAAGTGTTGTTTGAATGCTTCAGGACGTTGGCGGCGACGGTGGTCTGTAAACGTCGTTTTCCTTGTACAACCCTGCGGACTACCACCTACGTCACCACAGTTTGACCCTTCTCCGCGCAGGTAGAAAAGTTGAATCGTGCGTGAGATGAGATGTGCGCAACTCCCCGTCCTTAATCAGTTGTATCAGAGGTGTCATTACAAAGATTATTTCATGTAGGGACAAGGTACTTATATTACTTTTCTGCTGTTTTTTTAAACATAAATTGAATTGGAATTGTGAGAAGATCGTAAACAACCTCCCAGGTGACGCTACTCACGGTTCGATGAATTTAATATTTCTCCATATTTGTTTTTAAGTGTATTACTTTTGTTTACCATAAATACGAAATACTGGATAGCCATTGTACACGCCATTTATTTGATCTAGATACAGTGAATCTCGATATTCCAGATTTTATGTACGCTCGATACAATATTCTCAATTTGAGAGTAGGAAGTTCGTTTACACATAGAAATATTATTGACTTCTCATTCCTTCACAGAGATTGCCGTTGGCATTTCGGTTCTTTCACAGCTGGCGATGATGTGCACTTGTTTCACGCAACGGCACTGCGTTAACGCAGCGTTACCTCGCCGACACCCGTTGCCAAATCACCTAAGCGTGATCAAAAAGATATCCGGAGTGATTTTGGTTGAGGAAACATGTCGAATTTTCTTTTTTCGAGCCTGTTTCGGCAAAATTTTGTTCAAATAGGCGATTTAAGGTTTTATAAACTTTTAACTCACAACTTCTTCGGAATTCCTACTCGAGGGAGGAAGTTTGCATCGTCAGCGGTCGAATGAAAATGGCGACGGACTGGGACTCGAACCCGGGAGTTGTGCCTTGGTCGCAGGTGTGCTACCGCTACCCAACAGCTGTTGTGGACAAAAAAAATCCATTAATTCGTGTGTACATTCAATTATTTCTCGCTTAACTGACAGGATGTAAGAGGGGAAATTCTATGTAATATGAGTATTTTAATTACTTATTAATATTATGATAATATTAATACTTTTTCCATCTTAAAAATATTTGAGAGTTGATTTCTTTATTGTTTTGTTTGTTATTGGATTGTTTTATTTACTCGTTTCAGGAAAACATTCATTCCAGTCAAATCATGCGGAAATAATTAGGGATATAAGTAATTTAGTCTTCTTAATGTTGGTCTTGTTTGGGAGACGAACTATGCTTGCAAGGAAATGGGAACGTAAGATTTATCAACACTATTATCGTCTAATTCGTCCACGACAATCCCTTATAGCAAATTATGCTAAATCGTGCATTAAGCTAAAACATCGAATTTGCAACTCATTTCCGTCAGTGTTTATTGTCGGGAGCTTTTTGAACCGAATATCAGTCTTTGAACCGAAAATCTCCAGGATCTGAATAAAAATTACGCACTATATAAAATTACTGATAATGATACGTACCACAAAATTGAGAAAATTAATAATAGATAAATGAAGAATAACACATAATACAATAACATAGTTATAAAATGAATGTACAATATAGAATAGTGACACAAATTAATATAGCTAATTAGAATAAGAAAGAAACATTTTCGGCTGAAAGAGTTCTCTCCAAAGTTCATAATAAACGGAAACAAGATGTTATTTCAAAGTTGTAATTGCAATTCCAATGCTAACGCTTTACTCGAAATAGCAAGCATAGTTACTTACGTGGTGTAGGTCATGGTGAACATTGTAATGCAGCGTTTGTGGCGACAGTGGTCATGGTGTTAGTAACGGAAGCGAAGGTACTGGTCGGGCACATCAACGGGACTAACGCCTCGCCTCGGTGATTCCCCAGCACTTGCGGGACCGAGCGTCTCAGTTTCCCGTCGACTGTCCGACTAGAAGAGACTCAATGACCAAAACTATTGGGTCTTCAGATGAAGAAGTATTGAAACGAGTCTTTAAACCTTTCGTTCTGTATATTTAGTATTATCTATTTTATTCAATGTCTTTTGGCGATGTTAGGGCCATGAGGCCTGCTCTTTCACCTAACCATG
>NNCF01126372.1:333229-464811 GCA_002313205.1 Laupala kohalensis | reverse complement strand
GGAATTACTCCGTCATACATTGCAATACGAAAACATTGTATTTTAATACTAAATATTTAAAAAAATACTCTTTTCATAAAGAAATATACCATTTCATTTTTCCACTCGAAGTAATATTCTTTAATGAGAATCAAAATATCGCGGTACAGATAAATGAATATAACCAATAAGTTTTATAAGTGGCCTAACATTATGCCAAATCTCATCCCGTGCCGGCGCGATCGATCGAGGGTGTAAAGAAAACGGTCCGCGGGCGAAGATAAGTTAGACAGCGCTCCTCTAATACAACAGACTGATTTGGAATTGTTGAAAGATAGTCATAGGAAAGCGACTGGGAAGGAGGGAATTAGCGAGCGTTCGTCTGAAGTAGCATCGGAAATCAGCCATTGCTTTTCTCTTCCCTTACAATTCACCAGGGTTCACTGGTTTCATTACAATAAACTGCAAGGGAGTCATACGGGACAATGAGATTAGCAATGCAAGGCAAAAGTGGCGTATATAGGAGTGAATTACTTTCAGGGTTTCCTATCAACTTGGTCCACGTAGATGTGTTATAGGAATAGTCAGTAACAGGAACACTAACTAGTGATACTATGAGTTGGAGTAGGTGGATAGAAGAAGGAGGGCTCGCTTTTCTGTAGTCACAGCGATATGAACTAGTAGGGACATTTATATGGAAAGCTACAAATGTTTTCTGACCCCGCCGGGAATTGAACCCGGAGTGACATGGCGGTGAGCAAGCATGCAAACCCCTTAGTCACCAGAAGGGCTTTTTTAAATTAGTGTCTGAATACTCCTTTCCTCGGAATAGTATAGGAAGTGTTCGTTGAGGCTGCTTCGTCCTCACGAGAGTAGGGGAAATTTCTGGGAGCGGTTGTCGACTCGCTTGCGCGCAGTCCAGCGAGTAACTCATCGATGGAAGTGTCTGCAACTCGTAAATACGTGTCGTGTTCCACATGGCGAATCATTACCCTCCGTTGCACCGAGGGCCTTGGTCGTGAACTTCCGCCTTCCGCCTCCTCGTCGCTTCCGTTGAAGGGCGAGAGTGTTCGCTGTCAGCCCACAAGAGTGTTGTTGGAAAGTGTCTCGACTTTCGCGGAAACCTCGCGGAGCGTAGATCCGGCGTCGGGGATGATGGCTCTTACGCTGTAGTTTCAGCGTCGGAAACACGAACACGGCGCGGATATAAAATTCACTCTTATTGTTGTTATGGTTCTCTTCACCTTTATATGAACCTCTGTGCTTTTAGGCGCCCGGGCATTCTGCAGGCCCTTGAAAGAGAAGTCAATCCTTACTTGAAATACGAGAAATAGTCTGAGCTGAAAGGTCTTATGTTCGTGCGGAAGTGGCTTTCGACAACTTATGCTGTCATCAGCAGTGATCGACTTCCAAGGATACATGAATATAACAGTATTGGGAAAACGATGTTTAAAAATTAACAAAAAGTAAGAAGAATAATGCTTTGGAGCTAAGAATATGGTTTAATACTAATACAATAAATAGGTTTCAGATTTGTAAAAGTTATGTAAATAATTGAATGATAAAGTGTTTGTTTGGAAAACTTTGACTTGGCATCTCGTTATCGTTTATTAATTATCATTTGGTCAGAGCTCTATCGACGATCAGTTACCAATATACGGTTCAGTTGTCGTGGCCGGTATCCGGTTCGGACATTCTGTGCAAAGAGCTCTGGCCAAATAAAGTAACAGACGTAACAAGATGCCAAATCGAAGTTATATTATAATGTATCCGTAGGTAACACTTTACCAGAAGTAGCGAATCTGTCTTTTTATTTATTCAACCCTCCTTGGAACGCATTGGCGAACAATGTAGTTGAGTAATGTACTTTACTTTTTCATACAGTCGACATTATTATTATTATTAATTGTTATTTTCACAGAAACAGCCCAGTCTTCCTTCCCGACACCCATGCTCACCTTTACCCATTGCCTTGGAAAAAGTAAATATTTGTTGAACTAGTGAACAAAACTAATAGAGAATGCCAGCTTGGGGTGGAGATTACTTCCGGACTACGTTTTCCTTTTTTAGGACATTAATTGGGAGTAGAAATTAACAATACTAGAAAAGGCAATTAGTGTTTTATGATATGAATAATATTCTGTGTTTCATTATTTTTAACTTTAATCTCGTTAAAGAAATTGTCCTATATGATGTTAATGAATATATCTGAAGATTTTTATTTTCTTGAGGGTTTACATTTATTCTTTCTCTTTGGGAACCCTACCTCATTCCCCCAGTTATAATAATTCAGCGACATATCCGTAGACACGGTATCAAAGGGGCAAGGACTGTCAAATCACCCAGAATTTGGAGAAAAATAATTTTAACGCTTGCCGTGATGTAATCTGATGAACATCCATGATTGCACAAATGTTAGTTTTGGATTGAGATAGATATAGTGACGAAACTAATGAAAATTTTCTCTTCCAAGAGAAAGTTAAGGTGGGACCAGCACTCCTAGTTAGTCAAATCACTGAGATGTATAATTGTTATCTTTATTTTTGTTCTTCTCGCTTTAAAACGCAACAATATGAATAGTAATGATGAAAGAACACGATATAATTTCTATCTGAGTTAATAATATCGTACAAGCAACTATACTTGTTTGACTCGTTTGAAATTCACAAGACCATGTAAAAACATAACGGCTGAGCACAACGGTTTCGTGAATTAAGCATCATAGCTCGAAAAAAGTGAAATAAATGTCTCTCTCCGATGTCCGGTGATCTATAGATAAAAATATGTAAAAATTCTACGAACAATTTACTAGAAATCAAAGTAAACTTCCATCACTTTCGTGATTTAAAAGTTTGTTATATTGTAAATAATCGTTTCCTCCACAAGACACAATGTATTACACCAATTATAATTGCAATTTTATTTAAATGGCCTGTGAGGTGATTTTTCGAAGTTGAAATTACAATAACTACATGTTACTCCGTTTATTTATTCTGATTTAAGATATTTTAGTGACTTAATTCCATCTTCGCTAGTACTACCTTAAGTATTAATAAACATTTACGCAGTTGCTCACATTAAATCAAATGCTCGAAAAGAGAATTGGGAGATCCACTTCACATATTCGAGTGCATCACGAGGACAAATCTGCGTCGACGGCACGTGACTAATAAACACGTTGGCTGCTGGATAACGTCTCTCGTAAAACACAAGATAACGACTGGCGGTCCCATCTACCGAGCTGTTCGCACAGATTGCCCCAGTTGCAGCGAAACGAGCCCCAACGAATAATGCCATGTTAGTGCACGACGAGGAAATTTAATACAGGGAGATTCAATAAGAATAAACTTCTCAAATGTTTCTTAAACGCATAAAATACCCTCCGTGACTCAGGAGGAAGCGTTGTAGCTCATCACCAAGTCATCCCGGGTTCAATTCCAGGTGGGGCCAGAAAAATATGTAGCTTTTCACAATAATGTCCCAGTTCATATAGCTGTGACTACTGAAAAGCGAACTCTCTTTCCTCTATCCACCTCCTCTTGGTATCAATAATTCTATTACTAAATACTTCTACTACCCCCTCCATGTGCGCCAAGTTAATAATAATAATAATTTATAATTATAATAATAATTTATTACTGCAATTGGGCTGTCATGCCCGGTGGCAGAAATTTAAATACATAAAATATACATCAACAATATACAACAATTACAACAACAAAAATAAAACGAGGATATACAAAATCATACATGAATTAAAATAAGAATGTGTTAAAATAAGAGTATATTAAAATAAGAAAAGTATTAAAATAAAAATAAGAAAAGTACTAAGATGAGAAATGTATTTAAAAAATATAATATCACACCATTTAAAAACTAAATTTCATAATTTAATTCATTAAAAAAATAAAGTAAAAATAAAATAAAAAATTAAGTTGTTGGTAAACCCAGGTAATCGACCCACCTACAAACAATGAACTACCACCCAACTCCTAACTCGTATCGCTCCATGTGGATAAGCTTCAATACATTTCCCATTTACAAATACTACAAAAAAACGGATGAAGATATCGACGTGTTGTTATCACTTAGATAAGTCATGATTTAGAAGATAATCAAACAGTATTCAAATAATTTGTAGTTTTGTTGTTGTTGAAGAAATTGCTATTTTAATTTATTTCCTATTAACGTTCATTAAATAATCAAGATAAATAAATATTACGACTTAAGATCTTTTTATGGATGATTTCGAAATACTTGTGGGTTTACAGTTCACAACACAACGTTTCGTTTTTTGTAAACATATTTTGAGTTTGTTTTTGTTACGTTATAGCTTGTTTACACCTCCGCTCAAATCACGAGTCGGAACATTCTGTTCTGAAAGTTTACTGAAAACGCACGAAATATATCGAAACCTTCCATAAAAAGGTCGTAAGTCGTAATTTATTTAATTATTTGCTATTGAGACTATCGCGAAAGCATTTACTAAGGTTTTCCAATATTTTATTTTAAAGGTGATAAACGCAGTATATTAATAATACACGTGGATTCCTAATTAATCGAACTGTGAGTAGCGACACCTATACGATAATTTGTGAACTGACTACAGTCGGAGCATTTTTTGTGAAATAATTTGTGTGAAGTAGCGATATCTTAGGAACTTACCACAATTAAAATTCAATTTTTTTCTTTAAAATAAATAGTACATAATCAATTCAACTTCTATTTCTTGGTCAATTTCTTATTTTTTTACAATTTCTTACAACGTTTCGACTCTTGTTCGAGTCTCCGTCGGGCAAAATGGTCATTCACTACTTAGTTATTACATTGTTACGTTAAAAATAAAAAAAAACTGTATCAAGTAAATATTAACAAAGAATTATGATTATTTGGAAACATTTAATAATTTCTCTATACTGTTTGTAAATTAAAACAATTTGAGGTTATATAATATAATGACGTGTTTTTTTATGAGTATAATAAATAGTACATAGTATGTGTACTATGTAAGATTACGATTTTTCTGAACTCCAGAAAATAATCTTTGTAATGATACCTCATTTGTAGTAATTGGTTAATTAGTGATTAGGTAACTACATTCTGAAAAGCCAGAGGCATCAACCTCGTTTCAACCCGATATAATAAGTCTTGATGTGTTCTTCTGAAATGCTTGTTTCATATACGTACTAAGTTGTATAACATCTCTTGTTATGCACTTCAAAACATGAAAAAAGCACTAAATCATCTCTCTACATTTTCTTATGATTTAGACTTAAATTCTCCGTTATCTAAGTTAAAAATTGCTACTTCTGTTCATAACACAAAATGTAGTAATTAACTCGTGAAGCCAGTCTTGAAACTGTCGACAGCTCGTTTACAAGTATGATTAGCATAAAACAGCATGACAAAGACATTAACTTTTATGGCTCCTAACGTATCGTGTTCCCCCTCCCCCACCCTCGAAGTTTGTATTCAAATCTTAAGAATGTGCATTTCATTTTTCCCCTTGTATTTCACGTGACGACTTTGATTGACGAGGAAAATGCTGAATTGATAGTACAGACTCCCATCATTATTTAAAGTTAGTCAAATTCTTCAAAAGTGAACATAATCTTATTCACTTACATTTCAATTACTTTGTATGTATGTTTAATGAATAAAATCAACTAGCAAACAATTTAATTTGTGAAAATAAAAATATTATGAAGAAATTAATGTACCCTGTGAACCCACTTGACTCCGTTAGTGTTATATCGGAATGCCAGTGACGTAATTGACTGTAGCGGACTGGAAGCGAACAAAAATGTAAGCAGTATCTCTTCAGAATGTCCGGTGAACTCGATAAAAATATTTTTTAATTATATAGGTTTTCGACTACAGTTAAAAAACAATGTATCCATTCAAAAGATTGGGAAAGTAATTTATTTTCGAAAATATAAAGCATTACATCCGTGTACGATAAATCATCGGGGGGAGGGGGCACGAAGATATGTACGTTCATGAAGTTTCATATTATTATATATACATTCAAAATCAAGAAAATTACTATATTCGATTTCATTGTAATATTTTGCTGATACATCGTGTAAACTTAATTGTGTATATATATATATTTATATATATTTATATTTATATATATTTATAAAGACAATGTTATATTAAAGCAATATTTACGAAAGTTTCGTTCTAAAAACAGCGTGTTCCATTTGAATTAGAGGGGTACTTAATAAATTTGAGACTTTCAGTGAGGGGGTGAGTCTTGTCTTTCTGACAACTTGTTACAAAGGGGGAAGGGTCATTTTTCCTATTTTCACGAACGCATTTTATGCATGACCCCTATGGGTCAATGTATTTCATCCAAATATTGAATAGCTGTATATTGCTTTAATGGTTGGAATGTTGGCACCCAATCAAGTGCGTTATACGTTATAGAGCGTAAATATTCATATGAGGAAAATGCATTTTCTAGGCCATGTAAAGTTAATTTCACCTTTTATATTGAATGTCTGTTTCGTTTTGTATACCAAACCAGAGTTCACGTGATTATTGTTTTTAATTCCACACGATGTAACTAAAATGTTTGTATGATTTTTAAAGGGGATAGAGGGGAATTTTTCGAAGGAAATTTTGGGAATGCTAAATATAATTTAAAAACAAGATGTCAATGTGGGAAAAGCACTCCAAGTTAGTCAAATCACTGAGAAGTATAATTGTTTTCTTTATATTTAGTGTAATAGTTTTATAACAGAACAATATGAATTGTAATGAGAAAACATGAATTAATTTTGTATCTATCGGTTAATGATACAGTGCAAACAATTTTCAGGAGTTCGCTTTACTCCCTTGAAATACATAAGAGATTGCAAAACTATGTCAGTCGAGCACAATGGTTCCCTGATGTGTGCATCTCACCTCAGAAAAAGTTAAATAGCTTTCTCAAATGTCCTGTGACATATACATAAAAAGGGATGTAAAAATTTACGACAAATCAAAATAATTTTCCATCGTTTTTGTGATTTAAAAGTTGGCCTTTTTTTGAAAATAAGTGTTTCCTCCATGAGACGCGATGTATCAAACCATCAATTATAATTGAAATTCTCTCATTTAAATGGACGATGAGGTATGATTTTCAAGTAGATATCGCAATGAGCACATGTTTCTCTGTTTATTTATTCCGATTTCTGATATTTTAGTGATTTAATTCTATGTACGCTAGTACTACCTTAAAGTACCTGAAGCATTAAAAGAATACGAAACAGCATTTTTCAAGAAAACATTCATAAAATATAATTCCCATAATTTGTTGATTTGCTAATTGCAAAATTTAGTTCAACCACTCTTCCGCCCTCCGCTCCATGAAGCATCGATTGTTTCGGAGCTTGGAGCGAGTGGGCGAAGGGGTTGATGCGCCTGTCGTTATATTGCTCGCTGGGGGTTGCTGGTGCGCTCTGATTGTCAGTGACGCTCCCGTCACTTGCAGCTGGTGACTCGCTGACCAGACGCTTCCTCTAATTCCCTCCCTCTCAGCGTCTTTTGTGTCCTCCGCCTCCACGCTGGGCGTTCTCGTGAGAGATCACTACTCGTGCTACGAAATAAATGAAAAAAAAACAACAACTTGTGCTACAAATTAGGCCATTATACGTCTTATTACAACAACTCCAACAAAAATAATAAATCTGAAGCAGTTGTGGAAAATGAGAACGTTATAATCTTCTGTGACTTCTTAACTATGTAGGTTGTAGCTATAATAATTTGGGCAGTGTTTAATGTTTATAGACTTGAAGACCGATTTTTTACACCTCTTGTGGATATTACTAAAGGCACAATGCGGACTTGTTTCGTTTTCCAAATTCCTTGTACTTCATGAGAGAACCGGGTGCATTTTGAAATTTTCTCAGATATCTAGAAACCAAAATAAGAGTATACAACGAAAAGTGAAATAGATATATATGCCATTCAAAATTTCGCGACGTTAATCATTCATATGGTCAACAAATTCATTTGCGAATCTAACATATTTTGTTAATTATTTATATAATTAACGAGTTTTTTTTTCATTTATTCGCAATATCAGGTTGAAAATCAAGCTCAACAAGCAATTGAAAATGATTTCAATTGTTCAGTTTTTCCAAATAGATCTTCGGGTTTTTATTGTTGAGACCAGTTATTTTGAGACCGAAGACAATTGGTATAATTTCTGCTTCTACTGCTTATAAGTTCTTTTGTCATTAACACTGCATACCGTAAGGTGGTATGGTTTATTATTATTGTTATTTCTTTGACATCACACTGTCATCAGTGACTGCAGTACGCGCTAACACCGAGTTCACACCGTAAACCTAGGGTGTTTCTGCATTTTTCATATCACTTTCCGCACGATATGCGCTGTGCTCAACAACACTGACTTCTGCATCCGAAGGAGGTTATGTCTGCCAGGTATAAGCTTTATGGCCTCGCGATACTAAGCCAGTCGCTCCTATGATAATCGGCACCACTGTGGATTTCATATGCCACATTCTCTGCACCTCTATCTGTGGATCTTCGTACTTTATTCGCTTCTCGGCTTTTTTTTTTTTTTTGTATTAGACTATAATCTGATGGGATGGCTACGTCAATCAACAAGCAACTGTTTATTTTTTTTATCTTTAAGTATAATATCCGGCTTATTGGCTAATATTGTTCTATCAGAGTTCACTTGACTATCCCGTATCAGCGTTATTTCCGGGGTGTCTATCACAGGATCTGGCTTATGTTGGTACCACTTTTCTTGTACTTCAACTTTAAATTCCCTGCAGATATTCCAATGAAGATGCGCTGCGACTCTGTTGTGCCGGTCTAAATATACTTGCTTTGCTAGAACTGAGCATCCAGACACTATGTGATGAATAGTTTCGTTCTGAGTCCGACAAAGTCTACATTTAGTGTCACTGCAAGACTTCATGATCCTACTCCTCACATAATTCGTGGCAATTGCTTGATCTTGGCATGCAGTGATAATTGCTTCAGTCTCCGCTTTCAAATTCACTTCTGTCAGCCATCTCCATGATTGCGCAGTGTTGATGGTGTGTTTTTCTGATTCTCTTTTTATTTTCATGCATCTCTTTATCATGCCATCTAGTCTAGAGCTCCATCTTCTTTCTCTCTTTAATTCTCTGACTAACGTCCTTTACTCTTACTGTTTCAGGCTTGTCCGGGTTTGTACTCTCAATCCTCTCACTAGGACTTTGTTCACACATCTTCGTATGTTTTATTATTATTATTGTTATTTTTATTATTATTATTATTATTATTATTTCACTATTTTTCACAACTGACGATGTCAGCGTCGGCTTCATTAGTTGGGGTTGCAATCAGCATTTTCAATTTCATGCTTTTAAAAGTACCTTGCCTAGGAAGTGAGCCGTTACCAGAAATGCCATTTCTTGCACTTCACTGTCCTTAGTATTACCTGAGATATTTACCAGGTTGTTATTTCAATTTTTTGTGACCATTCCCAAAACCCCAATGGAAATAGGAACTATTTCTGTTTCAACACCCCAGATTTCAATGGAGAGATTCCTATATTTCAATATTTTGTTCTTTTCCTCCTCCTTCTCCTTATTATTATTATTATTATTATTATTATTATTATTATTTATTTCATCATTTTTGTATCTGTTACAAAATCTGAAGCGATCTCCTTTTGATTTTGTTTGATGCAGACAGTTATTTACAGAGAATATATAATCTCCCCTTGAGCCTCTGCTTACGTGAATGTCGCCCACATCCTTCCACCCTTCACCCCCACCGACCCTGGGCAGCTTCGTCCCCGCCGTCGAACCGTCCATCCGTCAGTCGATATCGTGCCTCCCGTTCGCCCCCGCGATCCGTGGCTTGCTCCTCCACCTACGCTCATTTCCTCCCTGTACGATCGCCTACGAGTTTCATCCCTCTGTACGTGATTTGGGGAAGCCACATTTATCGCCAGCACGTATCCAGACCAGTGGCGTACTGATGAGGGGGCGTTTGGTCATTTTCGACACCCACCTCCACCGCGTCTTCGAACCACCCACAACCATATTTGCCTTGATTGATCCAGTATATTGAAAATAAGATGTGTATTATTATAAGCACATCTGCTGTGTATTTCATTATTATGAAATGTTTTAAATTGAAGAGTATATTTTTTTTGTTTTTATGTGGTCACCAAAATAAAAAAGAAACGCTTGTTTGAAATTATATTAGTGACGTCCAGTAATAACCAGGTAACTGAACATTTTGAAAAAATAAGTGATTTGTCAAAAACGTTTGGTTTTTGCTAAGTTTCATTCGTATTAGTCTAAAATGTTTCAAAAACGTACTATTTTGTCAAGACGAGAGGTGACAATTACTTACAAAATTCTAATAATAATAATTTAAGTCTACGTTTAATACAGGTAAACAGATAGCTCAACTACAAATTTTCTAAAAGAACGCAAGTTTTCTACATGTATATGACTACAAACTTAAGAATATAGATAAATGAGGTAAAATAATCAAAACTGGATAAACTTAAAGAAACCAGGTAACCACTTTTCTCCATTTTCCATACCAAAAAACATAATTAATTTTTACGTTTGTTATTTAAAAACATAGTTTTTCATCTTAGCTATAAAGCAGTATAAAAACACATTATATTAAATTTTTAATAGAAAAACGTTTTTGATATTTTACAGAGTCGTGACACGAAAAATCAAACAAAATTGACTTACCGTGTTACGGGAAGTAACAGATACTTACTCTAAATATTTAATAACTGAAATAAATAATATCTGAGCTTAGTATTAACACAACTCTTTTAAGTATTAATTGTATGTATTCTGGCACACCGTATGCAAATACATTAGTGTGATGTTAACCTGTAGGAGCTTACGAAATGGCTCCCTGGTCTCGTTACGTGTACTCCTGCTAATAATAGAATTACATCTATATTAATAATATTTTATTTACTTTCGTCCATTTGGTGAATATGGGTTTTGTATGTAATTACATTTCATTAAGATCTAACATGAAATATTATTTCACGCGTATTATGTTAGAAACTTAACATAACTGACAGTACACTTGAAATAATAAAAAGTGGCGGCCTCTCCCAATGTAGCCCACGTTGAATTATCCCGAAGGATTCTCATATTACTCTCATTATGACCAACACGCTAATCGTCCCCTGGATCATCCGAAGAATCCTTTCCGTTTGGGGCTGTGACTAGCGACAAGTCAATTACTGACCAGCACTTTCTGCAAGGCATCCGTGGAACTTCTTCAAGGCGAGCGAGTTACTATGAACTCTGGAGGTAGCCTCGTAAATGAGACACTGGAAGACGCCACGTATTGTAAGTCCTGTTCTAGGCGGGGTATGAGCGAAACATGTACATTCACAGCGCTATGTGGCTAGGAGATAGATTTCTTAATAACGATTTTCCAAATTGATGGAAAGGTGTAAAAGTGTATTGAGCACATGGAAAATAGTAATTCTCAGCAAACGATACTAATTTTTAAAGTGAAAGTTCCTTAGTGTATAAACCCAACAAAATAAATAAACGAATACGTTTTATTGGTTGAATTAGAGCGCGCGAAATTTAAAACCTTAGGAATGAAACAACTGTTTACTTGTGCTGTGGAGGAATGCACCGGTGTTGAAGCAAACACTAATTATGAGGTTTTCCTTGTCTCGTGTTAATATACTCAATTGAATATTTTTTTAAGTCAAAGGTATATTTCGTTTGATGAATAAATCATTTTAAAAGAGTTATTGTAAGTAAATTCATTCAGAGAATCTGAGTGCATGATGTAATGTGAAAATCAGTTCGGGAAATAGAATAATTAAGAATAATTCTCTCTATGTATTTTTGGGCTCATTGGCACGAATGTGTGTACAACCGATCGCGTCCTATTTATGAAATATATTGTGACAATATTTATTCTTTTATTCTGCCTTGTCTCGTTTCTTCTTCTTACTGCGAATTTTCTGTCTCTAGTAAATCTGTAATATCTTTATACATTCGTCTCCTTTTTACACTCTTCCTCCTACTTGTTGTCTCATGTGACGGATAAACTATCCTACGGTAGTATGATCAATCCGAATAATAAAATGGTATCACAACCCTTGCGAGTTTCTTTTTTCCCCTTATTCCTTCACTCCTGTCTTTTCCTGTGTTTCTTGTCGTAGGAAGGTCATCTTGCTGATAAAAATGAAGAAGGTAATTCCGCAAAAGTAGCGAAGAGATTTTAAAACTTCCCATCACGTTAAAGGAATACAGATAGGAGAAAGAATAGATCTTTCAATTAATGTTTCAATTTTGAAGGTTATAATTAATTTCGCACTGTTAAAAACTCGTCAATTTTCAGAGTAATTAGAAATCAAAAGTAAGTCAGCGTATAAGAAAGGGTGAAGCTCACTCTCCTGTCAGAGCGGAGACGGAATTCAATAACTGAATTTCTGAAGTTCTTTTATGTGTGTGTAACAGGCTGCCCTGCTCATATTGCATTACACCAAGTTTAACATGTTTCAAATATTTGTCCTGTCTAATGATATTAACATGGCGCGTTCACATCAATTTCTTTGCAGCACTTGTCAACTTAAGAGTCACTGTTTTAATTTTTTATACGGGATCCATTTCTTCCGTGTTTTCACATTAAATAATGTTTGTCAGTATTTGGTTTGCGATTGTAGTCTAGTGTGCCATTGTCATCTAGCTCATAATCGTACTTGGCAACTCTGCACTCCATACTTTCTGTATACGGAATTCAACAAAGCAGAGTTGTCGAATTATTTTAATAGAAACCCTTGCTTCTAGTGCATTGAGTCAAGTGAGTTTACAGTTCATATTACATTCTTTATAAATATTGTCACAAATTACATTGTCCTTACTAATAACTGTTACTCATAAATCATAGAATGAAATTTAAATACAAAGAGATAATTAGACTTCTGAGTGAAGTGACTTGCATTGCCCAGAACTCCCATAAAAATCAACGACGAATCAAATGTTACAAAATTCATCCGCTAATAGGCAACCTGTTACGCTTGTACGTATAACACGTTAACTGATCCTGTCCACTTTCAGGTTTCAATATCCCATCAGTTGTGTGAATCGAACTATCCTTACAAATACATCTTCACTGTATTTCTAATAGCGAAAATTCTTATTATCTAATCCGTAAATAAATCAAATATATTTTTGGTATTGAACCAAAATATGATTGTTTTATCTCAGGCACATTACCTGACATACATGCTCTGCTCTCTTTGTATACATTGCACTGTAATATGTTACATTCCCATTAACCATGAGCACATACTCATTATTGATTTCTGTTGTTCAATGCAATGAAAACACGTTTCATTCTTGAGTTTATTAATGATGATATTCGACGAGGGCGACCATGTTAATGATACCTCTCAATAATCACACCAAATCTCTCTGGTCATTCACAAAGTCTTAATGAGATTCCGCTCTTCCAGTTTGTTGAAGTGGCTGTGTTCCGCTATGTTCGGGGAGGGCGGGCGCAGCAGCCGTGTCCAGTGTGGGCCATTCGGTCACTTGGGATGTTCGCATGTCATTATGTAGGGAACGCTTCGTTGCGTCTCAACCAACTGAACAGTGAGCTTTCAAATGTTCTGGACGATTTCTGCTCTCCGGTGCGTACGTACTGGAGCAAAGAATGGTGATGGAAAAGGCCTAGCAATTTTCGTTTCGGACGTTGTTGGTGTGCGTGTGTGTGAGTCAAAGGGGAGGGGGGCAAAAACACCAATTTTTTATTTTGCACCTGTCCTAATTAAGATGGAACTGGTTCAAACATCTAACTAAATCAGTCCGCTGCACTAACTTATACACGCAGTTCGTTTCCTTGCGTCTGTGATTTCGCAATGATGATACAACATCGTTTAAACATTCCGAAATTAAATTCTCCCACCAACCATTTTACCAACAAAGAACCTTTTTAATGTACAACTCCATTTTATTTTCGTTCTGGAAATGGTTCTTTCAGTGCCGCTTTTCCGCGGATCATGAGGACACTGACCCATGCCCCCCCCTATTTTTTGTAAACTTTTTCATATTTTTATTTTTCAAAATTCATCATTCAATGATCAATCAATTTTTTTCTGTAGCTCATAAGCATTTCCAATGAAGAAAGTAAATAAAAATATTTTAACCTTGTAAATTATGTAACAATAAAAATGTTGCGTTAGAATATTCATCGCCTTAAAAATTTTACATTTCTAATAAATTATCACTTTTACTTAATATTACTGTGTAATAAAAAAAGGTTTTGTGGTCACATCCCATGATGTCGATTCCCGTTGATTGACCATAAAGTACATTACTAATATTTGAAGAATTTGAGCTGCGAAATTAATTTTAAGTAGAGAAGTTACATTGTGCATAATATATTGTTAATAATAATAATAAGTTTATTGTCAAATACCGTTACAAATTGCGTATGACAGCGTGAAGTAAAATAAACAAATTTACTCTCCGGAAGCAAGCAAGGAACCATCCCATCAATTCCGATCAAGAGCTCTAAGGCAGAGACGGATTGAACATTTCAGCTCACTCCTAACAATACAAATAGTTCGGTATGTGTTTTAAAATTAACATAATACCAACGAATTTGTATTTAATAAAACACAAAAAAGATATTTTGCAGGTACTTTTTATTATTAAACTGTAGATTATTTTAAATATATTGTTTATAAATCATGACGATTAAAATAACTCTAAATCGAGGTTAATTATTTCAATACACCGCCGCTTGTATATAAAATCCACCTCTACCCGAAGGAAACCCGGAGAAAACCCGGGTCGTGATGAGTGTGTGTGACAATCAAGTGCACCCTGATTAATGTAGATTCTGCTCAACTTCGACTGAGAAAGTTACAAAATCAGCAAAAGACGTCGTACGTCAGTGATCAAGCACAGTGATCATTTTACAGCCTCGATACGCGATATTTTGTGTTAATCTATTTCAATTATTCGTATGTTTGAATTACTGAGTTTGCGATAAACTTAATTACTGCTTTTTTACCGGTCGCCGCCAGTTTCTCTGCTTGTGTGGAATTAATGGGAAAATCTTTCGGTGACAAGATAACGTGAGTTGTCTCGAGCTTTCCTCTCGCCTCGCCGTGGCAGCACCTCTGCGGAGCCTCGCTGTCGACACCTATTAGTTCGCCTGTAAAATCAGAGATCGCGCCATCAGCGAGGCCGTAGTCTCGTCTGCCTCAAGTACAGCTACATTCCTCCGATGAATGCTTGAATTCGAGATTTTCTTTTCCTAGATAAGGTTAATGTCATGAAAGATCTTTGAATCTGATCTTAGCTTTGTGTGTGCATTGGTTAATTCACGCCATCGCACCAATTCCACTCTGGAAATGTTCTGATGTCCGTGAAACAGGTTTCTTGTATTATGTCTTATTGACTTTTCAGTTTATTTGCGCTCGAGTATAAAGACAAAACTGAGATAAAAATATGATTAATTTGTTGGACGAAAATCAGATATCGGTATTTAAATTACGTATGATATGTAATTAGTGTAGTACTTTTATCGGGGGAAGGGCGACTCAGATCTCCGGGGCGATGGGGAATATGGAAAGTTTTGTGCAAAATTATGCACGTCTATAGTAATTGTCGATTTTGTAAGAAATTTTTTAATCTCAATGTAAATTTGTATCTATATACCAAACAAATTTAATTTATTTGCAAAATAGAATAAAATTTCTTTTTCTCCCATTTCTTTTTTGGGGAGTTTGTAAAATAAAACCCTTGTCTTAAATCCGCCTCTGAGACATATGTACACCAATACCTTCACGCATTTGTGTGTAGAGAATGAAGTGATTAAACACTCGAATATATAATTATTACCACATCTTATTTTCATTACAACTAGTAATTCGGTGCGTGGATGTTTTCAGTCGTGAAGCGTAAAGACACGATTCAGTCCTTTGCCGTCATTTGCATCACTTAAGGATCCCTCTCTTCTGAAGAAAGAGAAATTTCCCATTTCAAAGGAACAGAGCTTCTCATATATCGCTGTTCGTTTTTTCGTAATATGACGTAACACCTTGACGTAGGACTCACATAACGCATCCGACATTTTCCATTTATCGTGATTTTCCCAAAATCAGGACGCGGAAGTAGCAAAAATATGTTTTCCTCAAATTTCTTCTTTGTATTAGGAAATCTGCAATACATCACAAAACAAGCCTTTGGTGTTATGTAAAAGAATTATTTCCTCTACACCATGCGACAGCTCCCTACGGTGTGGACGAAGAGAAAGGAAATACTGGACTCAAAAGATTTGAGAAAGACCATTATTAATTTTTCATAGTTTCTTCATCAAATCCGATATTCCCTATCTTTAAAATTTAACATTTTGCTTAACTTATGATAAATAGTATGTTCCGAAAACGATTTGGTATTTGCGTGGTCCATAATATTTTAGATTTTCCCTCGTTAATAAAGTTATAATCCATCTATTTATTAGTCGTTTTACAAGTACTCTCTTACGTATCACAATGTTATGCCTTCTGAATCAGATAGCTTCTAGATCTTACCTAATACTATTTTCTCTTCTCCTAACGGCTACGCTTTCCGAGAGATAAGAGCATCAAGGTACATATTAGCAACCACATCTTGGTTAAGACGAGGAAAACTCAGTTCGTTAAATTGAACTGAGTTTTCCTTGAATAGTGTGATGTTTGGTTTCAGTGAAAAGCAAAATCATATCATGTTTACTATTACGCTGAGGGCTGATTGTGATGGAAAAACGCGAAAGTACAGTTAAAAATTATGAAAGAAAAGATTAGGAGTCGATATTATTATTTTTACTTCTTACGTTTAATTGGGCGAGGTTAATGTTTTACTAAGTGCGCTTAAAAGTAATAGGTATACTTTGGTATATATAAATAAATAAGTATTTAATAAATAAATTTATTGTCAAAGAACAGTACAAAATTGCGTATGACCAAGTGGAGGACAATAAACTAATATGGAACGGTCTTGCTACCGCCAGTTCGACATTGTAGTAAAACTCAAAATGTTTAGGATGTCAACAAGCAAAATACTATTCAATCTACAAAATCTATACACAATTTTACCATCGTGAAAATGATAGTTTTGAACCTAGTTAGTTTAAGAAATAATGTGTTNCTACCGCCAGTTCGACATTGTAGTAAAACTCAAAATGTTTAGGATGTCAACAAGCAAAATACTATTCAATCTACAAAATCTATACACAGAATTTTACTATCGTGAAAATGATAGTTTTGAACCTAGTTAGTTTAAGAAATAATGTGTAGACCTTTCGTTGGTATTCGTATTTCACAATCTTCAAGGTAAGTCAAACCAAGTACTGGTACGGTATTCTTTTCATGTACCCACGCACAAGTTAAGAGCGTTTCTCTGACTTACCTGGGCTATCCGCGTATTCGAAATGATCGTTTCTACCGCACGCATGTTCTTCCCTTATTCTTTCACTTACTTATTTTTTATTATGTATGGATTAGTAGCATTTATACATTCTTACATCTCTCTTCATTTTGTGTCTGCCATCCACCTACACAATTCCCGCATCGCCCCGATCGCTTCAGCGTTACGAACAGAATTTACTGTTTCCTGGGAGGACCGTGGACTGAATGAATTGTTATAAGTATTACTCGTTAGAGTCATTCAGAAATATTTTTATTTGAGATTTTAAAAAATTGTTAAAAAATAAAATAAAAACACGGTGGCCGAGATTTAAATTTATTTTTAAAACTATTTATTTTTCAACCTACCACGTTCTTTGGTAAATTTTTATCGAGTTCAAAGAGGTAGGTCAAGACTTCGGTAGGTCTCCTGGTATTTATGCAGTAGAAGACATGATACAAAACACTTACCTTACTCTTATTATGCAAGCAATAATTGTAAGTTTAAATCGGCAATTTCGTAAATGTTGGATTTTTCTGAGACTCGATATATTTTTCTGAGACTCGACTCGAAGTTTAAATAGGTTTTCGTCTATGAACGAAACAGTTCCTTCCCTTCTGTCTGAGCATTGGCGGATCTATGGGGGGGGTAAGGGGGCTATAGCTCCCCCCCCCCATTGGACCTGAAATCTCGATAGATATAAGTTAAGTTGATAAATGGCGTACTGTGTAAAAGTATTAATAGATTAATAATTGTTATTAGTTGTAAATATTATTGTTATTAATAATATATTTGTTGTTATATTAATACCAGATTAATAAAGTTAGTAATACCATGTCAATATCTGTAATAATTAATTGATATTGTTATTAATAATACCAGAGTGTTAATTGTTAATTATTTATTTGATGTATTTTATTTAAAGGTAATATTTATAAAATTTGTGTTGTAACCATAATTTTTAAACAAAAATGCTCCCCGGTTAGCCCCCCTCCCCATGATTACGGTCTAGATCCGCGACTTTGTCTGAGATACATCCGCTGGGCGCTCACCTAAAAGTCACCACATTTGCTTGTTCTGTGGAACGTTTTTCGCTGAAGTAATGCACAACACTCGCTACCGATGAATATGAAATAATATATCACACTTTTCCCAGAAGCGCGGGCGTCTCTCCGTGACACGTGGATAATCAACGGTATTATGAGAAATAATAATTCATTGATAAAATAATCGGTAAAATAAGAGTAACTACTTAAAATTATTTTTACAATGAATAAATCCGAGCGTAGCTCGTTCCCCTAATATTCGTTATTGTATAACAGTATTAAAACGATTCTATGTGGCCACCTTAGCTTGCTTTTTCATTCCAAATAAACAACAACTCTTTTTTTCTGAGTTTCATCAAAATTGATTCTCGAGGAAAAAATCCAAATACTCGTACATTAATTACTCACTTAGTACAGGATTAATATAAGCGTGTATTCTTTGCGAGGGGATTATCTCTTGTGTTTACGGGACTGCCTACATCCCTTTCTCTATTTTAAGTCAGCCATCCTCCTACACGCGGCATTTCATGTCGCCTTCGACCTCTCTTCCCACGCACTTGTCACGCCCTGCACTTGCGTCCAACCGCCCACCCACTCACGGGCGTGCGCGTGCGTTGACCGACGAAAGTGAACGTCGCTCGCTCCCTTGTCTGCTGACACCGGCTGACACTCTTCTCTTCTCTTCCTCTTGCAGAACGAAGCGGCGGCGGCGGCGGCTGCGATGGAGCGAAGGTACTCGGTGCCTCCGACGGGCAGCGGGGCGGGGGATGTCCCCGGGGGTGGACCACCGCCTGGACACCCTGGACACCATCCACCCCATCCACCCCATCACCATCATCCGCAACAGGCGCATCCTCAGGTCCCTGGACCGAGGGTTCCGGCGCCACCACTAGGACCGTCCGCGTCAGAGGATCTGCACGCTTGGTCCATCTACAGGTGTGTTTCAGTAATCTAATTAAATAAATAATTAAAGACTTTCGACCGTTTATGGATATATTTGATGCACTTCATCATTTAAAAATATTTCATCGTTGTTTTTTCAGTTTTTTTAGTTCAATTTTTCAATCCCTCAGGTTCTTATTTACAAATTTTGTTCGCCTATTTATGTTCACTTTTTAGAGAAATATATAAGCAGTGTGTCATTATTAGGTATTTCTAGTTTATATCAGCACTGGTAATAAAGATTCTTTTACATTTGAAAGGTTATCATCTCGGGCGGGGTCTTTCACAGGGCGCGGTCCAAAGTTAATTACCCCGTCCCCGCTTCACACTTAGGCCTCCCCCTCCCCCCTTCTTCGTTTCACAGAGTGTTTTGTGATATCATTTTAACACAGTGACCATTGAACTTCTGATTACTTTTCTTATAAGGTTCGTACTACTTGTAGTGTTTTTATCATCGCCAATTGTGATCTTGATGATTCACAATGATTAGGTGAAATATGTAAATAGTAATGAATAAATCAATTAATATACTGAATTAGAACTCAATATCAAACTTTCAGGGAATACTTTCAGCTCTTTCAGAGGAGATATGTGATGGGGCTTAAAGCTCTTAGAGTCATAGTATCCAGAAAATAAATTGTTCTCGTTAGAAAATTTTGTCTCGTCAATGCCTATTTGTAAAAGTTAGTTTTATCATAGGAGTGTTTGCCTACGGAAAAGTAATGTTCGTAACCTTGAAATCTTTGAAATTTTCTGAATTCCTTGCTTGACGTTAAATTATCGTTTTATTTTTGGTTTCTCGTGAAATAATTTTGCAGCTACTTTATTCTCTTAGGTGATATGTTAATGAAATTCGTGAACACGTAATTAATTAGATCTAAAATGTTATCACAACTTTTCGAGAATGCTTTTTGTGTACCGTTCAATTTGTTCTTGCCTCATTGTTTAGTATTTGTAGTGGATTTTGTTGTTGATACTGACAAGAATGTACGTTTACAACATTTTAAAATGCATCCCATTGGAGGTGATGCAGAGCTGTTCAATTTTTGAAAATGTTTTGTTCCCCTTTACAGTATTCCATAACAGTCGACATTTTGTAAATTATGTTAATTTTGTTTTAGTCCCTCGTAAATCCAGTGAAAAGTTACAAAATTTTATTCATTATGTTAGCATTATTGATAGGCCTACCCCTACCCTAAGACATTTAATTTTTGCACCTTTTAATATATAGCATTACTCTTTTCTTTGATAAGAAAAAACGAGCAGAGGCTGTTAGTTTCTTGAACTTTTACCTAAGTGTGGCATCAAGTGCCCTCTGGACATGAAGAAAATTTATGAATTCTTCGAATAAAAACTGAAATAAATGACAGATATTCATGGAAATTCAAGATGTCGTTAAAAACAATTTTATGAGTTAGTAGAAAACAAAGAAGGCTGACAAAAGATTTTAATTATGTTATTGCATATATGCTTTGTAGTTTTAATTTGAGATTGTTGTTACTTTTGTTACCTTTTATTGTTGGATATTCCAATTTTAATTATATGAATACTTTGCTGTCTTCGTATTACAATAACTTGTTTTTCACATCTGTAAAACTACTGTGACTTTTAGTTTAGTCATCAGTTCACGCTTGTTACAATTATTCTCTAATATTTTATCTCATTCCATTGTCTATTGAAAATTATTTTCAGCGTATTTAATGTGTAAAATCGATTTTGCCATGTTGGAATGAGATCATAAATTACAAATAACTCTAAAAATGCTGTTGTTGGGCTCGGTTAATGACCCGAGTTCATAGGTCATGTGTTTCTGACCGTCATTTGACCTTTTGAGTTGGACTCGATCCATTCCTCACGAAGGAGCCATATGTATTGAAACGTTCTCGAATGCATTAAGTACTAATTGATATGGCAACAAACTAGGTCTCCAAAGTGTATTTATATTACAGTTTTTTACATTGTGGCAATTCAATTTTCACGAGCCCCAAAGAAAGCAAAACTAAAAATGGCCGAATGATTGTCAAATTAATTTCGTATGCGAATAATTATCATTATAATACGGGTTTTATTGCTGTTAAAAATCACGCATGCACTTAAATGCCCTACATTTCATCAAACTAATAAAATATATGTTTACTTAAGTACAAACTTATCAGCAATTTTTAAAAAATCTTTGGTCGTTAATATCAAATAAAAAATACAAACTTCTACCTCTCACCAGAATGAATAAATCATGTTTTAATCCCAAAGAAAGCTAATTTCGCAAGAACAATACACAACGACATGAGGAAACGAAGTCCTAACAGTGTGATTAGGATTAATCCATATCCAATATGGATGAGGTTACTGCAGAATGATTGTGTAAGTAATTCTTCATTACAAAGTATTGTTTTCTTGTATAGTGTTTGGATTAATTTTTGTCGTTGTTTAATGTAGATTGAAATAATGGCATTTCTATTCTATTGTTAAATCCGCCTTTGCCTTAGAGCCCTTGATCGGAATTGATGAGATGGTCCCTTGCTCGCTTACGGAGAGTAAATTAGTTTATTGTCTTCCAAGTGGTTATAAGCCGTTTGTAACTGCTTTTTTGACAATATAATGAGTATTGTTATCATCATCAACAAAAATACATTATGCTCAAATTAACTCCTTTACTCATATTTATGTATGATCTTTACTCAAATTTATATATTTGTATTCCAATCAAACGACAAATTAATATATGACATTGCTCGTATGAAGCTCTTCCAGTTGGTGCAAGATGGCCACGAACCTTAGAGTGATCGAGGGGGCGAGGGATGAGGCGTGGAGGTGCACGCAACATTCATATGAGGGGGTTAAGTTCTCGGCTGTCACGAGAAATTCTATGTCGCATAAGAACCATTCCATGTCAAGTCGACGTAGCTTTAATAGATTCTTTATATGATACTAATTAACATAATAATAGTGTATAGCAAGAATTAAGAGAAAAATTCTAGTTTCAGCAAGACATCTCATCATCAGGAAATTCGGATCACGGATCTTAAGAATTTCTTCACTAATCTTACATTTTTTGTGTGCATTT
Organism: Laupala kohalensis; assembly: GCA_002313205.1. Lineage (NCBI taxonomy): Eukaryota > Metazoa > Arthropoda > Insecta > Orthoptera > Trigonidiidae > Laupala > Laupala kohalensis. Next base: position 442,354 of record NNCF01126372.1, on the reverse strand, counting down.
CAATCCCTTGTGTAAGAGGATTTACTAACGGCCTGCGTCATAAATATCCTATCTCTTAAAATGTATTCATTTTCTCTATCATATATCCCCAAAAAGAACTAACCCATAATCATCTCGTTGATTATATGGAAATGATCGCCTTCTAGCTCTTTTAGCAGAAGGAACGTATGAGCAACTTAAAACTGAAACGGTCAAAATCCACTTCTCTGAAATTCGAAGTCCCTCTTCGGTTCAGATAAGTGTGAGTTAAGCACTAGCGTAGGCGGAATGAAATCATTAAAATATCTTACATCGGCATTAACAAACAGAGTAACATGTACTTATTGTGTTTTCTACTCGAAAAATCCCTCACCGGCCATTAAATGAAATTATTGCAATTACAATTGATGGTGTAATACATTGCGTCTTATGAAAGAACCACTTATTTTCAAAAAGAGATCAACTTTTAAATCACGAAAGTGATGGAAGTTTTCTTTGATTTTTTTAGTAATTTATCCGTAATATTTTTACATGAATTTTATCTATGGGACATCTGAGAAGGATTTTCAAGGTGAGATGCACAAATCACGAAATAACAGCACCCGACCGCAATGTTTTTACATACTTTTGTGCATTTCAACGGAGTCAAGCGAATTCCTAAATGTTGTTTATAGCGTACTGTTAATTGATGCGTAGAAATTAAATCATTTTCGTCACTATAATTCACAATACTGTGTTATGTAGCAGTTACAATAAAAATAAAGAAAACAATTGTGCTTCACAGTGGAACTAACTTGGAACGCTAGTCCCGTCTTGAGTGCTGCTCTTTGATATTTCCTTAGAGCATTTGCGTATTAGTAGCTTATTCGCTTCAATCATTCTGTTTATCGAGAGAATGAGGATTCACTTTTCCACTCGACCGAACTCGGTGAGATATTCACCTGGGATTTCCCTCAACCACTCAAGACCTCTATCGATTCAGAGTCTTACATTCCACGTCTTCATCCATACGCTTCCAATCCCTTGCTTCATATTAAAAAGATAGATGGGAGGTTGACAGGTGGAAGAGCAGGGTTCAAGACCTGATCCTCGCTACATTCAAAATGACATTTAAAAAATTGAAAACTTAATTAAATAATAGAAGTATATTTATCATAAATTTGATTTTATCTTATTCAATCGAGGATTCAGACTTTAAAATCAAATGAACCTTGAAACAAGTTAAAAATTCTCTACCATAAACGTGCAGTGTGCGCTAAGTCCGTCTTATTGATGTTTTAAAAAGACAATAATATAAAAAATTATCCTGAGCATTTGTCTCAGTTATACTGTTCAGATTTCATATGATGAGTCATTAAAGTAAGCACTAAAATAATTATCTATTTATGATATATCACTATTCAAAAACAAGTAATGTTTCACTCTGAATCATTTAATATAGTACTCTTCTTTAAAAACTTCTTTTTTTTTCATACATTTTCGAAAATGTCATACGGAGCTCGAATTCGACCCTTATTAATTTGTAAGAAAGTATTACTGCAATACTATTTGTGTATTTTTTAATTATTTCACTACTAATACCTTTGTTAATTCTCTCATTCTATTTTCCCCTCCAATGACACTCATTCTGGTTTCAGGACGCGTAGCACATGTGCCGTGTAGTGTGCAGGGAGGGGGGTGGGGTGGAGAACGAATTATCAAGGTCGAAAGAAAGAGGGCACTTCCCGGAGGTAAGGTACTTACTCCACCTGTTTGCCAACTGCCACTGAACTCTTCTCTGACACGAACACCAACTGACAACTCATGTTTGCGTCAGTACTGTTTTTAATTTCGCTTATTATGACTTATTCAATGAGTGGTCTTTGATTCCCTTATACTTTTTATCAAGTTTTTTTATCAATGACGATAAGTGTTAGTAATATTATTGTTATTAATAAAAGCTGGCGCAAATGATTTCACTGCTAATTTCTTTAGTTTAAACTAACGATATTCTCGTGCTTATAGCACGTGTTAAAGGTTCTGTACCCCACGACAAATTTTGATCCATGTACATAGTGCGAATACCAAAGACGTCTAGCGAATAGAATATGAGCTCAACGTTGTCATGTCCGTTGCGAGGGATAGAATGGTATAACAGCATGATTATAAGAATAACATCGCTAAACTGGAATTGGCTTTTCTAATTCATATGACCCGTCAACCCCTCCTTTATTATTAGCCCCCTTCTACGTTCAGGATGCCTATCTTTTCATATTCAAATTTCAGAACACCTGTCAATTTCTCGGAAAGGATAGAGGTCAAGACGGAACTCATTCAACAAAATTCTACTACCGTTAATGTCCATTATATAATCAAATTAAATAAATTATTAAAGACTTACGACCTTTAACAGACGAATACTATATTTCTAGTGATCTTAAGTTCATAATGTTTCGACTTTATGTTGATGTCGTCGTCAAGTGGTACAAATTATAACGAGAGACATAACAGAAAAGTTTAATATGATATTAAACGTAAATATAAACACAAAATATGCTTACAAAAAATCAGAAACTACACAAACTTGTTATGATACTGTATTGTAAATACCAGATAGTTTTTCTGTGTTTCTGATATGCAACATTTGTAATAATTAACTTCTTTGTTCAATATTAATGTATTATCCCAATCCATCAAGTACACTTTATTAATACAATGTGAGGTTACTACACATTGTTCAACTGATTTTAAATTTCGTTTGTGCTCCTGGATTTTAGTTTTTATAGAATTCGTCCGTTAAAGGTCTCCAGTCTTTAATTATTTCTTTCATTTCATTCAACAAAATTTTCCTTAGAATAATAAAAACATATTTCAATTATACCTTGATATGATATTAATTATACCTTCATTGAAATTAACATAATATTTTAATTGAATAGAGGAACATTTCGTATTGACGTGCTGAAATATGTAGAAAAGCAAAATCTGTTGAGTTCGAAGGGATGCAATATTTATACAGGAAAAATCGAACGTATCCAAGGGAACCACTAGAGTATAATATATCAAAATCCTGGTCTTCACTCGTTTTACCTTACGCAAGGAATCAGAGATGGAAGATGAGATGTAGCCTCATGACTCTTTGCGGCTGGGGAATTACAAGGGTGCCGGATGCCTTTCCATGCACCACTCCGAGGCATGTGATGAATGAATGATGAGGAGCAGGGCACCCGAGAGGATTTAGGAGGTAGATATCAAGTCCTCTCCTCCTTCTCCCATCTCTTTCACCCCTCCCCTAATCATTAGGTGTCAACTGATCCATTTTAATTGATTTCGTGATATGAAAATGTTATTCGTGAATCGTATTCTTGGGGGTCGGGGCAAACAACTCCCTTCTCGGCGATGAGTGACTGTTGTGATGGAATGGAAGAAAGAGAAAACAGGAGTAACTGGAGAAAATCACCTTTTTCTGAGTTTGAAGCAATGTCATGAAGAAGGCGAGTACGCTATCTACCCACTGTCAACCCTAAAATTGAAAGTGATATATTATGACAGATTTTCGTGATTCTAAACACATTGTCACTTTCAGTGCGTGGTACCAATGTTTATCCTTTCTTTACAAATTCGAGAAAGTAATTATTATTAATATTATTATTATTATTCAGTTTTCCTTCTCGAACAACGATGTCAAGAGTTCGGTATACTACTCTCTTCCAGTTTGAAACCAGCATCCCTTCCTTATAGAACCTTGCGTAAGATGTTCGCCGGACCTCTTAATGCAATTTCTTGCACTTTCCAATCTTTTAGCCTCCCTGGGAGTTCTGACAGGTCGTAATGATATAGGGATTCCCCCAAGAGCACTAACAATGATTGGTAAACTGAGACAACTGGTTTGGGGCCAGAGGAAGGAAAGGATTTCTGCAAACCTTTGGATGTGCATTCCCAACTTTTGGATAGCTTTCACAACCTTTTAGTGTCCAAACTATAAGGTTAGGATATATCCAAAGGTTTGGAGAAATCCTTTCCCTCCTTTGGATATGGATCTCACATCCAAACCTAGGGTTCTTATTCCTGTACTCTTGAAAATAATATTTGTATAAAAAATTGTAATTGATCAAATGTGGAATATAACACTGAAATAGTACACCGGAAAAGTGTACTTCTCGATGTACTATTTCAGTTTTAACATTCCACATTTTCTGAATTACAATTGACAAATTATTATTATTTTCAAGACTGTCCCGCTATTAACAGAATCCCGAGTAGTGATCTAACTGGATTTAGTACAGTAACAGTTTGTAAAATGATAGTAACCACTCATAGAGCGTGTCCATGGCATCGAGACGTGCAGCAACCTGCCGCATGAATATTCCAGAAGCTCCGGAGCGCGGCGAGGAAGAAGGAAAGGACGAAGCCCGTCGGCGGCAGGAAGCGAGTCACGTCCCTCACACGCTACACCGCGACTTCTCCTCTCGCACTCAGTCACGCGTGCTTCATATCGGAGCTTCCTCGTGTTGGCACACGCACGGGGCGGTTTCTCTGCACGACGCGTCGTTATGGTGTTCAACAGCAACAGCCGCTAGCCATTATTGCGTAGCGAAACTCCGGACAGACAACTGTGGTCTGTATTCTTTTACTTGACCGATGAAACAAGAACGATAGCTTCCTGCGGACGACCCAATAATTTACTTGCGACATTGAGAGATTGGACATTCTAAAAAGTGAAATGTTCGCTATTTCAAACGAATAGAATTTTCCATTTGGGGTGTATTCAACACCATTCTACAAAATATCTCAAAACTCAGTTGTGCCCATTAATCATTTCAAAATTAATCACTTCAATTAGCAGCGATGTAGGCTTTACTTCGATATCGATGAATTCTTTTGAAAACTTCGTAAAAAAACTGTTGATGGGCAGAACTTTATCTGTATCTGTTGTAATTTGTTGTTGACCTTTGAACGTACATTTCTCAATTACCCTATAAAAACTTTTTGCACGCTTTTTTTCTTGTGTTCTTTCTCTGGGTATCTGAATCGGTAGATTTCACCATTCGTTTATATTATCGAAAATAAATCACGATTTCTTTCCCAAAAATTAATAAATAAGCGAAGCGTCTGTACAGACATGTCGCCACATTGTGAGAAATATAGGTTAATGGTAAAATCGAGCAGGGTTCGATTTTTCAAATTACTTTCATCATGGGCAACAAAGTGGCCCATCTGTGGATCACTGGACAGCTAGAATGGGCTGGGCCGGATCCCTTACGTAATATTTTTGGAAACAGTGGAAATATCAATATATTTCAGAAGTGAACCATGAATAATTGAGACATTATAACTCGTACGATATTAAGTATGTTATGTTGAATGAAAATGGGAGAGACTGGAATGAAAATGGGAGGGGCCGAGATTCGAACTCGGGACTTTCAGCTTAGCGCGCTGATAAACTACCAACTGCTCCGCACCGTTCGCCTCTGGGCCCACTTTACCATTGACATTTTACTTGCGAGACCCACAGACAACTGAGGAGATCTCACAGAGATTAGAATCCTTATATCAGGCGACTCTCTTGAGAAGTACTTGACTATGGGTCGATATTTTCCCATTCTGGAATTCACAAACATACACTACAATTTAAGACATTTCTGTATGTTCGTACGATATTATTGTGCATATAATACATGAATGGAACCTGAGGCTGAGATATTCGCGGAGTGGAGGTTTCACTTTCATGGAGGATTGGAATTGAAGGGATGTTTATTGGTTTGGTTTTGAAGAAGAAAGAAACTCTATCCTTCCACGTATTTATACTCAAGTAGGATTGCTTTTGTGACAATACATTAATTTTAGACTTTCAAGTTACAACTTCATTCGTATATCTGTAGAAATATGCGTACAAAAAAATGAAAATTAGGTAAATACTTAGTTCTGGGTTAGTCGCGTTTCTGGAAAGTGTGCAAAACACAGCTGTTTACTCTCATTAAATATAATAACGCGTGTTTTACCATAATACCTCGAACAGGGAAGTTAGTTTCTTTGCAAGAACATAGCCAAAGTTGTGGGTAATGTGATGCGCTAAGACATTAAGATGGTCACGATGTCACTAGTCCATACGAATTTCTTGGCTCTTATCTTACGGGACCTGTGTCATTCACCGAAACGTTATTATGCTATGCAAAGGGAACTGTGCGGTCGCAAGGACTGTATCAGGAGATACGATACAGATGTAGATGTATAGAAGCTTTGAAACGATGTCATTGGGTGAGATGATTCCTCATCTTTGTTCAATTCTATTTTTAGGATTCTTTGGACCGGATCGTCGTTTTACGGCAGTACGATTGTTCTCAGTTCCAAAGGAATATCAAGTACGGTAAAACTAAGAGAGTTTTTTAGTTCGGATTTTTCTCACTATTCCAGACCATACAGACCGGACATTCCGGACCGTATTCACAGCAAACCAACATATCTACTTCACAATACCTTCACTATTATCATGGTTAGATGGCAGAGCAGATCTGAGCATCGCCATAAGAAATCAGGTTTACTCATTATCCAAGAAACCGATCATAAGATGAAAAATTATATTTGAATGATTTTGCCATCTATTTGAACTAAAACCATTGATGAAAAGTAAGATTGAGAATTGGAAAATCAATATGAACCCTCCATTTATGCCAGTTTGTCTTATGGTCGTCGTTCTGAACTGGAATTCATGAGCTCTCCCACCCGAACAAGTCACACGAGATACACATTGCCATTGTACTGTCTTCAGGGGATGTTCGCAATGGAGCGATTGTGTCGGCGGAAATGGAAACTGATCCAAGATTGGAGCTCAGGAATATTGCTTCAGATTCACTGCGAAAATGTAATGAGATTGATTGTCTTGCCAGGAAATTCTGATCAAAATGCTGATGAGAATTCACTTTACTTCTTATAAGATTCTGAAACACTCATTTTATATCAATTTTAATGTCCATTATGTCACTTGTCATTACTGAGTTTTGCTGAGTTCTTAAATTATTATTGGTATGGTTTTTAAGAAATGAATTGAATTTGTACACAATAATTTACAATTCAGTAGTAAAATTCATATAATATTCAGTAAAGAAAAATCAGACGACTTTACATACATTAAACTGCAGAAATGTAAAATAAAATTAGTGTTTGTATCTATATAATTCTCAAATATTACAATAGGAAATTAATAAACAAAAAGAAGAAAAAACGAAGAAACAAAATACAATTCGATGTACGTGAAGAACACATCTTCCTAATATTTTAATTATTGACTTTAACATTCTTTCTCAAACTTTAAAATGACAGACGTCAAAGAGCACAACCTAATGTTTCATTATAACTCAAGAGGTTGCATGTTAACGTAACAATATTTTATGTATATTTCATGTGAACACATAATTATAAAATTAATCAGTGTAAGATTTAGTTTTAGGAACGTCTGCAGTTTTTTTTGCCAAAAGCTCTTATTCAATTTTGATTTAAATTCACAGATATTCACAGTTGTATTATGCCTAATTTCAAGTGGCTGACTTCAAGTTGGACTTGGATCCATTCTTTTATAACATTTACAGTATGCTTGAGCTACAATGTGTAGTTATGTGCTTAGGTATAGAATTTAGCAAAAAAGTATCATTAAGGGATAATTTGTAAAATGTAATCAATAAATCTGGAGACATTGATAATTGAATAGGCAAATTTGTTGTTTATCCTTATTGAAAAAAATATCTCTCCAACGTTGAGTTTAGCATTTCTTTCAATGATCAAGTTAAACGTATGCCAATCTTCATTGCCCCGATAGTATTTGATACAAACTTTACACTCGTAATCTAATTTGACTCCGCGCATATTTTAAATTGTTTATCATGACTAGTCATCAGTGACGGATCTATGGGGGCTATAGCCCCCACCCCATTTGACCTGAACTCTTAACAAATAAAATTGAAGTTGATAAATGGTATACTTTGTAAAAGTGTTACCAGATTAATAATTGATATGAGTAATTATTGTTATTAATAATATACTTTTATTGATATTAATAATATAATTGTTATTGTTTTTAATAATATAATTGTTATTGTTTTTAATAATATAATTGTTATTGTTTTTAATAATATAATTGTTATAATAATATCGGATTGTTAATTATTTAAATGATGTATTTTATTTAAAGGTAATATTGGTAACATTTTGTTGTAAAACCACAATTTGTTAACAAAAATGCTCCCTGATTAGCCCCCCCCCCCTTGATTACGGTCTAGATCCGCCACTGTTAATCATTTACAAATGTTGTTCTATGATCTTCTAGTACTCTCGTGATGAAAGGTTCAGTTTTATTCGTAGATCCCCATCATTTACATCCCGTCTCCTCTCATCAGAATGTCTCTAGGCAATAAAATTTCCCTCGCTTCATTTTGATGAGGTTGTTGTAAAGGGGACCACTGTTGCTCCCATCCACGGCCTGAATTCCATCCACGGACGATCTCGACGGAGATATGACACACGAACGTCACTAATGAGGTGGAATTGGGACTTTTACAATTAGAAAATATCGATGAATTTGGAAAACTTGTGTTTACATTTTTTGTCTCTTCGTCTTTTCATCAAAGGTGTGTACCCCAATGTTGCGATATAACTGGAAGTACTCTATTTTGTTCTTGGATGTGTGATACTTTGTATTCTTTTTCAATGAACCTAAAATGTGCTGTTGGATAAAACGATGCTTTGAGGGGAAAATGTCCAGATTCTTCCAAACATAATTTAAAATTTTATTTCTGAGTGATCGATATGACTCACTGGACCAAACTTCTGCGACCTCGCGTGTAGAAAATAAAATAAATTATTTATTCTTCTGGTAAAAGTATGGTTACTCATGGTTACTCATGGATATTGAAATGTAAAAAAAAAACATCTACATTAAAAAGTACGGTACATGGAACATGATTCAATATCAATCATTGGTATTGCAATTCCACCGTAAATGGATTCTTCTGTGAGGTTACAAGACAGTGCGATGGGAATAAGGCAAGAAGACGTATCGGAATGTCTATCAGAGAGATGTACCGACTTCGCCAGTGAGTCGCAATATGGTGGATATAGAGGTCAAACTCCTTTGTCCAAACATTGATTAAAAATCAGTAGTGAACACTTAACAAAAAAATTACTTTCGCGTTGCTAAGAATTTTTAACACTTTAATTTAATTATATTGCTTCTTGTTTGATTTAATTTTGGCTGCGTTTATTACTATTTATTTCAATTCCCCAATCCCATAAACTTGTTTGCTCCACCTTATTCTGCTTTTTTGACAATAAATATATTATTATTTATTTATAGTTGACTTGCAAAGTTAACTTCATTTTTAAAACTCAGAAATCCATTGTTAGTCGAATCCTTTACTATTGACATGATCCCTTCTCATTATCTCGAATACTGAAACAAAATCTAGGGAGGATCTTACACCTCCTTCAAATAAAAACAGTGTAGACGTATAAAAAATGATTCAATTGTGATTTCTGTGAAATGTAAGAACTTTTTATTCATTTATTCACCAGGTTAAAAAGTAACAAAATACAATACAATACAAAAATACTACACAGTATTTCCTCTGATGCACATAAGGAGCCTGTGTGCAGTTAGTTTGTAAACTTTATTTACAAAAATATCTGAATTATACGGCTACATAGACAACGTGGAACTTACTGAACCATTCATTTTTATTTAATAGCCTTTTTCCAGTTTCATTTTCAACATTCTATAACTAAAACTCAATCTTCTAAATCCTAAAGGTTGATACTATTACTTGATTAATAACATGTGCTTGTAAGATCATTATGATTCTGTATATCCTGGTCAGTTTTCTTCTACGGTTATCCTTCGGGTGTAGGAAGATATACATACATAAGCGGGAATGTCATTAATATTTTTGCTATTATTAATTTTGAATATTTACTGCATTTAATAGCTACGATTTATATTGGAAATAATAAATGGATAACAGCGCGTATTTGTTAAAAAACTTCTTTTAAAAATATTAAATCCGATACTACCCAAGGGTCCTTGATAGGAATTGATAGGATTGTCCTTTGTTTGTTTCCGGAGAGTAATTTACATTATTGCCGCCCACTTCGTAATAATAATAATAATAACAACTGTTTTTTATCTAGACTCAGACCATACGGCACGCTCTTCCGTCTAAACACTTTTAAAACATTTGCATTTTAGAATACTAGATGAAGAGTATTCTAAAGACTATTCTATCCAGTCAGAGTATTCAAACTTTCAGAATTCAGAAGAGGGTAGTTCGGATAATTTGTAAATCTCACCCCCGAAACTCTTGTAAACCTTTATTCAAGGAATTAAATATCTTATCACTTCGCTGCATTTATATTTATGAAACGGTCGTATTTGTTATGACCGAATTACTGAAGTGCCATCCTTGCTTCATACGAAACAGTCTCGTTCATGAACACAATACTCGCAATAGTAATAATATTCATCGCCCTAGAGTGTCAACCACTCTTTGTCAAAAAGGACCATATCATTCGAGAATCGTTCGATATAATTCCCTGCCCAAGAATATAAAAGACATTATGAACTTGAATATCTTCAAATCCGCGGTTAAAAATTACCTCCTGCACCAGTGCTTCTACAATGTAAAAGAATTTATTGATTTTAATAAAAGTTAAATCCATGTTGTACTTTTAAAATAACTTATGAGAATTTCGAAACTATTTTATTGCATGATTGTGTTGTCTTATGAATCATATTAATTTAGTTTTATGTGTACTCAACTTTGGCATGGTTGTGTACATTAATTCTGTACCCCCATCCTGATCCGGGATTTCCCCCGGTTTTCCTTCGAATAGGGGCGGATTTCTTATACAGGTTCTCTAGGCTTTGTCTAGGGGCGTGTTTATTGTAACAATAAATCATGAATTTAGTGTTATTTCAATTCTTATGATTTTTAAACACTATACTCAGAATAATCTATAGTTTGATAATAATGTGTACATGTAAAATATATTTTTTGCGTTAAATTACAAACATATTGACATTATATATGTATTATAACTCGCAGCTAACTTTTTATCTTATCTAGGAACTTTTGCTGAAATTTTTGAATCTGCCTCTGCCTTAGGGCCCTTGATTGGAATTGATGGGATGGTCCGTTGCTTGCTTCCGGAGAGTAAATTAGTTTATTGTCCTCCACGTAGTCATACTGTTTTTTTTTGACAATAAATTTTAAACAATTTTAAAGAAGAAATGGCAGGATCTTATTAATATTTACGTATGCTATTTGCAACTGCTTTCTTGACTATAAGACTTATCATTATCTTTTTGTATTTATTGAGTGTTGGTAAATGGCAAATATTCGAGTGATGACTCCTTCTCGCCCCCTGACAACACCTCACATTCCGCGGGCGAACTCTGTTGCAGAAACTCCAACACGTTTCTTTCCCTCCCTTCACGACCCGAATTCCACCACGGTCGACCTGTGGAGCGACGCTCCGCCTTCCACGCGCCATCCTCCCCCTCCTGCTGCCCGGCGCTATACCCGCTTCCGTGAACCGTAAGCATAATGAAGGTGGCGGCGATGCGGTGGTGGCCAGTGTGCCGTGACAGACACGCAGGCAGGCGTTGCTGGTGGGGAAGGGGGATGTCGGGGGAGGTGGTGGAAGAGTGCGTTAGTGCCTCTGTGGATACCGGCTCGTGCGCTCGCTCGTTTGTCTGAACGCGCGTTCGTTGTCTTTTCATTTCCAAGTCCCAACAATCACTCTGGATGTCGACAGGTAAATGCATTGTTGTTTTCTTTATTTTAATATTCGTTTGCGGATATTGCCATTTGTGAACAAGTAATCTTAATTGATTTCCACTAATATATTATGTGCGACACTTCTAACTAGTGTCTTGGCGATGTCTACCTGGGCTCAGATTTTGCATGTTGTGCATATTTTTTAGGACTTTTTTATGGCATTGAGTTATTGATATCTAGGATTTTTAATCTCGTGGGACCATTTGAATTTTGTTTAATTTATTTATTTATTATTAGTGCATATATTTGTAATTGTTTGCATGTAAATGTATGTTTTTGAAGGTTTTTGTTTGAACTTTGTAATTTTTAGACTAAATTACTCTAATCAAACAAAATGTTCATATTTATTATTGAAGGATGACTAATTCTGTATGAACGAGCTCAGTCCATATTTCGAATTTTTAGTGGATATAATATGATTTTTAGTGCGTATATTGGATATTTTTGGCGCACATTTCAAGTGCAGATTTTCCGATTTTCTTGCGCGTATCGATCTGAGTGACGGTCATACCATCCATTCGATTCACTTGTAATTTTTTCGATTGAATCTTATGTAGAGGATGACATATCGTTTTCAAAAAATAGGATACGGTCTAAATCGAGAATTCTTAGCGTAAATGAAGTGTTATTGATTTCTAACACCTGTTGTAGTTTCGCTAAGTATACAAGAGATACTTATCCCAAGTTTTATAGAAATTTGTCCTGTGAACCAAGCCCACAAACATGCACGCAATGACTTTAATTTATATCCATGTTGTTTTTCTATTTCCTTGGGAATGGCTATCCCAGGAACATCTTTGGAGATATTTTTCGCTTGGTCTTTGAACTGTCATCAGTTTCCTGTTATGAACTATGTTGAATGGCGGGGAAATTTTTGATTACTTGGGGGATGCTCTCTTTATCTCCCACACTTTGCTAGGATTCGAACCTCAAAACTTATGTGTCCAAGGTAACATCCTAATCACATGAAGGTCACGAGAAGACTACGTGAATTATTTTTATTGGGGTACGTTCTTATTCAGTATCTTTGGTAACAATTGAAACCACTAACAATAGTTTTATCAAAATAGGGATGCTTAAAATTGCTTGAAGTAAAGAAACCATCATTTAATTTTTTCTCAAAAAGTGGTTCAGAATTGCTGTATCATGTCTAGAGTAGCCAGCTTATCCTGGCACGTAATATGATTATTTTTTTTCAATTATATTCTAATGTACGTTTACATATTTTATACAATAATTCAATTTCATAATCTAAGCCAATTGAAATAATTGCTCAAAACTGTATCTGCTGAAATATCGAAAACATTTTCGTATCTCGATTCTTAGTGTTTTCGTTAATAAACAAAATTGCCTAATTTTAATGTGCACATGAAAATAGATTGATGACGTGCTTAACAAAATTCAAATTGCATATTTGGATGTTTTACTTCTATTTTTGAATAAAATTTGTTTTAAATAATTAAATGACTAAATAAACAAACTAACGGTATCAGATATCATTATTATTGAATTGTTTAGAGTAAATATGATAGTAATCCTTGCGATGTTGCATTTTTTGTTCGTATGAAATGGGGGTTGTTCAATAACTTGACTAGTTTATTCTTCATAGAACGTTTAATTCCAATGACCAAGTAAATGATATTTCTCAAAAAAGAATTATTTTGTTTCTTTAGAGTTGATATTAATGTCTTAAATAAACGGTTATGATGTCATCCTGGTAGGTTGTGTTGATAAAATGTTTGTAAAGCCCAGCGGATGTGGTCGGAAAAGTATAACTACTCATGAATCACATTATTTTGTGTTTACCCTGAAACCATAATCATATTTCTGAAATAAAATAAGTGAATCATTGTATTCATGGAATCTTATCAAAGAAAACACAAAACTTCCAGTCTCCCTTCGTCAACACAAGGGGCTGGGGAAAGTGGAATGATATACTTTGAAGGAACGAATAATTTATTTTTCGTGAGGATTTTGTTCAAATATTCATACTTTATAAGCGTGTGCATTACAATTGTAACAAAATGTATGAACATATTACACGTTTGTTAACTTATTGATTTATGTTAAATTGACATTGGTGACGAAATGTGCTGTATGAGTTAGAACTCATTTCTTCGAGCAACTATGATGGCTTCTAATCAGAAAAATTTTCTCTTGCAAAGTTTCGTTCAGGGTATCTAGGAAAAATACCTTTCCCCCGTTAAGATTTTGTTAGATTATTTCTTCTCTTCCATTCTTTCTCAAAGACTATTTCTTCAGCAGTGAATGAACTCCAGTATGTGAATATGAGTAGGTGTACGTGAATCGACAATTTAAACGAAAAATTTTCTGTTAAATCACTTCTGGGGGTAGTTCGGCTTTTACTCCCCAATAAATATTGGGTGTTTCTGGATTCAGTGTTTATTTGCTTTAACAATCACCTCAATTTCGAAAGTGGTAAAAGTAGACTCTTCTGTTATGATATACACGTGCAAGAAGCAATTGTTTTTCTTGTCACTGAGGTGAACCGTAATTTGTTTTAGTGAAGAGTTTTGATGTTTTGTTGTAACTGTTTTTTTATTATTGTTGTATTTGTAAATGGGAAATGTAGCGCGCTATTGAAGCTTATCTGCATGGGGTGATAGGAGTTAGAAGTATGGTGGTAGGCCATTGTTAGTAGGTGAGCCGGTTAGCTGGGTTTACCAACAACTTGGCCCACGTGGAGGGATTAGTAGAAGTATTTAGTAACAGTTATTGATACTAGGAGGAACTGGATAGAGGAAGGAAGGTTTGCTTTTCAGTAGTCACAGCTGTATGAACTGGGACAATAATGTGAAAAGCTACAAATTTTCTTGGCCCATCGGGAATCGAACCCTGGATGACTTGGTGATGAGTGACAACTCTACCACCTGAGCCACTGGTGGGGCAAACCGTGTTTTAGCTATTAACGCGTGTTTGCGTATTATCTCTGGAGACTCAAAGACGGGATTTCGAACCCCGTCTGATTGAAGTGGGATTGGTGGTGGGCAAAGAGGGTCTGCGATAGGATTTCCCGAGTTACTTCTTCGTCCTCGCCATTCACCATCTCCCTTCACCAATTCCTCTGTGCATTGAAAGTTTCGCACCCGCTTCTGGTTTTTGGGAATCCCCAGAAGAATCCGCATCATGCGGAAACCGACTGCGAAACACGTGTTATGATAGTCTCTTTTTCATTTAAAGTTAAATAAATAAAAATTGTTGTTCTTTCGTGTTTCAGGCAAAACCTCAACTCTGATTTCACGGACTCGGCTCTGGGGTCGAGTGAGAAGTCTCCGCTACCTTATGGCAACTTCCAACTTCGGGAATCCACTGTGCAATCCATCCTGAGTCATCCGCGCTACGGACCCAAGTAAGTGGCATATTCTTGTTCAATTAGTCATGAGCATAGCCAAGGGGGCCGTAAATACTCAAAAAAACCGAAACGGATGTAAAAGAAATTAAATAGAAATGAGAACTATCAAATTTTCCTGGTGTAAATTACACATATTGTTGATAAATCTACATGCAAATCTTCCTTATATTTTTATTGATTCGTAATATGTAATTTTAAATAAAATATGTGAGGCGATTTCGCCGCTACTTCAGCATTGCGTCAAGTTGCCGTCTGCAGTACACCGATTGAAAAATATCTAGAGAAATAGAATCTGTGAGGGGTTTGAGTCACGCTTCAGAGTAATTTTTGCAGAGATGAGATGGTGCCAACTTACTGTCTAATAGAAAAGAGGGTCGTGCCTTCCCCTACACAAAAAAAATCTGGCTACATTCATGACTTCTAGTCAAGTTAGTACTTCACTTGTTCGATTCATTGCCTTTAATTGCTTTTTTTTTTAGAGAGATGCGGTATTACAACATAATTGAGTAGCTGTCTACAAAAGTGAAACAAACAAAAATAGTTTTAAACTTATTTTTTATTCAAAAGAATCTTATCCATTGTAATAATTATTTTCAAAATTACATGAATTTTAGCAAAAATTAAATAATTAATTTTGATTATTTAAGCACGTGATATAAACATTAGGTACTTAATTCAGTTATGTGACGTCACGTTACAATAAATAACAGCCGTCTAAGAGATTTCGAATCAGTGCACAGGTGCTGTCCAGTATTACATTTTTAATATCATTTTAAAGAAACTTAGTTATTGTTACTTTCTTTAATTTGGAAATTTTTCTCAAAATTTATTTAAATCAAAAAATGTGGAATAGCATTTTTCAGATACTGTTTGGTATAAACCATGTTAAATATTTCCCGAGAATTGAACAAGTATCTATTTGAGAGACTTTCAAATTTTCTATACTTGTTGCTCACTGCATCATTATTATCTAAAATAGTTCACTAAAAAACCTTTCTTTCAGTTTTCACCTCATGTGTGTAATTGACTGTGGTAGACTAGAGAAGTCACTATTCACCTTTTTCCGATGCCCTGAAGGATTTAAACGAGAGAAGAAATGGAGACTTAATATTTAGTTTTCATTATCTCTTTAGCATCTTTGGAAGTCGCTTTGGATGGAAATCAGTGGAGCTGTCCATCACCCATATGGTTTAAAAAACACATATTCTAGCATTATATACAGGAAGCTGAATGTGGGGTGATTCACCCGTGTATTTTCTTATTCAGGTTTCCACTCGACAGATATTTAACGTATTACTCATTATTGGTGTTTATTTATGAAAGCGTTTACTCTTTACGCAAAAAAAAAATGAAATTACCTCCTCGTTGCAGAGAGAAACCTAAACATTTTTTTTTAGTTGTTGGTAATAACACTTTTCTCGTTTCTGGTTCCCGATAGTGTCAGAAACTTCACACTTCTTATTTCTGGCTATTATGGATTCACTTTTGTCAATTTCGTTAGGCGGGCTCAAATGTCCCGCGCATCAGAAGCGCTTACCTAAACGATACAGAACTACTGACTGAGCGATACAGAGCCGCAATATAAATTCGCGAGACATTGGCGCTCGCGAGGGAGGAGAAGAGATAGAGATATGTGACTGCACTCCGCCTTCTCGGTTTAGAATTGACTTGTACGGTCTCTGCCGAATTTCCTACAACACTCCTCCTCGGTCAGAATTGACTTTGACGGTCTCTGCCGAATTCTTCCTACCTCGTTCCATTTCGGCCTGAATTGACATCAAACTGTCTCAGTCGAACCTACTTTCTGACACTATCTACACCCAAGTCACAACTTCACAATATTACACGAGACTCGCCATACGCTCCGTCAGAAATGCTGTCTCGTCGCCGGACTCTTCACGCCGCCGCTCGCTGCACTCTGGGTGAGTTGGGTAATAAAAGCTATTCCTGAGAATAGCGCTGAGAATGAAACTGTCATTACTCCTTTTCTCCTGTAGCTAGTTCTATAAGATAAGGGCATCACCCACCTCCTTTCTAGCCAGCTCCCCTTAAAGGCGGACGACACAGGTTCCCCCCCACTCTAACCTGGGAAGCCGCCGTCGCCCCGACATCAATATAATTTTCTTAATTTTGTTGAATTGGCAGATGGCAGGTTTAACTTTACATCCTGTGATGCAGTATTTAACAACCCCTCTAACGAGTGAATTATATTAATTCATCCTCGGTACAATAAGCATTAAAAAAGCATCCGCTTACTGTAGAATACTCGTAGCTTTGCTTGCTTCAAATTCGTAGAACTATTATCTATAAATCGCATTTGATATATGTTACAATGTTATAATACGTCGTAGTGTAGAATACTGAATAATCAGTATAATGTCGGGAACAATACATTTTGTAAATATGCAAAGAATGTGCATACAACATGCGTAGATCATACACGCAATAGCTCACACTGACTGTACAGGGGTGCTAGCAGTTCACCCATATGCAGAGGGCCGTCACTTTATTTATTCTTGGCCTTATGTATAGCATATCTCATCGAGTTAATTTTTGCAAATTTATAAATGCAACCTATTTATTAGACACTCTGCTAATAAAATTGTAAATACAATGAAGCAATGTCTCTAGATTACTTATCGTCATATATCTCCTGTCGGTATCTTGGAATCACTATTTAAGCAATTTCTAAGCCAATACGCAAATTCTTGTAGCTTATGAGGAGGGACGAAAGCAGCACCGATAAAACATTGTCCGGTGAATATAAATATTTATGAGACCTGATTCTCCTTTTCTGCTTCTTATCTTTAAAAAGAGTGAAGTCTTTCTGTTTTGTATTGATAGGGTTCGGTTAAGGTACGTTACTGTGCAACTGCGTAGAAACTAAAAATACTGTAAATTATTTCTTCTTGGATATGTGGTTTCATTAAAATGTGTAAAACAAATTTTCTTACTTCTATTTAATTTTAAGCCCAAAATGACTGTATATAAGTATATACTCACAAAGTATAAATAAATTTCTAGTATCTAGTACTAACAAAGAACAAACTAATCTTGATTCATTTCTCATCACTTCAACTTGCATGAGTATAATTACTCTCGGCGCTCTGCCGCGGATGTTTCTAAATGCAAATGCAATGGCGCGTGGGGATAGTGATACAACGGTATTCTCAACGTATCTCTTCTGAAAATCTCTATTTTAAATTTCTCCATAATGTGAAACACATTTACTCCTCGTTTCGATTGGATTGGTCTGAGTGAAAGAGTAATCAAATATCAACTTGAGTAATCCCATAGAATATTTTTATAATCTAGCTGCTATTTCATGGGATGGAGTGAATTTATCAACGTTTAAATCCTTTATAAACTTTGACACACTATTGGCGTGTGATGGAGTGAATTCACTTACATTTAAGTCCTTTTGTATACCTTGATAAGTTTAAATAATTATTTATTAAATACAATACAATATTTATGCATTACTTTGAATAAACTAAGAACGAGTAAATTAACGCTGTAATATTTTTAAAATATCTTGACAGACACGTCAAAAAGAATCTCATTTATTTGTGGAGTACATTCAGGTTGGTTAACTGTTCGCTGCTGAAGGTTGGAATGTAGTTGTCGTTCATTTGATTTTAAATCATACAAATTCTGATTAACCCAACAAATCTGGCTGCTGTAATGTTTTTAAAGGTATGTATTTCAATGTCTTCCGAGGAATTATTTCAATCATTATATTTATCTATAAAATTTCCCTCATCCACTCAACGGGATGGGAACTGTAAGTGGGGGAGGAGGTATGCCAAGTGTCACAATTGAGGTAGTGGCACAAGGAAAAAATTATCTTATAAGTTAAATATTATTGTCACAAATTTCCACCGACGTTGGTGACTATGAGGTACAGTTTTTCTTTAGCTTCGCACGCGTGAATTTTGGAATCATTGTACCTTTGTCCCCGGGAACTTGGCAGCTACAATATGGTGGATCTTATACAAACCATATCTACGTCTCTTTCTTTATAACCACGAATGAATTATTTCTAATCATATCGTTTGCGTGAATGACAAAAACCTGAAAATATTTTTTACCCCATTTCACCTTCTTAAAGAACTGCTTTTCTGATGCACGAATTGGTCTACAAATGATTACATACAATAATCGAAATAACATGTCTATCCGTTCGTAAAAAAACGAAAATTCGAAAAACGAACAAAAAAAACATTTCATCACAATTGCCCGTTCAAAATAGGAATTTCGAAAACTCCTTTTGCAGTGTGTCAACAATACGAAAGCAACAGTCTCACAAAATTTTTAAGTTCCCATCTTTAATAGTTCTTTTCCAACGTTGATGAATGAGTCCGTCATGACTACACCGCATATATGTCCACTCGATATCACATCTTGATAACTTGATAATCGAGGATTTTTGGTTGCAGGATTCAGATGGTATAACTTAGACCCCTCTATATACTGAACTACAACGTGAATACTCCATCGAAGACGGTACACATTGAAGTTACCCGTATAGAATAATAATGAAACAACAGCTAAAACTAATGAAAAACTTCAAACTTGTTAAAACTCAAACTTCAAACTCGTTTCGTCTTAAAACAACGACATGAGAGTGCTTGTTATCAGTGGCGGTTACCATTGGACCTGAACTCTTGACAGATAAAATTGAAGTTGATAAATGGCGTACTTTGTAAAAGTGTTACCAGATTAATAATTGTTATGTTATAATTGTTATTGTTATAAATAATACCAGATTAATAAAATTAATAATACCATATAAATAAAATTAAAAAATTTAATTAGTTTAATAAATAATTGTTATTGTTATTAATAATACCAGACTGTTAATTGTTAATTATTTATTTGATGCAATTTATTTAAGGTAATATTTATAAAATTTGTGTTATAAAACCATAATTTTTAAACAAAAATTGTCCCCGGTTAACCCCACTGATTACGGTCTAGATTCGCCTCAGGTTGTTGTATTAAACCAACGATACAGAGTTCAATGAAAAGACGCTTCAATCCATCAACTTTCAAGTGTGAAATTTAAAACATCAAGTTTTAAAAGCACCTTCCTGCGGTTTATTATGACAGAAACGGTGGTGTCAGGTCTCTTGTCTCATCACGTGTTGAACATGGAAACAAGAGGGGACATTCACTATCGCACAATTATGGTCATAACGGACCCCAACTCGTGAGATACTTCTCACATGTCGCCTACCGGTAAGAAGATGAATGATGAAGTAACTTGTTTAAGTACAGTTGTCCCACTGTCCAAACAATTCAGTAGCCGAGTTCGAGATGTTCTTTTTGCTTCAGTTTCAGCAATTCATCTTGGGGTAGGTATGAACCGTAACAAAATCAAGCCTTCTGACACATGATATAAAATCTGAAACAGATCGAAGGATATACTCGATAACAAAATCTTCCCTATTTATGCTGCAAAGTTAAAAGAATATTGGCGATACCTACAGTCTGTTTACTGAGCAAAGAACACTGAGTCTCTGACTATGTGTGGTTCTGATCCGAGTTATCCCACTCTCAACCCATCTCCGCCCGCCCACTATGCTCAATTCACTCCTAGTGGTTAAATCTGATGGAAAAGTAATTTTATTTATAAAGATATAGCAGATATTTCTTGTATCCTTTAAATCTAAATAAAAATAACGAAATGTGATGCTAAACAAATAATTACTCCAAAGAATCAAAAATAAAATAAACCATAAAATAAATGTGTACCAAAACCGTAATAGACGTTCTTGATAAAATCTCCCGATAAAAATACAATTATTGGTCGCTAAATAACACAAACCGACAAAATTTAACTTTGGGTCAGGGTTTTTGATAAGAATTGGGTGATTAAGGATAATTTTGCTGTGCTGAATTCAAAAATAACATTTATTTTACGCGTTACATTTATCACGTCAGGTTATTTCACAATCGCAAAAACAAAATTTATTTATATTGTCAATTTTCTGAAACAATATATGCATGTCAATATTCATTAAGTGTTTATGAAATCTAATAAAAATGTCTCATTAAGATATAAATTCAAACAGTATTTCTACCTAAAACAAAACACAAAAATATTGCATAAAAACTTGTTCTATGTTTGAACACAAACGCAGCATTCCAAATGATTCTATGTCGTCATGAGATACAGTGTCATAGTAGCTCCATTATGATTTCATTATTCAATAATGCTCTTTTTGATTAAGCGAATTTTTCAGCAATTAAAAATAAGCTTGCCCACACCGTTTCAACAATACCAGTCCAAATTCGACAAATTTCCAAAGTTTGTTTTTATTTTTATAAAAAATACTTACGTGAAAGAGAAATATAAATTGTAGTTTTGAAATCAGCATGCATGGAATATTAAAGAACACTTAAAACCTTGCAAATCAGAACGCCTTGTGTAATACACGAAAGTCTGATGCGGTCTCCTTTGAATCCGAAGGTTCTAGGTTCCAATCCTGAGTGAGGTATGGGTGATTCCATCGTGTGTTGTGCGCGTGGAAGGCAACGGGAAATTCCATCGAGTTCAATCTAAGCGTTACTTTCACCCCAATCCACATTATTCTCTCGAATAACCAACTGGCAGGTGAGTCTGGGGTTGCCCAGTCACACACCTGGATGGTTCAGACCAGTCTCCGGAATGCAAACTCCAGAACAAGAGTGGAGTGGGATAGGATTAATGGTCGAGGCTTATATGTTATGATTTAGTTTTTATTCTACTTCGCTGCACTTATATGTCATATGCATGGTGTACTCGAACTATTGTATCCCTCTAATAATAATAATAATACAAATGAACAATAATACATTGAAATTGTTATGTTGAAATATAATTGAAAATAATTTTACAATAAAATAATATTTAATGGAATAATAATGGTAGTAATAATAATACGTGATAACAATGTTAATTTTCTCTGAAAGTTTCATATAATTTCATTTCTCGCGAGGAATAACATTACTCTGTGTGATATTGAGTTTTTATAATTCATGCTGTAGAGGAAAAGTGAACGGAACACTGGCCGAGACGGATTTCTTCAGTAATTACTAATCTGCTGCAATTTCTTGAGAGCGAAAAGAACCGAAGGTTATCCGCTACGCTTGGTGAAGGAAGACACTGAGAGATCGGTGAAACCGGATGAGGTTCCGGTAGGACACCCCCCTTCCCCCTCGACCAATCCACTCACACTTCATGCACCTCAACTCTTCACCTGTTTTCTTAACCGGACGAATATATTCTCAGCTCTTCGCATATGCTTCCGAAATAATCTTACTTTCCTATTCTTCGCTTTCGTAACTTTAATTAAAATACTTAATACGACCTTGTAGGTAGTCACAATTTTTATTAACGCTGCCGACGTTTCGACAGTTGCTTCCCGTCATCATCGGGTGATTGTTTTAATTTTACTCTGAATTTCGTACATATTTTACGCTTTGCGATATTTTATCGTCATCTCTGGGCGATCGAAACTTCCTTTTTCAGCAAGTCTACGATTTTATCTTATCAGTAAGTCCAATGGCGGATTTATGGTGGAGGGTAAACCCGGACGTATGATATATCCTCACCAAAATGAGTGAAAAATTAAAAAAATATTCTATATTTTAACAAGAATATAAAAAAATTGATTGGTACGTAACTAAATTTTAATTGATATTTGATTTGCTTAGTAAGGATTTCTTCTTACAGAAAAAAAAATTATAACTTTTAATCGAGGAAATTTTTAAAGAGTACATTTGTATAAGAATGCGTATAATATTACAGTATGAATAACGAGAATTCCCACGATAAAAGAGCAATCAAAATGTTTTTCTTCAATTAACTACCTCACACGTTTTTTCTTGTTAATGACATCCTTTCTGGGACAAAAAATGATTCACATACTTGACCGGATGACGGCTAGTGCATTGTTATTCCGTATATATTTGATTCAGTGGGTTTTCTATGTTCACATGTCTCGAAAAAGTATAAATGACTTGTTTCAAAGATGAAACCACTTGGTCACTCTCTTCACCTTCTCACCTTCAATAAATAGTTTTTTCCGACATCGAAGGGGCCTATTTGAACATTAATCCCGACATATAATAAGACTAAACTACTTACTTCCTGGCATCTTTACAGTGTTTAATACAATCAAACAGTAAGAAATTGTATTGTATTACCGTGTAGTTATAAAATTAGATTTCGATTTCTTTTCAAAATTCTTTATAAATTCTCGTCTCTCATCTCCAAAGAATGTTGTGAAAGCGTGGTATCTTACGATGTATGTTGTATTACTTTATTTCCCACTTGACGTGCCATCACTGCGAAGTGTGTTAATGAGATAATTAATGCCGAGTATCCTACTTGGACAAAGAAGTTAAAACTTCGCTTCGAAGTGAGAATGCAAATTTCGTTAAACAGTTTTCTGTCAATTGGATGGAGATTGAACTAGGTGTTTCGTAGACGCAGTCGTTATATCTCTTACATACTTTGATACTTCTTTTTGTATTAACTTATCTTGTATAATCATTTTGCATTGGATATGCCGTTGTAACAAAGAATAATTAAATAACTCGACATTAGAGGAACGATTTAAGTCTTGAAACGCTTAGTACCATCTATAAAATGTGACATCTGAATTGTTAATGCTTTTAACTGTCCATGAGTACCTTTAAAATTCTATACCTCATTGTTTTCCCTTTTAATTTAATTATGTGTTTCAGAAATCTGGATCTGAAAAAAAACGTTCAGAAACCTGAAAAAAAACAACACTTTTTTTCATTCGAGTACCCATGCATATATGTATACATTAAATGATCCTATAAACATATGTGAAGCTATTCTGAAAAATTTTAAAACATCTAGATTTTCTATAGATGTAATAGAGCAGATAATCAAGACATACTCCGATGTCATTTTCATTGTAATTTATTGGATATTTTATCGCAATTTATTTGGACCCCAGTGGTAGCGACCTCGCCTTTAAAACCAAAATACCCTGGTTCGGATATAGGTGCTGCCGGAAACCTGACGATGGACATTGAAGCAGAACTAAGAACTTTAATGACCTTGACGTTGATGAGCCCTAATGCCCCCCCCCAAAAAAAAAAGAACCTCCGGAACCTAGCGTGTGCTATACACCTATGAAAATACGGTCAAGTTATAGATAATGTCCAAATAAGTTGTAATGAAAATGTAGCATCGTTATGAGTGTCGCACAGAATAGAAGTAATCCGATGTAACAAGTTTATGAAAGAGGAAGTATTGCGCATTTGGGATGGCCAAAATTTTTACTGTGGCACATCAACTCTGAACTTGATATGCATTTAAGTTATACCATTGAGTATTTTTGTTGTATTTTGGTGATGACTAAATAAAGCGATGTTACACCTTTGTACTTTCAATAATAATTGGTTAATATAATACCAAATAATTTGGATGTATTCTTTTTGCTTCTGTTATTTATAATATGAAATATTTTAGGACATTATCGCTGTTGCCCATCCGCCAGGGTTTCTCTTCGGGCACTTGGATTGGTATTGATGGAATAGTCCTTTGCTTGCTTCCGGAGAGTAAATAAACGTATTGTCTTCCGCGTGATCTTATGCAGATTATCTGCTTCCTTTTGGGGAATGAATTATCCCCTTACTTCGTTTCGTGTCAGATGTATCCAAGTTGACAGTCGTGAGAACGATCTCATTCATTTACGCAGAGCTGCGTATCCAATCTACTGTATGTGCCCTCCTTCCATTGTTCAGGAGACGTTTTCTCCTTGCCTCGTCTACCTATGGGTACTGTATAGTCGCCAGAAAAATCCGTTTATTCTGGTCACTGCGAGATCATGAAAATGGCTTGAGCCTAATGAAAATCTAATGCAAACACAGATGCGCGGTGACATCAACATAAACCTCAATAAAATATTTTTAAATGAAACTGATAAATACATATAGAATTGTTGTGAAATTGAATAAGTCGCACTTTAGAACAAATAACATAAAAGAAATGGTACGTTGTTAAAATGTAAGATTATAAATAAATACACTTTATTATTAAAAAGCAAATGCGAACTGTATATGACCACATGAAAAGGGGGATGGAAGAAAATTGACTCTCCGCAAACTAGCAATGATCCATTCCATCAATTCCGATCAAGGACCCACGGACAGTAGTGAATTTAATATTTATAAAAGAAGTTACTTTACAAATGCGTACTGTTATCCATTTACTGTTCCTAAATAAAACGAACATATTAAAAACAGTAAAAAATCGAGATTGATAATAACAAACATATTAATGATATTCCCGCCTGTGCTGAAATCCGCCTCTATCTAAAGGGAAACCAGAGAAAGTCCCGGGCCACGATGGGGTCCAGAACCCGCCCTGGTTCAGTAAATTATAATAATCATTTGTGGCAAACAGTTAAGAATGACGGGACAAAAGGGGATATTTATACAAAGTTACTTTTAAAAAGAGATATATTGATTTAATGAATAAACCTCACTAATGACAATGCTTGGGGCAGCGGAAAGGTTTTCAATATACATTTTCAAAAACATTCATTTTAATTTGAGATAGTGGATGCCGTTCATTCTCTCCTCTTCAACTGAGTGGACCATTCGGCGACGATGTGCCAATCCGGGCGTAGCAAAACTGAATTGACGAAGGAAAGGTTCCACAAAGAATTATATGACGGGAAGCAACTTAAATGCTGAATCTGATACTGAGTGTGTGAAGAGGCTATCTCTTGAATCAACGCCATTAGAAACTCCTCCATCCGCATGTGGACAGCTTTTACTCTCAGATCTACTCCTCATCATTTGCATTCTGGATTCAAACGTAACCCATAAACCTATTGTTTCTCGTTCTTAGTCTTCAGTGACATTCTCAACCAGAACAATGCATTCTTCCAGTGCAACGTTCCGTACAAAATCCCTCTGATGGCCCCGCGATACAGTAATAAAGATAATATTTATGATCGCTCATCCTACTTGAGCAATGAAGCATTGGTATGTGAGTTTTGAACTTTCCGTAAGCGTTAGTTTGAATGATGGAACAAAATTCGCCGATCTGCCGTTGCTGGATCAAATTTGCCGCTAGTGTATTTTGTATCACGGTCTCGAATATTGATATCATATTCATAATGTCATCCGCTACTTTATTCTTTAGAATAAAATACGACGACCAACTAATCTCGTAACATCCCCACTCGATTCAGAAATACCTCAGCAGAGAAGAGATGAAAGTTGGTAATCGATTAGCCTTATGTAGTGTTACGTTTTTATTTCCTCACACAATAATTATGGGAAATACTGATTTATCAGTTGGAATAAAATTATTCAAATCACTTCTCCCATAGTAATTATACTTATGAGTTGTCCGTTTCAAATCAATAAATTAATTTTGATTAAGATAGTAATGCCACGATGTTATTAATACCACGAAATATTAGTTAAGTCCAGATGAAGACGAGAATGAACGTTGGAGATGTACTTTAGTACGTTATTTTTTAATAATTTCGTCGGTTCTTAAGTGTCCAGTGACAAAAATTGAAAGAAATATTTGGGGAACGGTTTGACCCATTAGTTACAAGTATTATTAATAAATAAATGACTTTATTAGTGGCGAGACTCAGACCGAGGTCTGCTCTTCCGCCTAACCACTTTAAAAATGTTTACAATATCATTACAAAATTAGTTTGAATGGGAGGGTATTTGCTACATCTACTACTGGGAAGACAAGCTAAGGACCTACCCGGTATTGAACCTTAAGCGATTGAGGGAATCCCAGCGAAAACCCCAATCAGGATGGCGGCTTAAGGCCGAACATAACAAATAATTTATAATATAAGATAATTTTATTTTTATAAACTAATGGAGTACCTTTTAGAAAAGAATCTCATTAGAAAGGAAAAAAGAGTTTTGCAGAAAAAAAGTAATATAACATTACATAATGACTGTACCAAAATTAAGTGAAACATTACAAAAATATACAAAAATACAAATATAAATACAGTTAGAATATATTTCATTTTACACAGAATAAAATAACACATAGAGATTACATTATACTATGGGTTACATCTTAAATTACATAAAAAATTAATTACAAATTACAGGACATTTTATTATACAATATCTTACTTTTGGGAAGTTACAACGACGTAGAATGGGAGGGGTAGATGTAGAAGGGGGGAGGGAGTAATAGAAGTAATACGGGGAAAAGATACTTTTAAGAATAAAGAGATGGAAGAAAGGATAGTTAGAAATAGATGTGGCGTTTGCAAGAGAAGGAAAATATGGTAATTGAATAAATAAATTAATAATAATAATAAAAAGTAAGATATTAGGGAAAGTGCCTAGGTGTTTATTTCATACTATGGAGGATGTTGACGCAACCAAGAGGTTAATTTTCTTTTGAATATATGGACACCATTCGAATGCCTCAATTCAGGTGGTAGTTTATTCCATTCACGGATTGTACTTACTGTAAATGACTCGTTGAATATGACCGTTCTGTGTCGTGGTACCACGAGTTCATTTCTAGTTCTTTTTTATTTTAAATATTGAAAGTTTATAGCAAGTTGAGTTAAATGTTTATTAGTTAGAATCTTAAACAGCATGATGAGGCTATGGAGAATACGTCGTAATTTAATAGGGAATATTTCAGCTTTTAAATAATATTCTGATACGTGGTCATATTTGCGTAGATCAAATATGAAGCGGAGTCATGCATTTTGTGTAACTCGGAATTTGTGTTGTAGTTTTGAATTTAAATCTGAAAAGATAAAGTCACAGTAGTCAAAGTTTGGCATTATTAGTGAATTTACCAGAAATTTTTTGTGGAAGTGGGTAATAAATTACGAAGACACATTAGGGTATGCACAGAGGAAAAAACTTTTTGACAAGTTTTGTCAACTTGCGTTTTCCAACTGAAATTACTATCCACATAAATACCCTGATTACGCGCTGATTTGCACCATGGAAGTGATACGCTATTTATATTAATATCCGACGGATCGCGTTCTGAGAACCTATTAAGTAAATTTCGTGAACCAACCATCAAGCACTGAGATTTGATGGGTTCAGCAATAAACCCAGAGAGGAAGTTCAAGTGTGGAGTGATGTCAAGTCCTGATTTATTTTTTGTACGAAAATATTTAATTCCGATGTTCGTCCGCTGAGATAAATTTGGGGATCAGCAGAGTACATATGGTATTTACTATATTTTAAATATTTTCCTATATCAATGAGAAATGCTAGGGGTCCTAAAACTGTCCCTTGAGTAAACACCTATATGTGTTTTAAGAGTGTTTGATTTATATTTACCGGATTGTACGAGTTGTTAGCGGCCAGTTAACGGAACCATTCACGGAACCATTTTAATGTTAGATTAGCAAAACCTATATTTTTTAATTTAGCTAAAAGAATTTCATGGTCGACGGAATAAAATGCTTTACTAAAGTCAAGGAGTATTAATATGGTTACTTCACCGCAGTCCATATTTTTTCTAATATCTTCAGTGACTGTCAGTAGAGCCGTTCCTGTCTCTTTACCAGTTCGAAAACCTGACTGATTCTTCTCTAAAATGCTATTTTTTATTAAATAACTTTCTATTTGATTTCGAGCCAATTTCTCAAGCACTTTTAAAAGTGTTGGAAGTATACTAATCGGACGATAATCGCTTGGAGGGGAGGGATGAGTTTCTTTTTCTTTTTTTGCAATGGGTGAACGAGAGCCGCTTTCCATGCAGTTGGATAGGAATCACTACAGAGAGAAAAGTTTATTATGTCTGTAATGGCTGGTATTGCTATATGAGCACAAAGTTTCAAGAACCTAGCATTTTTGCAATCGGATCCAGATGCGTTAGATTTGAGACTTTTAATTATGCTAAGTATTGTACGTACCAGAGTTTACACAAGAGAAGTACAACAGATCAGTATGTTGTTTTTCAGGGAATTTTATTGATTCGAGAGTATTAGATTTTATTATATCACTAAGATCCGGAGCAGAATTCACAAAGAATTGGTTAAGATCTTTTAGTGGAATATTAACATGTGATGTGGATTGACATTTCCCGACACCAAGACTTCGGAGAGTTTTCCACTGAGTTTGACTTAATGTAAGCATCTAATTTATTATTTTCTTTTGTTGTTGTTGTTTTCAGTCGTTTTCACTCCCTTTACTTTGTATAAGGTGTCTTTATACAAGGACAAAGAGACAACATCTCATCCTCTATCTCCGTGGAATTACATGAGTACCGGATTCTTTCATCAAACATTTTTTTTAAAATCTGTATTTAATTTATTAGATCTGATACATACACACAAATTACCTCGTATCTAAAGATGTCATTCCTGGGCTCTTTTGCTAGCGTTTCCCAATCCTCTTGCTAATTCTCGTATCTACTAACATGTATCTCGTAGCATGCCCATTTTCTCTACAATTACTTCAAAAATTTCGAAGTACTCCTTTGCTTCCAGCTGTTTAGTTTTGTCCCATATTTTATTTTCCAACATTTGTGGAAACTTGTCGACAATAACTTTTAAAGCTTCAGTTTCGTCTCTTGATGGTCCCCAAATTTCAAGATGCCTTAGATGGTAAGCGAGAAAATATCTTAAGTAATATGTCATCACCTTTCTCGGGAGAATGAGTACCATCCCTTCCATGCATCTCCTCGAGGCGGCAGGTGTATGAATGACGTGAAGGGTGAAAGATGATGAGTGTTGTGTTAGAATGAAAAGCAATGGCCATTGGTGGCCTCTTGAAATGAATGTTAAAGAGATGGCCACTCAGTGCCATATTTTCTAGAGACAGATCGCACTTATTCATGTCCTTCAGGATGTGACACACATACTTTTTACACTCGAATGATGCATTAATCTATATAAGGGAAAAAAAGAAGAGTATCGTGATCTGTCCACACCTTTGCGAATCAGGTCGCGAAGAGTTGATTCTCAGAGTTTCTCGATTATGTTCAGTGTCTATGAACAACTTTGTTACCTTGATAATGGAAGGATTAATATGGAACTTGTGTATGTTTGCTTGCAGATCAGCGCTGGGTTCCAACATGTACACGTACCTCAAGTTCGGCCTGCCTCGTGTGTTCCCGCCCAGCCGAGGGCCTCGAGATGGTTCCTCAGGGTACGACTCGAGCGACGACGGATCGCCATACCTCCGTCGCGCAGGTGCCCACTTGCGCACGCGCAGTGACCCCGACTTCCGCTCCAGCCATCCACCTGCGCACATGCATTACAGAGCACACCCCGGGGTGAGTATCCTCACTTGTCCTTCATTGTATTCATCAGGTTTCCCGAAAAAACAACAACAAAGATTTATATGATCACTCCCACGCCTTAGAGATCTTAATCGAGAAAGAACGGTCAGGGGAGAAAATATAATGCGGAATTTTCATATTTCCGGAAAATACTACGCGCAGTTTCTCATAATGGCTTCAATCAGGTGTAATTGAATATTAAACTTTATTGGTCACATGATTGTGTCGTGTCTCCCTCCCTTTCTCCCTTCTCGACCAATAAGCGACGAGTATCGAGAAATTTGAACAAGGATATAGTATAATATAAACTTGTTTGTCCGGTACAAACCGCTTCTCAATAGACAGAACTACAAACATCTCGGTCATCCTTCAGGGCAGTCGTTAGCAGAGTACGACAGCGACTTGGGTCTGTGCAACTCTTGACATGGCCCTGAAGAGGCCACAGCAGGATAGCCGAAATGTTATTAATTCTGTCTACTGAGACGCGGTTTGTACCGGACAAAAACGTCAATATTGTCTCCGGCCGCGGAAGCCTACGTTTACAAGGATAAAGTATTTCTGAAATTTGCCGTCGGTAGAGATCGGATACGGCTAGCGTCCGACCTGGCTCAGAATTATTGGAATGGCTACTCAAGAGCAGATTACACGTATGTTTTAAGTAGAAGCTAACCTATTCTGAATCTTTGCCCCCGCACAGCACGGGCCTCGAGGCGGGCCGCCTCCAGGTGGAGGGCCTCACGACGGCGGTGGCAATGGCGACGGTTGGCACCGAGGCCGTTCCATCAGCGAAGCCAACCTCTTGTCCCAAGAGGCCTACCAGCGCCATCTGGAACATCGACGAAGCGTGCACGACTTGCGATCGGCCACTGCTCATGCCGCCGCTGCTGCACAGGTCGCCCACGTGCCATACCGCGAGGAATATGGGTGNTTGCTATCAGAGGATCACAATTAATACTGTCTCTTATACACATCTAGATGTGTATAAGAGACAGGAATATGGGTGAGTGCTTGTGATGAACATTGGACTATACAAATGGGCACCGACTTGTAAGAAATATTGGCGGATGGGGTGGGCTCACGTGAAACTTGAGCAGAAATTAAAGCTGTCCTACAAGCTGTCATTGGAGAATATTGTACCGTTTTTGTTACCAAGGTTCCATAATAAATTCGTTTTTCCAAAATTTCTAAACACAAGTTTTGAAACCACATCCTTGCCAAAAATCATACTTTCTAATTGCGCTCTCTCTCTCTCTCTTTTTTTTTTCCTCAAGTACAAGAACGTTACATCTCTCTTCACAAATTAGTTTGTAGTTAAAATGTATACACACTTTTCCATTTTTTGGATGGAGGTGGGTCTCTATTTCCTCAACATCGAAATTAAGTGGGCTTGAAACTCTCCCCTTTCAAATTTCTAGACACTTGCCAAATTTTCAGAAAGGAAGGGGCTCCTCTCAAAATTGTTATAAGTTGTCATGAAAGTACTTCATTTGTATAAATATTATTTATATACTATTTAGTGTACATTAATATATGAATTAAACAATTGAACAAATTTGAAATATTTAAGGACAAATAACTTTAAAGTTATCGTCAATAAATTTTTGGTAAGAATTCTGAGTCTCCTCTGAAATAAATTGCTATAGATCTGTGCATGACGTACTATATCTTTCCTCCGAATTGTGAAATCAGTTCCCTTCTCTTCACTAAGATGTGCTTCCCAACATTTATAACAATCGTAAAATTTAATAAAAGACACACGATACCATTGCCATAAATGGCATCCCAAGTGACTTAATTGGTTTACCATTAGGCAAAAAAGAAAACAGTTTGACCAACTTTCTTATATGGTTTCATCACCTTACAGAGTTGCAAGTCCTAGGAGACGTGTTTCCAAGGCTGGATCCCATACGTCTGTGGCTCACAGCCGGAGGAGCGGAGTGCCCCACCGAGAAGATGTATCTGCTCTGGGTTCCCATTTAGGAGCTGTTTCAGAAGTCAGTGGGCCAACAGCTGTTCCAACAGGAGTACCTACAGTGCCAACAGGGCCCAGGATGCCCTATTACACTCACTTGCCTGATCCTGGTGATGCTACTGGAGTTTTCAAGTACCCTCATATTCAGGTAGATAGATACTTATTCCTTTTGAACAGCTTATGAATGTGGTATGAGGCTCGATTCTCTGCCTTATAACATTAAAGTGCTAAGTAATTGTATATTTAATACATCTGTTTGGTTCTATCATATATTCATTTGTAAAAGTTGATTAGAGAAATATAAACTTTCTATGGCTTAAAAAAATATTAGTTGTATTCTTAAAGTCTACTTGTTAAGATAATCGTGCAGACATTTACCATATTTAATCCTAACTTACAGATTATGAAAGTAATAATTTTCAGGTATTCTCTCAGATTCACGCAGACCTTGCTTTGCAAATTACATATTCCAACTTTGCATGTACATTCATGAACTGGTAGAACACAATAAGACAGTATTAATTAAATGTCACACATGTTTTACAACACCGATACCCAAAGTGGTCCATATTGATCCCCCAGGGGTCGACTACAACCTGCAAGGGGTTCATGTCAGCAAAAAACAAAATTGGGGGTCCGTGAGATGTAAATGGGGGCCCACTAGAATGGATCTCATTTAAGTAGGTCGTGACCTTAATTTTGGCTTTCCGTGAATGGAATAATCCACATTAAGTATATGTATGTCATATGTATGTCATACCTGTTACTTATCCCGTATTATGGAATATCAGGAGAAAGTTTTTAATTGCTTTTCCATCTTCATACCAGGTGGAAAGGGGCTTCAGAGCAATTGCCAACCTCCTTTTTATAAAAATTAAAAAACTGGACATCACTGACCGAGGAGATTTGAGATTAAATCCAACTAAATTGATACCTAATGTTGAAAATTTGTTACTAAAGCATCAGGTTCATCCCTCCCACTAAAAGTATTTGTTTTTTGCTTAGTTATTTTATATAATAGATATGAAATTTTAATTTGGTTATTTTAATTTGAATTCATATAATAAATGTATAAAAAGTAACGTGATTTTTTAATGTTTTTCACACTATAGTCAGAAATTTAAATCTTTGAAAGTGAGTAGCACTATACCAGCTGTCAAAACACATTTGAAGTTGACGACAAATTCAATGTATTTATCGCAATATTCCTAAAACATTACAACTCTAGCTTTCCCACAAAACGTAAGTTAATTATCACAAAGAAATATGATAGATGGATCACCCAAGGGATAAGAATTTCTTCAAAATCCATCGCCCTTTATATTATCTTTCAAAACTCTATAACCAACCAACTGAATTCCATGCTTATTTTCGTAAGTATAAGGCTATTCTTCGAAAAGTAGTCTATGCAGCTAAAGTTATGGAAAACAACAGGCAGGTACTAAAATCGAACAACCGGATGAAAGCCATGTGGAACATTGTTAAAAATTAAACGTCAACTTCTGAAAATCGCGAAGAAAATATTTCTCCAATCAATGATGGCAAAATCGTTTCAAATCCTCAGGACATTGCAAATTTGTTTAATTCTTACTTCACAGAATTAGGTAAAATAATGAACTCAATATATCCAAATCAATGTCCTCCAATTATATCCACCCACGTACACAATTCTATGTTCACTTCTGAAACTAATGCCAGTGAAGTCATGAGAATCATCATCTCATTAAAAAACAAATTTTCAACAGATGATATACCCGAGTTTATTGTTAAATTTTCGTCCCACGCTATATTAAATACACTCGTAAATATTTTTTATAGTTTGTTATAAGAAGGGGTGTTTCCTAGTATATTTAAGAAAGCTGAAGTGAAACCTTTACACAAGAAAGGAAACAAAATTAAAATTGGAAATTACCAACCAATATCTCTTCTACCCACTTTCTCAAAAATCCTAGAAAAATTGTTCTATAAGCGTCTTCTAGATTTTTTATCAAAAAATAATATTCTCTCTGATGATCAACACGGTTTTAGGAAATCCTTTTCCACTACAAGCGCCATAATTTCTTTCTTAAACGATATTACCACATCTCTTGACCGTGAAGAAAATCCTCAGGGTGTTTTTCTTGACTTATCCAAAGCATTCGATGTCACCGATCTCGAAATCCTCCTTTCCAAATTGCATTCTGTAGGCATTCGTGGACTTCCACATCAACGGCTAACTTCTTATTTAAAACATAGATATCAACAGGTCAAAATATCCTATACAAAAAATAAAATACTTCAGTGTTGTCTTTCAGAAACAAAGCCACTTACTTGCGGAGTATACCAAGGTACAATTCTTGGCCCTATACTCTTTTTATTGTATGTGAACGACATGTCATCATCCACATCAGGTTGCAAAACGGTTCTTTTTGCTGATGACACTAATTTACTATGTAAACACGCCAATGCTCAAAACGTTTTGTCTAACCTTTCAACTTGGTTCCATGCAAATCGTCTCATTGTAAACACTGACAAAACATGTCTATGTCATTTCAAATTAGTATCACAAAATCTTTACCCCAGGTTTCTCTTTTCTTTAAACGGAACACAATTAAAAGCTGTTACAAATACAAAATTCTTAGGTCTCCATATTCAAGACAACCTCAAATGGAATTGTCACGTTGACAATCTTAATTCCCACTTAAATTGTGTTACGCATTCCGAATCTTAGTTAACGTAGTTACTCCGCCTATTTCCTGTTGGGTATATTTTGCAAACATTTACTCCCATTTACGTTACGGCATTACTTTCTGGGGCAATTCCCGTCAGAGTATTCAAACTTTCAGAATTCAGAAGAGGATAGTTCGGATAATTTGTAAATCTCACCCCCGAAACTCTTGTAAACCTTTATTCAAGGAAATAAATATCTTACCACTTCACTGCATTTATATTTATGAAACGGTCGTGTTTGTTAAGACCGAATTACAGAAGTGCCACCCTTGCTTCA
The DNA here is from genome assembly GCA_002313205.1 of Laupala kohalensis. NCBI lineage: Eukaryota > Metazoa > Arthropoda > Insecta > Orthoptera > Trigonidiidae > Laupala > Laupala kohalensis. The sequence goes on along the minus strand of NNCF01126372.1, from coordinate 406,954 downwards.
TACGAAACAGTCTCGTTCACGAACACAATACTCGCAATAGTAATAATATTCATCGCCCTAGAGTGTCAACCACTCTTTGTCAAAAAGGACCATATCATTCGGGAATCGTTCTATATAATTCCCTGCCCAATAATATAAAAGATATTATGAAATTGAATCTCTTCAAATCCGCGGTTAAAAACTACCTCCTGCACCAGTGCTTCTACAATGTAAAAGAATTTATTGATTTTAATAAAAGTTAAATCCATCTTATACTTTATCACGCCATTGCTGTAGTACTTTTAAAATAACTTATGAAAATTTCAAAACTATTTTCTTGCATGATTGTGTTGTCTTAAGGCTCATATTAATTTAGTTTTATGTGTACTCAACTTTGGCATGGTTGTGTACATTAATTCTGTACCCCCATCCTGACCCGGGTTTTCCTCCAGTTTTCCTTCGGATAGAGGCGGATTTCTTATACAGGTTCTCTAGGCTTTGTCTAGGGGCGTGTTTATTGTAACAATAAATAATGAATTTAGTGTTATTTCAATTCTTATGATTTTTAAACACTATACTCAGAATAATCTATAGTTCGATAATAATGTGTACATGTAAAATATATTTTTTGTGTTAAATTGTAAACATATTGACATTCTATTAGTATTATAACTCGCAGCTAACTTTTTATCTTATCTAGGAACTTTTGCTGAAATTTTTGAATCTGCCTCTGCCTTAGGGTCGTTGATTGGAATTGATGGGATGGTCCGTTGCTTGCTTCCGGAGAGGAAATTAGTTTATTCGTCCTCCACATGGTCATACGCAGTTTGTACTGCTTTTTTGACAATAAATGTATTATTAAAGATGAATTTGTAAAAGTTCAATATTAGGTAGCAGGGGTCTACACAAAACCAAAGAACATGGCAAATAGTCTTCGGAACAAAAAAGTTTGAGGACCTCTGTTTTATAAGAACAAAGAGCACCTCTTAAGACCACTTTACTGTCAGAAAAGGCTGTGTAAATCAGTATTCATTCTATATAATGTAAAACCAATTTTATCAGGTCGAACTGGTAAGTGCAGTATGTCCAGATAATTGAAAATCTGTATAATTCAGATGTTATAAATCCAGAAATAATGATAATCAGTTATCTGAATATTTCAGAAATTATAAAAGTGATCTATAGAGAAAACACTTGCTTCTCTTCTTGTTGAATATTAAGTCACAAAAACACTTATATAAAACTCATTATTGAATGTAAACACACTAGTGGACAAGTCCCTATCTGCCAAACTTGGTTGGAAAGAAGAGGTCTTGTAGCAAATGTTTAAAATAAGGTTGTGTTCAGAAGTGAACATTCACCAATGTTTGTTTTTTGTTAGTGAAGAATTGAAAATATTCTACAAAATGTCTTTGAACACAATTTTGGAGATGATAATACCCTCATCTTGATAAAATTTTGAAATTAAAATGTTTTTAAATGTTATCTTTAAAATTTTTGAGCAATGGTTCATCCATTTATACTCAATATCCTGTTCAATTTTGTAGTACCATTTTCCAGTTAAATTAATTTCAAAATAAATTTACTTGCTTGCTATCAGAGGATCACAATTAATATCTGGAGTACTTTCGGATGAGATTCTATCTAATTTCAGACATTTTGATGTGAATTTTTTATCTTTTCTTTTAGGTGCGAGGATTGGAAGTAGAATCTGGTTCCAACAGTAAGCTTTTGTTGCTTGCTGGAATATCTTTTGAAGCACATGGGGGAGAAATAATGGCAGTTATGGCTACATCAGGTAAATAAATTTGGATTAATGATATATTTTATTTACATTAAGTTAAAGACTTACCAAATTTACCTATCCACAGTGGTTATCTAAGAAGCAATGATATTCAATCAGAAGCCATCCATAAGATTTGTGGCACAAAAAATACCATTTATTCAAACCCTACCACTATAATTTACCTGTAACAACATCTCTTTCCTCACTAGTAATGAAGTAACGCTAACCCTACTCCATCCTCCCTTGGGTTTAGAGAAGTTTTTGTTGCTTTGTGGAGGAGTTTTGATGTGGAGATAAGTTTTGATACACATACTAATTGTTCATTGCTCATTGCTGTATACTCTCACTGAGCTATTGAGTATATGGATGACACTGACTAATATTAGAGTTAAAAATGTCTAATAAAACATACCCTATCATACTTAGCATTACATAACACCAAGGTTCCATCCTACGCTGCTGGAACTCAGTGTAATCATACCCATACTCTCACCCGTAGGGTATGTAATTACAGACTGCAGATGGTATTTTTTGGAAATGATCTGTGACACAATAGTCCCTAGATCCCATTTTATTTTCTCTGCAGGAAGTTAATGCAATATTTTATTTTTTTATAACAGAGGAAGAAGGGACAACATTGCTGGATGTGTTAGCTGGTCGATCCACTCGTGGAAAAATACGGGGTGATGTACTTTTGAATGGACAATCTGTGAGATCTCAACAACTGCGAGATCGTGTAGCATATGTACAAAGTGACAGTCATCTTTCTCCTGATATGACTGTGCGCCAGACGCTGAGTTTCCATCATTGGTTACGACGATCACCTACAGAGGTTGGAAAAATTGATACCAAAAACAGAGTAAGATAATATTTTTATGTATGTTTTCATCTTTTTTTGTCAATTAAACTTTACGAGTAGCCTAATTATTAATATTGTAAGAATTTTAAAACTAGAGGTGGGTATTTTTGGATTGTTTTGAATTATTTGTTGGAAGAGAAACAAAAAAGTTTATATTTGATATATGGTGTACTATGTAGGTCACTTAAATTGTTCGATATGTTTAAACTTACATATCAAATTATTTTATGTAAGATAAAGTTATAGTCAAATAATTGTCTATTTGTTTCAGATTGATGCCTTAGTTGAAGATCTAGGGCTTGATCAAGTGCGCCATACCAAAATTGCTAGCCTTACTACATCTGAACGTAGACGCTTGAACGTGGCATGTCACCTCCTCCTTGACACTGATATAGTGGTTTTAGATCAGCCTACACATGGCATGGATATTTTTGATACATTTTTCCTCGTAGAATTTCTTCGTCAGTGGGCTGGTGGGAATGCCATTGCAGGCAGTGAGTAATCTTTGCTCTTTCTACAGAACAAAAATTGTGTTTTTGCCTATTTTGTGTTGACTGTTTTTAAAAATTTTCAGTGACAATTCCTGGAGTATCCGGGGGACGTATTGTCATCCTCACCCTACACCCACCGACATATGAAATCTTCACCATGCTCTCTAGAGTAGCTTTGTTGTCAGCAGGACGGTTAATGTTCAGTGGACGAAGAAGAGATATGCTCCCTTACTTTGCATTGGTGGAATATCCTTGTCCTGCTTACAAAAACCCATCAGATTATTACTGTAAGTATTCTCTTAAAAACATGTAAGTAATTAATCTAACAGAAAATTTTTATCTTCTTTGACCTAACTCTTCTTGTAGTTAAGAATTTAGTTAGTGCCCAGAGGCGGATTTAAAAGTTTGGTGCCCCTAGTCAGTAGCACCCTTTGAGAGCGGATTTTATGTACAAATATTTTAAATAAAGTAATAATTTTACATTTTTGTTTATTTATTATAAGGTACAAAGTAGTATAAACAATATAACTATCTAAAAAACAAAAATTAACCTATCTAAAAATACTTATAACTTACTTAACTGTTATAATTCTTAGGAAATCTTCGCTGATCCAACAAAAATCTCGAAAATCATATTTTAGAGAACATTTAAGAAAAGTAACACATTTTAAAAAAACATTTTTTCCAAATGTTATAATTCTTCCGTCACTTCCTTTTGGTGCCCCCAAAATCTTGCACCCCTAGGCTATTGCCTATGCCTAAATCCGCCTCTGTCAGGGTCACAAATAGAATGACTCTACACAGGCACAACATCCCTCCCTTTGCCATCTTTAACCCCTCCTAACTTACAACCTTCCCCAGCCAAAAAGATATATTCTTGTGGTACTATAACTTTTACTTTTATGTGTAAAGCATTTTATTCCTTTTCACATACTTTTTATGAGAATTGTATACATTGACACAATTACTATATTTCAGCAAAATGCTATTATTCATAAAAATACTAAAAATATGTATTCATCATATGTACAACTGTGGAAAAAAATTATATGGTTTCATTCTAGACCTATCATTTTCTTTAAAATGCTTTTTAACTTTCATTTATAGTTTTTGTTCTTAAAATCATTGCTATGAATGTACTCTTCTAAGTTTCATTAATGTCCTAAACTGAGATTTTCAACATGTTTTTCCACATAGTGTATCCTTGATAATAATCTCTCATAATATATCATAGAGACACAACCCTAGTGCACTTAATGTTTTAGTAATAATTTTTGTAAGTTAATGAAATTCTTCAGGATTGTTCAGACGAAAGTGAAAGAATGAAAAATACAAATTGTAAAAAATTTCTCTGAAACAATTTATTAATTAATTTTAAAATCTTTATGTCACATATGTTTGTAAGGTTTTTGTGCAACATAGTATCTGAATGTTCTTTTTATGTATTTAAATCATTTCTTGAAACATTATAAATGCTCTCCATTAAAGTATTGTTTCCTGTAATCCAGATAAATGTTGGATTGGCACACTTAGGGGTGTCATTTTAAACTTCAGTTGGGAAGTGATGGGAAAGCATGAAACACAATGGTGTTTCTAGATTTTGTGATTATCTGATATCATCAGAAAACATCAAGAAACCTATTTACTCTGTAGATAATAATTAATTTGTAACACATTTATTTAATGAGCATCTCATATCTCATCTAGCATTTTCCCCATAAAATGCATGATAATGAAAACAAAGAAGGGTGATAAAAAAAATTTTCCCAAAACAAATGCTGTTATTATCTTTCAAAACTCAATATACAATCATCCAAATTTCATTATTATTCCATAGCTATAAGATTTTTATTCAAAAAGTAGTCTATGTAGTTTAAGTTATGGAAAGTGACAGGCAGATACTAAAATCAAATAATTGGACTTCAACAATGTGGATTATTAATAAAAATTACACGTACCCTTCAGAAAATTGTGAGGAAAACATTTCGCTCTTTGAAGATAATAAAATTATCTTATCACCAAAGGAAATTGCAAAGTTTTTTAGTTCTTATTTCTTGGAAGTTGGGAAAATGACAAACTCGGTTCATTGAAACCAATTCATTAAAGTCCTCTGAATACATTCACTGAAGTGCCCCATTCTTTTTTGATTTCCAAATTTAACACTAATGAAATCATAAAAATTGTCATTAAAAAACAAATTTTCAGCAGGGGTAGATAACCCAAAAACATTGTTAAATTTTCCTCTCAGGTTATATTAAATTCACATGAATATTTTCATTAGCTCTTTATCAGAAGGGGTGTAACGTATTTAAGAAAGCTTAAGTGAAACTTTTACTCAAGAAAGGAAATAAACACAATGTGGGAAACTATTGACCTATTTCTCTATAACCCAAGATTCCAGAAAAACTGTTCTTTAAGCATTTTTCTAGATTTTTATCGCAAAATAACATTTGCTCTGATAAATCATGGATTGGTTTTAGGAAATCCTTTTCCACGTACAGCATCATTTTCTTTTCTTAAACAATGTTACCACAACTCTTGACTACAATCCTTAGGGTATTTTTCTTGGGATATAATACGTGGTGTGGCAATTAAATAACGAGACTGGTGGCAGAAATGGGATTTATTGCAAACAAAATTACAACCAACTTTTATCCCCTTCAAGATATTCCCTTCTCCTATCTATACATCGCTGCATTCATGTTTTCCATTGTTCAAAGCAATGGTGTATCCATTGTCACGTTCAAATAAATATAAATAAATTTATTGTCAAAAAAGCAGTACAAACTGCATTCTTCAACATTTCAGAATAATTTCCTTGAAATGAAATGACTGGCATATGTAAAATGACTGGCATATGTAAAATGACTGGCATATGTAAAATGACTGCAATTTAACTGCACGTCCTCGCTGCAGAAACAGTTGGTTGATATTTATCTCTCGTTATAAATTTAATTTCTCTAATACTAATAGAGATTAATTTTTTTTCAATTTGAAAATTGTTTTGAGGGGTGGGGTAACTGTCCCCCTTAAATAATACCCATGGGTACCATCAAACCTGTTCGAAACTACACTTATTTTACACCCAAATAACTATCCCTACCAAATGTGGTTACTTGGGAGAACTGGTCTTCTGACATGAAATTGGCCCATCAAGAAATTAGTAGTAAATTTAGTAATTTAAGTTTCTACTTCATGATGGAAATGAGTAACTATCATTTGTTAATTTTTCAGTGGATTTGGTGACATTGGATGATTTATCAGCTGAGGCCATGTTGGAATCAAGTCAACGCATCGAGCAATTAGCTGAAGTTTTTCAAAGACGTCAAGAGCCATTATCTGATCCAGGTCCTCCTGTTGCACTTCCAGCAAAAATTCGACAAGCGAACTTCATTTCACAAATTTTCATGCTTATATTGTAAGAAACCTTCAGGAGCATTTTCCCAAATCTTTCTTTCATGAAAATTTTGTTTGATAATATCAATAAGAAATGAACTGTTACCAAAAGAGTTTTATTCTTTATTTCAGGCGAGCCATGACATATACGCAACCATTAAGCCTGGTTCGTTGGCTAAATCGAGCCATGTTAGCTGCTGCTATGTCAGTTATTGTTGGGACTGTGTTCTGGGATGTACCTCAAAGCGACCCATACCTTGTGTTGAATGACAGGATTGGATTTCATGCTACCATGGCTTTTCTTGCTCCATGGCCTACGCTCCTTATTCTCTCTCTTGGAGAAATTCACCATGAAAGATGGGCAGTGCATAGGGATGTGCGAGATCGGTTGTATGGACGATTTCTGTACATAATTACTAAGGTAAAGCAATTCAATTTTTTAGTATATAACTAAGATTATTGACTTAATATATTTTAATGTGTATTGAGGGGGTTGGAGAAAATTAAGACATACTAAATTTATGCTCATTGTGACCCTAAAGTCATTTACTTACTTGAACTTCATCCTCATGTGCTCAGGTTTGTAACTTTTCAGGAATATTAAAATCTATACTTTTCAACTTCAAAGTATTAAGAGAAAATTCCTAAGCGAAGCTGTCATTCTTCCTTGAGAAGTATTCTATATCCTCTGACCCCTGGTACATTCCCCAGGGATATCCTAATTCTTTTTTACCAGGCAGGCCTCATTCACTAATACAACTGATCATGAACTACATGTTTACTCTGAGAGTTCACTTTAAAATTTGAAAATTTTTATTAGTACAAAATATTACTAAATTATTTCTGAACATAATTCTTTTTAAGTGAGTTTTATAGTTTTAAAGAACATTTGCTGTAAAGTAGCTTCAATATGTGAAGGTTTGTTCAATGAAACTAAGTACCATTCAATAATTGTTTTTTGCGATTTCAGGCTTGGTTTATAAATTATGATTAAATTAAAAATTGTATTCCCATTCCAGATTGCTTACAACTTACCAGCTTCTGCTGGCATATGGTTAGCGTACTTAGTTCCCGGCTACCTAATGTCAGGCCTTCATGTACAAGGGGAAGATTATAAAGCATTCTCAATTTATGTTGGTAAGTATATTTTAATGAGATTGCATAATACTATTTACAATTTATTATGATATTACTGAAAACATTATCATTTCTCCTGATTGTAAATAAACCTTGTAATTTTTAATAATCATTGGTTTCTATTTTTCCAACTGTAATTTTCTGAATTTGTGTGTCAGATTTTTGCCTGGCTATAAAAATTATCTCTGTTGCCCATCCTACTAGTTCATTCCAGTCTTTATTGGTGACTTTGATCTTATTGATGTGGAAGTCAGTCTCTTCTTGGCTTTCTGATAATAAAATAGTTTATTTCTTCTATGTGGCCACACTCAACTTGAATTGCTGGCTTCTCAAAACGAATTATTACTGTACTATATTTCTTCATGGTACTGCCTTGACTGCTTTTTGACAACACATTATTCAAATAAATGAATAATTTATTGACAAAAATATTACTTAAATGTATATTTTTAGTGTATTTAATAAATAAATTTATTGTCAAAAAACAGTACAGACTGCGTATGACCACGTGAAGGACAATGAACTAATTTACTCTCCGGAAGCAAGCAAGGGACCATCCCATCAATTCCGATCAAGGGCCCTAAGACAGAGGCGGATTCAAAAATTTCAGCAAAAGTTCCTAGATAAGATAAAAAGTTAGCTGCGAGTTATAATACTAATAGAATGTCAAAATGTTTGTAATTTTACGCAAAAAATTACATGTACAAGTTATTATCGAACTATAGATTATTCTGAGTATAGTGTTTAAAAATCAAAAGAGTTGAAAAACAAAAACCACTAAATTCACGATTTATTGTTACAATAAACACGCCCCAGACAAATAATAGATTTAGATTATTTAAATATATTCAATAGCTTTGAGATATTATTGATATTTACAGGTCTTATGATGCTGTACCTTCTAAGTATTCAAATGTTGCTCACTGCCCTTGGTTACTTGCTGCGATCACATCATTTGGCTGCCATTTTTGCTGGACTCTTTTTCACTTCTCTCACCCTTGTATCTGGACTCACTCTACATCAAGCAGACTTAGGATATTGGTGTAATTGGTTGGACGTAGCATCGCCTGCTCACTGGATCCTTCCAGTTCTTATCCATCGAGAGTACAGAAAAGAAGCAATCCCTACATCATTTTCAACTCTCGCTTGTCGTAAAAAACAGGTATTTTCCCTAAAATAATTAAATTTTTCTCTTTATTCTTGAAAATCTGTCCTTTTTCCAGTCTTTAGTGAAAAAAAATTGATCTGGTAAAAACAATCTTGATAATGATGACAAAAAAATGATAATTTAAGGGTAGTGGCACGCTCAGAAGATTTTATTTGGTATTTATTCTGTACTCTGTGTTTATTTTCTGCAGTGAAATAATATGGATTTGATTGCTTAGAATAAATTTGTCCAAGTGATGGTAATGTTCACATTGCACACTTTTAAAAAGCACAAATCTGGTACATTCAGTGCATATGTTTTGATTAATTTGTAATGATACATTTTTATATGAAAAAAATAAGTTATTTAACTTTAGGAACCTATTTAAAGCACAAATTTGTTTGATATAGAGAAAACAATGATATTGGTCCCACCATACAGTGAGTTTTTAAGTGATAAGCAAAATAATCATAAGATTTAATATTTCTTTAGGATCTTGCAAGAACTTACAAGTTAACAGAAATATTTGATGAACTAAGAATCTAAGCAATGTCAATGATTTCTCCTTAAAGATTTTAATACCTTAAGTTTGTGAAAAAAAAAATGGGTTTTGTTATTCTGAAAATCTATCAATCAATTTGAAAAGAAGTAAAAAACAGTATTCTATGCTGCAACAATTTTATGAATTCATTGTACCTCATTGATTTTTAGGAATGAAGATTTGACACGTTTTTTGTTTAAGAGATGCAAAAAAGAAATTCCTTTGCTTTCAGTGTACTCAGAATAATTTTTACTGGACAGGTTATAGGATGATCTTAGAAATACCCTTGAGACCTTTCTTCTCTTGACTTTTAATGTCGGTGTCCTGAAGCTCTATGAATGATGTGATAAGCACTATGTAATTGTTGGTTGCATGAAACTTTTTATCCTTGGAAAAAGCAGAGATTTAAAAAATAAATAATAATCAAGAAATCTTCAATATTTAATATCAATATTAGTGATGTTTTCAAGATTTTTTGAATAATATTGATATTTATTCAAAAAATATACTATACCAAAAATATAGTATACATGAAAAAACTGTACCAATACCTTTACAGTAATGATGTATTCGTATTTGGCACTTAGAACATATTCACAAACCATTGTAGATGGTGAAAAATGAGTAAAAGATTTGTATATGCTTAAAAAATTTATTTGATATTATTGGAAGTTTAATCACATATTTCATGTTTTAGATTCAACATCAAGACATCATTGTTCAGCTCCCTTGTCCTCCTCCTAACGGCACAGCTGCTGAGGAATATCTTGGTCTTCTACCAGATCCTCATTTGCCTCCTTACATGCCACCACTGGCGACATTTGTTTTCTGGTTCATAAGTTTCCTTGTGGCCATGGGCGGGTTCCTAGTCTGTCGATATCAACCTCGTCCACCCCGAAACAATCCCAACAAGCCATGAGCAGAGTTTGCTAGTGAGTATTTTTTAAATACTTCAATTATTTTCACATTGATCATCTTGAATTGTTTCACTTTGTGCATATTTAAAGTATAGGTTGTTTACTTTATTTATTTTAAAATATCTTTGTGAGAAATATTATTTATAATCTATATATTTTTATATTCCTGATTATTAATTATGAAGTTCAGACAATTATGAAAATAAACTATTTATTCTATGATAGAAAAATTCAAAACATAATGCAGTATTTCTTATTATGTGTTAAGGAAATTGTGAGAGTAATTATATAAATTAGTGAGAAGCTGTAGAATTTTAATAACTATAATTATCAATTAGCTGTAACTGAAGATACAATGTTCTCTTCAAATTTTAATGCAATCCTCCACTCCACCTCCATAACAATGAGAATTCTTTTTATGTCAATATTAAATCACGTATATTATAAAATATGCATGATTCATTTGCATAACTAACATATCAGGTTATTGCAGTTGTTATTTTTTCACATACCATAAATAGTTTACAATAAATCAATGCTTACACATGTATTCATAGTTAGAGATATGTTGTTCTTAGAAACAGATATTCTTGTGTTGTTGCTGAACAAATTAAAATTTACCATGCTTTATTAAGTAAACTTAGTTCTCTGTGGCTGGAGACAGTATGTGCTTGGTTGTGCAGTCCAAACCGTTTACTGTAACTGTGAGGAACAAAATAATAATAATAATAAGCACATATATATGCTTGATGAGTTTCCAATTTTACAATTTTATTGAATTTAGACTCATTCAACTGGTAAAATCTATTCATGACATTAGAATATTGGAATTTTCATTGACAAGGGCTTATATTTTAAGATCATAATGCATTAAATTTTCATGTACTTTTTTTCCAGTTACCTGATGCTGCGATAAGAAACTAAATGGTTTTCTGACCTACCTAAATGATAAAGATTGGAATCGTTGCAAGAGATTCTGTATTTCAAAATAGAAATCACATTACAATATAATAAGAAAAATGATCGAAGTGAAGATTTACCTGAATAGTTCTTTAAAGACTACTTGTAAGATACGTGGACTGTGATTATTATCGTGCCTATAACTGAAAAAGAAGGAGTCAATTTATAACTGGTGTTGTACTATGAATTTTATGTACTGTATAGTAAATCATTTATATTCATAACAAGATAGAGAAGATATTCAAGAATGTGTTTGGAGAACAAGTGCAGCATTTATTATTAAAGATGTCATATTTTAATTCTATTTTGAACAAATGATAATTTGAAAGTTTTATTAAGAGTACTGATAAGGTATGTGTATATAATGCAACTCATTTTGAAAACTGAAATGTATCATACATTATTTTATAATAAGATTTTATGTATCCTTCTGTAACTCCATGTTTTATCATGCCATGAATGAAACTTGAATTGTCTTGATTCATGTCTTGAGTGCAATTTTGAATGTGGGCCAAAGTTTGATAAATGTAAAAACTAAAAAAAAAATGTATGTGACCAGTGAATTGCTAACCTTTTAAATAAATAGTTTCTAAGAATTAAAAAGAGAGTTTAATTTTTCCTTTTTCAAACTATTATTTCACTTCATTTTTGATTCAAACATTTTTTTAAATATATAAATATATTAAAATAATTGTCTTCTACTTCTTATCCCCTGAAGCTAACATTCAATAATGTAAGAATAATGATGAACTGTGAGCAAAAGATTATTTTATGTCAAAGAGCAATCAAGACTGACGATAAGAGTAGATTTGTTTGTAAAACTCAGTCTTGTTACATACTATCCCTAAGCTGACAAATTCCTTTCTCTAGTTAACAATATTAATGATATTGACTGTTATTTGGTTCCAAAAATATTCTTTTACATGCTTTTCTATATTTCTACCTTCTTTCCCTTAAAAAATTATGTCAGTAATAGTGCACTCAATTCCTGTGATTTTAATATGCTAAGTTTATTTGTTGTCAAAATTTCACTTAATAATATGGCAAAGATATTGCAGTTTAACTTATATTAAAAATATATTATATTAACAATATAAGTCAAACCTTTCTTGTTCAGGAAAGCACTCTTTTTATTAGTCTCCAGTGGCATACGTACTCTTAATGAGATTTTTTGGCCACCTCATTTTCAAGCCTCACATAGACACATTGACATGTCTACAAGTACATATACACTATTCCAGTATATTTAATAAAAATGAAATGGAAATTTGGATTGTTTTTAATAAAAGCTGAGTTATTATTTATTTTGAATGTATAACAAATGTGTGAATATGTTTTGTTAAAATTTATTTGAATTAAGTGCAAAATTGCAATTCCTCCTTTCAAAAATATGCTACCTTTAGCTAAAGTTATTACATATATTGCTTATTTATTCTGAAGTGCATTTATTTAGATATAAATTATTTTATTATAGGCATAGGACCATCATTCAAAGTAATTCTTTTTTTATCTTGGGGATTTTATGAGTTCATCAGGATTTTTTTTTATTACAAACTACCATCTTCCCTACAAATCAATTTCTTGAGGTTACTAGGTTTACAAAACTGGTAATAATATTTGCATCATTCTTTCATTAAAATTTCAAAATCTTTATTAAAAACATCAAAGTTGTTTAACCTTTACTATTAATTAGTTTTATTTCTATTTAAGGAATTTTTGGAACACTGTAAAATTAATACAAATAGCACAGTGAAATAATTGCTTTCAGAAAATCAATCAAAATAATGTCTTATTCACATATATTTTATTTTGATAATTGCTAAAAGACTTAAAATTTATTAATCAAGAAATACAAGTTTGTAAATAGAAACCGTACACACTTTTCAATTCTAATTAATTTCATTAGTAAATTCCGCAATAAATGTAATTGCAGGTAAATTACTGGAAAGATTTACGTAACGTGTTACATTTTTTAGACTCATTCTATTTTGGCCCGTTTCGTCAACGGTCGATGGCACGTCGTCTTCTGTGTCGAGTCGAAAGTTATTGACGTGCATCTGCAGACAAGGACAGAGATGAGCGACAGGGGAGCTCGTCCTCGTGCGGGTAGGCTGAGGTTTCCTGAATGAGAGACGGATGCATTCATAAGCTCCACAAGTCGATACTGTTCAGAGATAGTGGAAAGGATCCATAAAGCAGTCTCGTTCTATTCATTACTTCCCTTCTGAATGACTCCCAGATATTGTTTTAAGGAATTTATTTCATTATTGTTCCGCATAATAATTATTCGGTATTTCACAATATACTTTGACCTTCAGCTCAGAAGGCTACTTGGCATTTTTGTTCGAATTGATAAAAACATTTATAATATAGGGTTGAATAAATATCTTTGTTCTACAATGTCGACCTAAATAAACACGAATTCAATAGTAACGTCATTAAAGAATAGATGTGATTCATCCACGTAATCTACCGCAATTGGCATTGATTTCCACGTGACTTGTCACTGGCATTGAAACCTTGTAAAACCCGATCGGAATGAAGACTCATTCATATTCCCGCAGCGAGCGATAACACGCTTACCCAAGTTATCTGAATGAACGAACTGTGGCTATCAGCCTTATACAACCAATGCCAATTGGTGACTGAATTAGCTGATTGATCGTTGTAGCATATTTGAGAAACACATGGTTTAATTTTTTTTGTTCACAATGCGTAATGTCTATCGAGGAACATCTCATCGAAAAATGAAGTTGCATCTCCGTGCTACGACTAGTTTTACCACGAGTTTCAAGGAGCAGTATTTTTAAAAAATGAAACCATCATCTTGATCGCAGTTTTTCAGTCTGATATTTTTTTTACTCAGCTGTTACTAGAAATTTTGGAGGATAGAGACGAAGTATTTTATTATTATTTAGTTCTATGAGATTCGAGTGAGGTGACGCCTCTGAATTAGAAATTACTGGTGCTCATTTTATCTTTTCGATTGTTCATGGGGTTCATCTTTTTCAACTCCTTCCTTACTGAAGGATACTAATGAGTTCATTTAAAATATTTTTTTCTGGATAGGAAATTATGAATGCCTCAGAAGTGAAGACTACTAATCCAAGTTATTTTTGGTTCCAATTTCGACTAGAGTGTGCTGAACAGTGCTGAACGTCCATTCAGTAAAATAAGGGAGTCGTTGCCGCGTTCCTCCCACACTTTCCTCTCTTCCCACTCCCTCCTAACCCGCACACAACACCAGGCCAGCGTACAATCGTACCCTATGGATCTTAGTCAATGAAGTGACGTTACGTTACCTCATTGGTCCGTCTCGAAGACCACGTGACCTAAGGAGTATGGGCGTAGAAAGGGGAAGTGGTAATGGTGGGGATGAGCAACGGGAGAGGGAGAGCAGAACTAACAAATGAATGTACGGGCGGGTTTTGTTGTTGGAATCTTCCAAACGCGTAGGTGAGGTAGGGACCCGCAGCCGCCGTACAGAAGCCGAGAGCGGTCAGATGAGCAACAACGCCTGCAATGAGTCGCTGTGACTTGTGGGACTTCCTGAATTAACGCAGAAGGAGCATGGGTGTGCGCGCGCGTGTGAAGAGGATGTATGTTTGAGTGATCTCATGTGCGAGGGAGTTAGCGGCACGGCGAGAGTTTTTCTGTGAGGGATCCCGAGTGACATTCCCGTAAGCGGCGCGAGAGACGAACCTTTCGAACCTCAGTCATCCTGAAAAGGCACAAAATTTCAGTCATGCCGTCAGACGAAGATGCCGACCGTTTAATGGAATTGTGTGCGAGTAAGGAGTGGTTGTTGCAGGAGTTGCGATCGGACCCTGGGAGACTTGTGATTATGGATTGTCGAAGCTCAAATGAATTTGGTGAATCACATATTCGCAACGCCGTAAATTTCAGTATTCCAAGTATAATGTTAAGACGATTAGCTGCAGGGAAAATTGATTTGATGTCAACGATAAGATGTCGTGAACTGAAAGCCAAAATTTCAAATGCGTACAAGGAAAGTGTTTTTGTTGTGTACGGTGATTTTGTTGTGACGGAAACTCAGCGGAGTCAACAACCAAGTTACACTGCCAGCGACACTCTTCATGTCCTGACCAAGCGTCTAACCCAAGATGGCTGCCGGGTCGTGTGTTTGGAGGGTAAGTTTCGCTATTAAGTCCTTATACTTTCTTGATCTTCCACCCACTTCAGTGTAAACGTGTTACAATGTCTTGTCCTGAACGTATATGTTATGTTGGTTGTCCCCGGTTACTTGTAATGGCCGTTTTCGACTTAACAATTTGATGCGCGAAATTAAATTCCCGCCAAAAATGTGTTCATCTTTGTTGTAAATTGATAAACAAGCTCCGAGAGTTAACCTGTGACTTATTTGTCGTAAAGTAGATTGAAGGTAAGACTTGGGAACATTGTCTCACGTTAGATCACGTTTAGTATGAGTTAACAGGTGAGAAATGCATTCGTCAATATTGACAGTTTTTCCTCTCCCATGTGCACAGACGCCTGTTCCATTTTTAGAAACAGGGGCGTTGTGTATTGTCATGTGTTTTGCTGTTGTTTATAGCGCAAGTGTAAATTTAGTTAATGCCGATTTGAACCATTCATATGACTGCTCAAGTTTCGTGAATGATGGCTTCAAGCAATCGATTAGATACTTACTGTCGTTGAAATTTGTATGCGGTCTCATTCACAATTTCCATTCATTATTCTTTTAAGTCTGTTTTCACACTATTCGTTGATAAAATGTTGTTGGTGTTAGTCTTTTTGTTTTTGCGTTGAACGTACATGAATCATAACATTTTGATGTTAAATCGCCGGAGTGTATTCAAGAGCTGTATAGTCTTCTGTTGTTGGCGGGATATTAAAAGTTTGCAATTATATGCCTGATCGATCATTTTGTGTAAAATAATGTACTAGCTTGAAACATTATTGAATAATGTGTACCAACTTCCATAAGATTAGTAGAATTTATGTTATTTCATTCTTGACAAATGAACAAAGAAGGTTTCTAAACAAAACACGCAACTGTAGCTCTCGTAATTACTCCCTTTCTCCAGTCCTTATCGTTGTGTGCATAACTTGATGTAGATGAATTATTTGAGGCCATCCGGTTTATCTCGGACAAAAGTCGGATGACAGCATCAGAGTAAACAAAGGCGATGGCTGTGTGTATTAGCTTGGCGATGTTGTTCCAGAAATAATATACAATTGCTCTTGCACCCTATTTCAGCATCAGAAAATATGAATGACGAAGAACAAGGGAGAAAATTTAATCAATGACACTTATTGAAATGAATAGCCTTAATTAGCGAGCTTACGAAATACATTAATATCATAATTTATGTAACGTTCTATAAGTTACAGTTCATGTTTGTTTGCTCATTGCTAATAAAATAAATAAACGAGAGAACATATAGTGTTTTATGAAGTAAGTTTTCTTTCTTATTATACTTGTATTAAGGAAACGTTGATTGTATTTCGGGATAATGCTACGTATAAAATCCGGTCCGATATTTACTAATCAAAGTCCCTGGAACTATTTGCTTCACACATCAAAAGGAGCCTTCCGAAGATTTTTGTACATACTTTTAATGTTTGTCAACGAACGTTAATTTGTTCCGCTTGAATCGTGTGGTCTACAGAAGGGCAACTAAACCATTCTGTGAGAATATACCCAAAGCTGATAAAAAAAACTTACGTGTTTCTTCACTTTTTTTGGGAGTGGGGCTTGAACCAGGGAAAACTTCCTTAATCCACAACTGATAACAATCCTATGTGAAGTAGAGAAAGTATCCCGTACAATTTGTGTTTCTGGTGTTTTTCAAGTAATTGAAAGTGGTTTTTCAGTCACATCATCATTAATTCGGATTGTCGAATTGTATGAAGAATTGGCAGTTGTTTGCATAGCTAAATGACGCCATCTCCAAGATTTAGGGTATTATAACCGTCAGAGCGACTAGACTAAAGTAAAGCACCCCGAAAAAATGTTCCAAATGATGGTATGAACCATCCCCTATCCAATGGCGATGAAGTTTCTTATCCTTGTGACCAAAATTGTGAATTATTTGCCTTTAACTTACTATGAGCTTACATGGAGAAACTTTCGAAAATATGATTTTTTGCTGTTTCGGCTTAACACAGTGAAAAACAAAAATAAAATTATACCAAATGCAAATAGAACTTATGAGTTTGATATCTTACCGCCATTTACAAGAATAATTCACCAAAAACTGCGGAAAATACTGTTCTTACGGAAATGACAGCCGCATCACGTGACTGAAGACAAAGCGACGCCTGTCAAAGGAAGAATTAAATTTATCGTCAAGTTAGTGAATCATAAAATAATTTAGTCCAACAGAAAAATTCAATATACGAATTATTAATTGATTAGAACTCCTTTGGTGATTATTTCTGAGTTTCGTGAATAGTTGACAACGTGTCTTCAGTGAACGCGGAAACGATACCATAAACTAGAATTTTTCCTTATGTTCTTCTGGCCGTGGGGCCCTTTGTCTAGTTCCGAGGGAAAAATTGAGTGCGTGTTACTCATTCCAGCGCGAACAACTGCAAGACAAGTACGATTCTGGGAGACAGTTTTCTGGAACAAAAGAGAATCCTCCCTCCCCTGTCCCTTCGGAGAAGGGCCAGTCGAAGGCCCTTCGCAGAAAGTCGAAGCCTTTGGTATTGTGTTGTTAAATACCGTCTTAAGTTACCCTCGCTTGGAATTCGCTCGAAGAACTGCACGCCGGAGGCATAAAAGCATCTTTCCCTATGAAAATTTGTTATTTCTATGCATATTGGGACATCCCTTCAGAGATCACAAATATTTGAAAATATTAATAATCTATAGTTTCCCATGGAATATAAACAATTCCTCGAAAAATTGTTTTCTTTTTTATATGAATGTCAAGTTTTTTGTTAATAATTGCGATTATAATTGGTCTAAACGCAAGAATTATATTTACATTATTCTAAATGGCTGGAAACTTCCAATTCATGGAATGTTTGATGTACGTGACTATACTAATTGTTTCAGTAAAATTAATTTCTTGAATAAAACTTGGATGAAAGAACTATAGCTGTCTTTTTCTGCCTGCGTAATTTACATTTTGGAAACAGTGTATGTATGTGTATAATTTTGTTGTTATTACTCCAAAATGGTGTTCATTTTATGTATTTTTATAGTGATGTCCCGAAGAAGACGTATTAAGCGTCGAAACGTAGGCGACGTTAATAAGGTTCCAAACGTTTAAAATCAACGAATATTTCCTCCCACCCTCAATTCATGTAAAATGTTTCCAAAGACGTGAGCACAACGATGATATGACGAAAAATATCGCCAAGTATGATTGTGCAAAAACTATAGTGGGACTTATTAGAACATTAGTCACGATCAGTGGTTCTCAACTCGACATTTTTTTTTAGCAGCCCAAAAACATTAATTGGGCGGGCGTAAATGGGCTTACTTTGGGCAATCCAACTGTGCATTTTTTTGTCAATTTCAATTTTGAGTGTGCTGGAAATTTTTTTCCCCAAAATTTTATTTTGCCAATAAGTTTCTTTGGAAGGTGGGGAAAAAATAGTTTTTGGGTGGGCATACATGGGCTAACCTTGGGCAATCCAAGTCCATATACTTTTTTAAAAAATTCGATGTTGGAGGTGCTGCCGTCACATTCCTAAGTCGTATGGTTTTGGGATAGACAGGAATTTTTGAAAACTATTATTGTCCTACTACAACCTGCTACGAACCTCGCCCATAAACTAAGTCGAAGCAGTTTCTGCTTGCGGCAATATCTATCGAATTGCGTAACGCAAATCACAATGATAAGAGCTATAAAATGTTAACAGAAATGTGTTGTAATAAAATCGTGTTCCCTACAATTTGTATAGATAGAATTAACTGAGGATGATGATTGTTGTAGTGAATAATCAATTTCATGAATAAGCGAAGCCTATGGAAAGTGAGAATAAAATGTATACAAAGTTTTCTTCTTGTCGGATAATAAAATAATGTTTTTGATAAGTTATATGCTTGTCCGTGACGGTAGTGACTAGAATTTGTTCAATCTTGCATCTGAAATTCACAAATCTGAAAATGGTATGTCATTCTACTAAATAAGTCCTGTGTTCACGCTAAGACTTAGGATTATGCCTTTGAGTTGGCTCCACCGAAGCTTCAACTTTAAAACATTTAATAATGAGCGAAGAGGAAGTGTTTTATTTCAATTTCATTCTATGAAACGACAAAAATATTTATTGTTGGGAAAAATGTGTCGTACAGTTTCTGAACTTTCAGTCCCGCTTAGGAAATTGCTTGTGAGGTTTATTCACCCAATACTGAGTGAAGATAAGTAATGAATTATATTAATTTTTCTCGTTCGTCAGGGATCGCGCGTAAACCTCGTTATGCACCCAGCGGGGAGGAAGAAGGTTTTGTTCATATAGTTTCACTGCATTACGGCTGGTTAGAGGAAATTAGATTTCTTGTTACCGACGCTCCGTTTCATAGGGTTTATTTTATGGGGTTTAATGTTTGCCCTTGTCGTCCTACTAAGAGCAGAGATGAACGAAGAAGGAACAATTAAGACACTTACCAATGACTGTCCAATCATTTACCAGTACGCGGCGAAAAAAAAATTCAACTCAAAGCTCTTGCAGTTTGGCCAAGTTCTTTATTATCACTTTCGGTTACGATCGTTACAGTATTTGTGATTGGTTGGGTGACATGAATGTCCAGTGCTTGGAGATAGTTATTATGTGCTTCTTTCATCTACATGTTGGTCCTTGGAGAGAATGTGTGTGACTGCATAAACTCTACTAAGCCCTGATGAAGGTAACATTACCGAAAAATAATGTTAAAGAATTTATTTATTTATTTTATGCCTTTTGGCAAAAGGAGGTTCTGGCTACGAGGCCTGCTCTTCCTTAGACTTGGGAAAGGGAGTAGGGAAGGAGAGATGTTGGGTTGCCACGGAATTTATGGTACGGAAACGACATTTGTCTGGAGTACGTGAGGGAAACCCCAGATGAAAACCTCACTAATTCGACCGAGCAGGGTTTGAACCCACACTCTACCGCTCAGCCAATGGGATCGCGGAGGCGAAGACGCTACCACTAGACCGTCGCTGTCGGTGAATTTGGCCAAACCGCAAGAATTTTGTGTTGTATTTCTCCAATGGCCGATAACATCCTTGCTTTAAAATCCTTTTTCTGCTGGTGTGGGTAGAGCTAGCGTTACGTAATTACATGGAAGGAGGGGTAAGAGATATCCTTACAGGTACGCGGAAGGGAGGTGAATAAAAATGGTAATTTTTGCGTTGCGTAATTTATAGACGGTCTCTGCTTTCGCTTCCCGTCAGTGGCGGATCTAGACCATAATCAAGAGGGGGTGCGGACGGGGGAGCATTTTTGTTTGAAAATTATGATTTTACAACACAAATTTTATTAATATTACCTTTAAATAAAATGCACGAAATAAATAATTAACAATCTGGTATTATTAATAACAATTATTTATTAAAGTTATTAATATGGTATTATTAATCTGATATTATTAATAACATTAACATTTATGTTATTAATAACAATTATAACTAATAACAATTATTAATCTGGTAACATTTTTACAAAGTATGCCATTTATCCACTTCAGTTTTATCTGTCAAGAGTTCAAGTCCAAGGGGGGGGGTAGCTATAGTCCCCTTAGCATAGATCCTCCACTGCTTCCCGCCGAACGCCTCTGTCGGACCAGATCCTCCCGGTCGGACACCGCGACGCATCCTGAGCCTCGACGAGGAAACTGGCGTGACTTTCAGTCGGAGAGGGAAAACTCTCGAAAAGTCTGAATTCTCGCGATGATTCTTTGTCGGAATGCGCTGTTTGTGGGAAACCACTGTCTCGAGCGAGCGTCAGCTATTTCTGTTTCGGTGCTCCTGTCGGTCGTGGGTCGCTTGTGTCGAGACACGTCGAACAAACGCAGACGTTTGGGGATATTTCCGAGAGAATCGGCGCTTGCTCAGACTTCTTCAGTCGGAAAGCGGGGGCTTATCTCGAAGCTGCGGCGTTCCCCAGGAGGAACTCGCCCATTTGTTGCCCGGTGGGGGAACAACAGTCCCACGGTTCTCGGAACAAATGTTGGTGTGTTCTTCCAAAATACATTTCAGACAATGATCGTGACCACTATATTCAAACAAATGTATTGTTTTATTGAAGATTGGATTTTTATATATATATATATATATATATATATATATATATATTAAANCTGATGAAGGCAAAATAAATTGCCGAAACGACGTGAAAATTCATTTCTACACAGAATTCATAATTATTAAAGCCCAATGAACACTAAATGAATTTTTACATCTGTCAAATAATGGTCTGTGAATTTCATTTTATTTATATGAAATGCACGTATTTAGTATAACAAAAGCGTAATTTTTTAGAGTCTTGATCTGACCCGGATACTCGTGTATACTCGTATATCAAGGCATACGGTTTAATTCGCCAGGTATATAAGCTTTTGCATATTGAATATTATTTGTGGATTTCCCCACCGACCACTGAAGTATGACGAAGGACAATGCACGTCGAAGTGAAAGTAAAGCCGTTTTCGTGGAAAGTGCGACCATCCCACCCCATTTGCAAACCCAGCCGTAGTTTGCAGGCTTGCGAGGAGCTGCCGGTCGGGAGCGGGAGTTATGTCGCGCGGGTTATACCAGAAGAGGTGTGCAGTGCTCGAAATACAGGAGGAATCAAAGATGTATTTTCCACCCCGGAGCAACCCATCATTAAGTGCCTAAAATACTAACTCCCGAAATAAGAGCTATTGATCAGCATAAGACAGTCAGGTTCGGATACATTTTCTATCACCTTGCGTCGAGTCGTTTTCGTCTGAAATGGAGAACAAAATTGTTCTAGTAGATGTTTCCACTACTGTTAAACATTGTAGTAATTCAAATGCGAGGTTCTATCTCAAGTTTTGTATCTGCAGTTTATTGCTGTCGTTGTGAAAAATGTTGAATTATTCAATTCTACGTATGAGAGGGTTTAATTTGAGACGCAAAATGGCAATCTGTTTGTAAGACATATATTTCCATATAAAATGCTACCTCCGTGGCTTTGGGATTAGCATGCTGGCCTCATAACATCGAGATCCATTTTGGGGATTTTAAAAAATATGTCACTAAGGTGTTGTGCTTGGTTATTAATTGGCATTGTGTTTTTAATAAGATTTATTTAAAAAATACACATTCGTTTTAGTTACACATTATTGCTATACAATCAATTAGCTCGATCATACTTATATAATATGAACCTGTGATTAATAATACTTTAAACTTTTTCCTACATAGTTTCATACATACTGGGAAAACACAATGGATCTGAGAATCAGAAGATATAGATGAGAAGATATGGTTTGCACTTTCCACAAAAAACGACTTCACGAAGAGGGCTTCGACGTTCACTGCCCCTCGTCGTATTTCGGTGGTCGGTGGGAAAATCTGGAAGATGTTCACCGAATCAGTAGACCCTTCGTTCCGAATGACAAATGTTTTCGGAATAGCATTTATTTTCCTCCTTTCACCCCCGCGCCATCACTTTCCGCTCGGTAACCAGACCGGGAGTTCTGTTGCGCGGCTTAAACCTCGGCCACACACACGGTGATCTTTGCCAAGTATCTTCCGAAGTTGATCATTGGCGAGTGGTGACGCCGCTTCCCCATCGGCAAGGATAGTCAAATATTCGATGCGAACGAGAAATACCTTCCAGCCCCGAGTCCAAGACAAAGGAACCGCCTTGTACAAACTACCTATGACCGTTGAGGACAGTAAAATAATTTACTGCTAATTTTTTATAATAAACTAGTAAACACAGGGTGTTTACGTTCATATTTTTTTGTCATAAGTTTAATTTCTCGAAGCAAAGAAACGTGAGTTTGAGTATAAATCAGTTCGTTGCTCGATGCACGAGGAGTGTGGAGCCACCTTGAATCCTTCGTAGCGCGCAGCGGGCGACCATCGAGCGACAGTGGCGACTCTTCGTGCAGTCTCTGGGGAGGAAATGAACGGAGCGAGGGCTGCAAATCGATTCATTAGCCTCGTCGCAGGCAACGGAAGTCACGTCCATCCACAACGCCCGCTCCAGTTTGTTTTTCCAGCGGATTGCGATGCAGGAGTCGAGAGCTGGCGTGGCTCAGCGCGATCCTCGTTCCGCCGTTTATAAACGGACGACTGTCTTTAAAAAATGATTTTCTTCGGGGAATTTTATTTTTGGGAATGTTCCTCCGCTTCTTAACGAACTGCGCTTGTCCAACTTATCTTATTTCGCGGGCCATTTTCTATTCACCTGCGATATATCGGGTCGACACGGGATGGGGTTTGGCAAAATGTAGCCGACGAGAAAAACTAATGGGTCATATTTATTTATTTGTAACGCGATATTTGAATTCTCATCAACAAATTTATATTATTTCAAACTGAAAATAACTAGTATACTTCTTTCCTTTTTAAAAGTATTTTTAATATTTAGTATTATAATACACTATTATTATGTTATAATGTATGACGGGGTAATTCCGAACATAATTGTCTATTTTCTCTCAAATGCCTCGAGAAATATTAATTCTGGAAGCACAGATTTATAACACAAGTTGTCTCCCAGAGGACTTACATATAGGAAGTAGGTGTTTGACAAACACGGGTCTCGTACTTCCTCTTGTGTGAGACTCCTTCCTTTCTCTTTCCTGACCTTCCTTGGTCACCTCTTGTTCTTTTCGATCCCGACGCTAGAGTATCTTTCATTTTTCTCTTTCTTCCTTTTCTTTTTTTAATGATATATGTAATATTTTGAGATATGTTGATATTTGAGTTATGAGTTGTAATTCAGGAGGGCTTTTAGTGAGTATGGTTGAGTCATTCGGCGAGTCCCACACGCGGGGAGATTCGTGCTGGCTCTCCTTAGTGCGTAACTGCATTTTCCCTACCTGTACAAGTTTTTAGGGCTATAATGACCTCGATATCGACGAGCCGTAAAGCCCCACAAAAAAAATACAATTATAATTTTCTTAATGCTTTCATGAAACATATGATTGAAAGGAAAACAATTATTTTGTGTATCGTACTGGAGTAAATGCGTTGGTTCTAAATAGTGCACCTACGTTCGGCACTTCGAGTTTTAGAACAAAACATTTAGGCTTTGCAGAACTCTTTGGCTCCGGTTTTATTTCTGACACAATATTTATTTCCCTCTAAATCATGAAATATGCTTTTTATGCAGTTTATGATACGAATGAAACAATAAGACATCTTTGTAACAGCAGGTTTGAATATTCGTCTGAATGACAAAAATAAAAGTTTTAGTCGCTAAGAAAGCTTAGATTTAACTTCGAGTTTTCGTCAAAATATTTTTTTCAACCATAAAAGTTCTTCTTTTACCTTCATAATTAGATTGTTTTCTCATGAATTGCTCATTTATTGTTGAATTTCTGTTGTTGGTAATGTATGTGCAGTTGTTGACTACAAGAGAGCCATTGCTTACATGTTTTCGGAGGTCGAAACACAAAATTAAGAAATATAAGAACAAAATATATAATATATAAGAATAACATACAAGAACAAATTGTATCAAAAAATTCTACACCACTGATGTTTCGAAACTTTGAATTCTAGAATTCTCAAGCAATTCTCTGAATAATAGATTCAAGTTTCCAAATCCAGTCACTGTATGTTTCTTAGGGAGAAAATATCCTAGTATGTGTTATATTTTATTGTCAGCTATTTTGTATTAAATATATCAGATGCTTCTCTAACATTATAAAGAATTCATTCATGTTCAAATAAAATTTATTCTTTTTAGCAGCAGCTCGATAATTTTTAATTAAAAAAATTACAAGGAAAACAAGAAAGGGGGGGGGAGAACGAAGCTGCAGGCTCAGATTTCAACAATAAACTCAAACAAAAATAAATTACTAAGATTTTCTAAAACGCCCTTTCTTCAGTTTTCCGCTTATAACTTGATAACACATTTTTAGAACGAAACACCACTGTACATAAATAATATAATATTAAATTTCCAACAATTTATGTTCTGTTTCATTTTGTCGTCAGACGAACGGATAAGGCTTAAGAGCGCGATTGTACAATGGATCAAAAAACTTATTTTTCACGTATTTTGTTAATAACTTGAGAACTACTTACTTTTAGAGAAAACGTCCTTATACGAAAATGAAATTTATTGAACGTCCAACAAAATGTGTTTTTCAGAGTATTTTTTTCTGACGATCTGTTTATCCGCTTGTGCGCGTTGAACTTAAGTACACATCTATGTAGCAGAGTCAACGTGTACTTTTTTCCTTGCATGGTGTCTGTGGTCCAAATACGGTTCGAGTTCTGGTCTTTAACTCGTGTAAATTCACAGAATTGAAAAAAAATGACATAGCATTTTTTTTAAAACCCATGCAAACTGAGAATTGTTGAAACTTTTCTGTTTTTTTATTTCTGGTACTTCGGTCGAGGTCGAAAATTTCATTTCATGATATCAAAAAATCAGAACTGCCCTATTTGATGCAATTAAATAATACGTATCGACTCTTCGACTTAGATGTGCACAAAACTTCCTCGCACAGAAGAGGATAAACAGATTGTCAGAAAAAATATCCAGGATTCAGTAAAATCCATTGTAGAATTTTTGTCAATTTAATCACACCCTTTAGCATTTTCCGTTCGCCTGGTGGCAAAACGGTACAGAATGTAATTTGTTAGAAATTTAATGTCCTCTTTTTGTGTTCAATAATATCTTGTTTTAAAAATGCTTTGTTTTAAAGTTATAGGCGAGAAACTAAAATAATATTGAAAGCGTAAAAACGTTTTTTGACATGCATCTTTTCGTCACCTAATTACTGAACTAATAGTCAAATGAGCATTTGATACCAGTAAGTTCGTGTTTGGTATCATTTCTCATCATTTTAAGCGTAGATTTCAATTATTCTATAACAACACAATTTTTATGGAGAAAAAATTTATTATTTTTTGTGGTAAAGCCAACTTGTTTACTGGAAGTTCTGCCCACCGGGGATTAACGGGACGGGCACAGGTAGACCGACGTAGACTTAATCCTTAAGGAAGTGTGGAGTTTAATGGTGAAGTTATCCTTTTAATTGAGGATCTGTTGAGTTTAAGTACGCCCATTACTTAATATACGTTTCAGTGGAGTTATCAGGAACAAATGCGTGATGTTTACAAGTCGGTTCTATTTTTATTTAGAACTAATTTTTTACCCGATTTGAACGTTCTATTGGAAATGAACTGTTCAGAAATAAAAAAATTCTTTCTCTCAAGTCGCACTCCTACGAAACACATCCATTGAGATAACTTTAATCTCACGAATTGAACATCTCTTGTGGAGGTCAAGCAATTGTGATAAGATAACTGCGAAATGAGGAGTTCGCTGTTATGTGACGTTTGCAAAGGATGAGAATTCGCTACGATAAAAGGACTTTGCTATAAAAGGATATTGCTTTGGCGCTAAAAACTGCAAGATTTTTTTCGATCTAGTTTTTTTCTTCTGATATTCATACTGTGTGATCTTTCTCCATGATTGATTTATTATGTAGAACCCCTTCAAATGAACGATTTTATCAACAGGAATATTCACATTGCTATGACAACTTTTTAATACTTTTGGAGCTTCTTTACTACTACTCAATGGATAAATTTTGAATCGATAAAGGATTTATTTCAAACTCGAGTGTTGTATCTTTGGTACTTTTCCCATCACTGAATAATAAAAAAGCTGACGGAAAATACGAATCGTAAACGTTTGCAACTCTCGTAATTGAGTTTGCCATTACATATTCCTTAATGCACACGACTTTGAGATCACGATAAAATTATTCGATTTATGTTACCAAGCTTTCTTAGTACGGAGTCGTCGAGCTATGTTGTAAAGTCATACCGTTCGTAACCAGTACAATCAGATGAGTAGTGTTCATTTTTAAATATTCTTATTGACAACGAAATACACAAGGTTTGTGTTTATGTATTTTGTCTTCGATTAAAGTCTGTTTCGTATGTGAAATGGAAGAATTACGCAAAACTATCTCTCAGTAAAATTTCCTATCTAATGAAATTGATCATTAAGAATACTATGCAACTATGTAAACGTTTTTTCTAGGGTGTGGATGCTAAATGATCATTCGTCTACTAGTATATGCGTAATGTGTTTAGGTTTGGAGTATCAACTAATTATGCGATACGAACCAAAGAGCCCTTGAATGAAGAAAATGATAGTTCCCCTATGTCCATTTTTTAAATTTTCTCCAGAACGAGTTTGGTCTTGCTGAAAATGGCTGACTTGCGAATCTGGCTTTTTCCAATGTCGGGAAAGTGGTTTATAAAAGTTGAAGGCGGATGGGACGTCTGGAACATCCGAGTCAGCACCGGAAGTGCCGAGGGCGCGCAGAATTTCGCCGAAACGCAGAAGTAATTCGGATAGAAACAAAACATAGCGCCGAAAACCCATGTCCGACTGTTCGATGGCTCTTGATCTATGACCATACACCATATATTCCCCTTCATTTGTTCCACCGAACGAAAAAATTGAAAAGCACTGAAATAATTGCTTCAATGATATCGAATTATCCTGTGTGTACTTCAGTGACATTATGCCTTGACTTTGATTTCGTGAACCATGCGATAGGAATGTAAAAATCGTCATGTTTGCATGAGTGCAATATTTTTATAAAAGATTAGTGTAAAATATATCAAGTTTGATGAATTCTTCTGATTTCTTTAGTCACCAGGGTGCGATGTTGATATAAAATACTGTTTGGAGGAAATTTATCTTGTGGAGAAAAATAATGACAATAATAACAACAGTAAAGTGTCTTTATTCAGACCTTAAGGTCTGCTCTTCAGTTTAACCATTTAAGATATTTACATTTTAAAATACAAGATGCGTATTGGGAGGATCGTATGTAGTACATTTAACGTTGGGAAGCAAAACTAGGGATCATCCCGGTTTAATGCCTTCAGCGATTGAGTAAAGCCCAGCAAAACCCCAATCTCCATGTCAACTTCCCGCCGAAATAAGGGACTGAGGAGGAAAAAAACATTAAAAAATGCATGCTTCGAAATTATTGGGCAGGACAGGAAGATGGGTCGCGCATATTACGCGTCATCTCAGCCTTGTTGACGATACAGGGTTGCACTTCACTGTAAGCATTGTATTTTAGCAGTAGCAAAGTTGTCTAGTCTGTCCTGAAATGGAATTATGAATAATATTACAATTTTCAGTCATCTTCATTTAGGAAAGAAACCCTGCGGTATAGATCCTTCTACAACTCAGGATTCTAGGTTTCAATATTGACTGGTAGATATAGCGTCGTATATGTAACGATTTTTTTTTTCTTTAGCTATGGTTTCAGCGTAAAGTGATTTGCTCTAGCTCAAAAAATAAACCTTTCCGAGTTCAATACAAGAGGTCAAAAAGCAAGAGAACCACGCGTCGTTCATTTATACATTCCTGAATTTATCTCCAGTTTCTTGTACGGTACGTTTGATATTTACATCGGTATGTGAATTTCGTAGGAAATATTTTTACGGATTATTTTGTGTCCCGAAATTATATCCATTCCTTGCGTCAAATCAAGCGACGATAGGAATCAATCAATACTTGCTTTAATGCATTTTTTATTTATTTCACAAACAATTGTGAAATTGAATTGAAACACATATCGAGAGGATTTTGATGAGATTGGGGTAATAATTTTTTGAGAGTACAATTTTTGTGGCAATAGTTTCTATAAATTGTGTATTTCATTCATGCAAATGTTCGTTGTCTTTCTTTATCAGAAAAGTGAACGTGAAAATTTTTTTGGAGTTGGAATTTTAATATATCACCTAATGAATCCGATCTCAGGCCAGTGGCGGATCTATGGGGTGGGGGCTAAGGGTACTATAGTCCCCCCCCTCCTTAATTGGATCTGAACTCTTTAACAGATAAAATTGAAGTTGATCAAAGGCATACTTTGTAAAAATGTTACCAGATTAATAATTGTTATTAGTTATAATTGTTATTGTTATTAATAATATAAATGTTAATGTTATTAATAATATCAGATTAATCAAATTAATAATACCAAATTAATGACTAATAAATAATTGTTATTAATAATACCAGATTGTCAATTATTTATGTGATGAATTTTATTTAAAGGTAATATTTATTTAAAAAATTGTTGTAAAACCATAAATTTCAAACAAAAATGCTTCCCGGTTAGGCCCCCGCCCTTGATTACGGTCTAGATCCACCTGTCTGGTTCTTCAGTTTTGCGGCAATTTTCGCCTTGGTTATACGAGTAGATGGGTTTTAAACCCGTGCAAACCTATTGCTGACTGTGCTTTTTGCACGTGGGTGCTTACGTGCAAACGAAGAAGTTGTGGAATGGCGGCTGTGGCGCGCGGGGTACTTGGACTCCACTCGCGGGGAAATACCGCGAATCTTCGCGCCCTCTCTTCACGGCTCACGGATTGGCATTCCGCAAAGAGCATCCTTGGGGAACCTGCCTCGTGCTACACTCTGATTCGAATACTCGCGGATTCGCTCCCGTTCAAATGTAACGAACTTTATTGTCAAAAAGCAGTTGCAAATTGCGTATGACCACATGGAAGATAATAAACTAAGTTACTCTCCGGAAATAAGCAAGGGACCATCCCATCAATTCCGATCAAGGGCCCAAGGGCAGTGGCGGATTTAATCTAAAAGAAACTATGTACTGTAATAAGTACGCATTGTGATCCATTTATTATTCCAAAATGAATTGTACGTATTATGTGCAGTTAAAATTCGAGATTAATAATGACATAAGTATTAATGTGACCGGAGAAAAAGCCGTGCCAGGATGTATTTTGTGATTAAATTGTTTTCGTTTATGCACGTATATTGACCAATCCGATACTATTGTCATGATCAGTATAGTCAGAGGCGGAAACAAAACAAAAAATTAGAAATAGCGGTTTCAAATCACGTTCTTTCAGGTTATCAGTATTATCACACGATTTTTGTGACAATTTAACTGGTTGTCTCGGCTTCTTCTAAGTAATATCTAAATGTTCAGAATGTATAGTACCTTAAGAAACGTGTAACACTTGTGATTGCACCTTTATATATGTACGACTCGAGGAGCAATGTCTTCTAGTCGCCTCTACGTAAGGATCGTGGGAGAAAATACTCGTACACTAGTTAGGTATCGCCGTATTTCGTACAAAATGCCTGACGATTTTCCTCCCGTCTGTAGACATCTTGGTGATAAGAGAGGTGAAGGACAGTCGACTATTATCGTGTTCCGGGACCCTTGTTTGCTGAGAATGGCCAGGTGGCTCCGTTAGAAATTTCAGTTTGTACTCGGAGCTTTGCCATGGCGACGGGTACCGGAAACGCTTCTAGCATCCTTGGGTTTTCCTGTCATGATTGTATGTATTAATTGTTCATTCACGAGTATTGATTATCTTCCTGTTCTTTCATCGAAGGTTTAAACAATTTTCTGCTTTTGTAGCTAAACAGTATTCGTTCTGTAAGTTAATATTATCCTTTAGTAGATTTTCGGATTTTGAAATATGAATGCAGTGTCCACCTTTAACAATCTCTTTATAATCGTGTGGAACTCTGTTTGATCTATCTTAATAAATAAAATGTCCATTCGTTCCTTATCAAGGATAGCCCCAATCCACGATTCTCAATTGATAGATGTTGGATGCCAATGTCCACGGCCATTTCTCTTCTGATAAGAGTTTATTAATTATGACGTGAGATAAAACATTTCCTGTGAATTACTTGCTAGCGATAGAGCACAATCGAACGTATGATTACTCGTTCTGAAAGGAAAGAAATGATTCATTAAGTTTCTACGTAACATGCATTTTTATTGTATTGTGACGTTCTCAACGTTGTCATTAATACCGTATTTTTTCTAAAAAATGAGAAAAGAAATTGATTTGAATCATTATTTTCGTTTAAATGGTGATATGCGTATAATAATAATAATAATAATAAAGTGGCTTTATGCTGGTCTGAACTGAAGGCCTACTCTCCCGTTTCACCATGTAAAACATTTACATTTTCAAATACAAGATGAGACTTGGGAAGATCGTATTTACATTTAACGCTGGGAAGCAAAACTAGGGACCATCCCGGACCTTAAGCGATTGAGCAAATTCAGCAAAATCCCAATCAAGATGGCGGCTCAGTGCCGAAGCAAGGGTTAAAAATACATCAGTAACAATACAATATAATAAATATTCAAATAGTAAAATATAGAAATTGCTACAAGAAATAAGATTATATCATAACAAATATCGTCTATTATATAATAACAAATAGAATATCTTCGTGTATATACATACGTCAGTCTGCAAAACCGCTACCTTATTCCGGAAGTCTATGAATTCCGATGTACTCGTAGAGGACGCAACGGGTCAGCACTCTTCTACGAACTCTTCGAGAGGAAATTCCTGACGAACGAGTAGATCAAGAGGCAGACCAGTTGGCGGAGCACTCTACTCCTTCACAAAAAATGGTCTATTTACCTAATAATTAATATCTTGGTAAGATGTTCGCATGGTTCCGAGATATTTAGTAAAGCCTACTTGGCATAATGTCTACAGAGGGTTAGTTGTGGCTTTGTAGAACAAGGGGACTGGTTGGAATCAACTAATGAATCCAACAACTGCGATCCAACACTGTACACCATAGAAGACTCGTGATGTTTTCTGATTGAATGTATAAATGACTTGCTTTCTCATTTGCAGAACGAAATTATTTAAATGCTGTGAGTAGTTTAAAATCTGTTTCGAAAACGCCTTTCCCAATTTCATTCTAGAAGAAAAAAAATTATCTTCTAATTTCCTCTAGTTCAAAAACTTCCCTCATTTATAGAAGGATGGTTTATTTCTGAAGTGGGCGGGGTTATACGAGGGATAAGTGAAAACGTTACTGCAATATGCCATCACAAATTTTTTGTACGGAAAGTTATTATAGTAAATATTGTTATCAAATGAGAACGAAAAATATTCTTGTTCCACCTTTGAAGAAATCCTACATCAATGTACGAGAGATAATATCGCCTCATTCACGCAGTTTTGTACAGTTTATGCTGGGAACACAGACTGACTTGATCAGAAATCCTCCCGTCTTCGGTACCATCCAGATTAACGTACCTCAACCCTCCACGATATTATAGGGAAAAATATTTTCTCATGTATAAGTGAATGTATTGGTATGTTCTGTGGTTTTAGAATTCGCGACGTACTGTCAACAGAGTGGTTTCATTTGTAAAATGTTGTAAGAAATATTGCTATTGCGGTTATCCATTGTGAATCAATGTTAGCTCAAGTCTTCATTCTATCGATGTTGATGTGGAGCCCATCACCTGAGAATGTTCTTGTTGTCGTGTGGCAGGACACAGTGACGCTCTGTATACTCCAAGTCATGTAACTTTGCCGACAATTATGCAACATGACTGACTGCCTAACTCGAATTGCCAACTTCTACGAATTATATCCAAGTACATATTAATAGTAGTCACAAAATGACTATTTGCTGTAAAGAAATACAAGTTAATAACTTGAATTGAATTGATGTCCGATTGAATTGGCGATGGATTTAAGTTTTCAGAAATTGGAATGTCCTGTCAACATAACGCGAGGTAAAAATATTACTATTACGGACGATGGCGAGGTAAAAGCGTGTGCTACATTGAGTACAAGCTCTGTACCAACATCAAGCCAGTTAGGCTGACAAAAAATTGATAATTTACTGTTAAGAGAGCTGTTACAAACTGCCTGTGACCACGTTGAGGACAATAATGTAATTTACTGCGATTCATATTAATAAACTAATAAAGACAATGCGTTTTCTTTTGTTTTTTTATTTTTTGTCTTCAGTAGAATTTTGTCGAAGCAAAGAAACATGACTTTGAGTATAGGATTGTGGAGACGTGCGCCGTGCAACGCGGGATTGTTTGAGGTGCAAGGGCCGATGACCGATTCGGCATTCGACGGCCTCGCCCACTGTGTCGTCGACGACGTCGTGCGAGAATTCCCTCCTCCCTCTCGTCCACACACACATCCTCGGGAGTCGTCGAGTGCGGGCGTTGTTTCCTCCGCGACCGAGAGGGCTGGGCACACGACTCTGCAGCGCTACCTGCCTCGGAGGACGCTAATAAAGGCCGGATGCGGTGGTTCTTAGAAGCCCTGGCCGACGCGGAGGCGGGGGCAAGGCCGCTGCGAAGGCACGGCGAGCGGCGTTTCCGCTGCGCACTCGAGGCGAACGACGCCGACACCGCCTCCCAGCGGCCACGACGCTAGGATAACTTCATTTGCTGCACACCGGATTCGAAACACTAATTTAGGTAGTTCTATCGAAATCTTTAAGCGTTTGAAATTTGTATAAATGAGTGCATTCATCACTGCACGAATATTTCCTTATGGACCGCGAGTTATAGTACATTTTTACTTCAAATTGTTCCTTTGTGTTTTGTCTGTGCTGTCGGAATTAATATTTGGCGTGGTATGTACGGCGAGAAAAAATACGAAATAGTGTTCGACATAACCCCGTCGTACATTACGAAAACATTTTATTATAATGCTACATAATAATGCTTTTAAAAAATACCCTTTTAAAGTAAAGAAATATACTATTTAATTTTTGCAGCTTGAAATAATGCGCATTTACGAATGAGAATAAAAAATACCGAGTGACAAATAAATATGACCCATTAGTTATATTCATTGGACAAAATTTTGCCAAAACCCGTCCCGTGCCGATCCAATCGATCGAAAGTATTGAAAGTGACCCGCGGGTTAAGAAGAGTTGGTCACTGCTGATCTGGGCCAATACCGATGTTAACGTCTTAAACATTCCTTTCCGGCTATTTATGTTATATACATTAGAAGTGGATTCATGTTCTTTTAAAAATCTTCCTGTTAAATATCGCTTATGGATTTTTGATATATCTCCAAAGCAGATATCGAGTGAATTATATTACGGCTTTTCATTCTACGCTTGACGCCAGCTTACACTTCACTTCAACCTAACTAAAACATTCTTGTCGAGAAAAGCATGGGATCTATTGTCGCTCTTTCTGTAGTAAGGTCTATAGATTTGTGATGATAATCGTGAATTATTTACGCGATACACAGTATTGCATACGTAAGCACTGAAAAATGTACTCTATTTTGCAGTCTCGTTATTTAAAATGCACTTTGTATTGTGTTACCTACAATGTTAAATTTTATTTCGAATTTCTAGCCTACTATTTTCCTCACCACTGTTCTAGCAGTTTTCCGAACACAAACGTATTTTGACTAATCGTTTCGTAAAAGTAATCGTTTCCGCTCAGTTATAATGAATTTTGATATTTAGGTGACCCCATCTATGAATAAATCTGACTATTCATTCGTAGTGTGTATGTTTGTATATATGTATATATGCGACTTACGTAAATTTGACAGAAAATACTATTATTTTCCATAACTCCAAAATTACGATCCCGTATCGGTGCATATCTGATTTACAATTTTTGGATGCTTCAAAATAGACCTCTTATCATAATGAGAAACTTTGAAAGTTATTTCTTGAGTAAATCTTTCGTGAAGCTTCCAAGAGATCTCGGCTAATGCCTTTTTACCTGAGTAATTCTTTCTTTGTGCATTTTTGGTAATCTCGCTATCTTGAAAGGAAAAGATAGGAAAGGAAGGAAACGGGAAATAAACAAGATAGAGCACAGATAGGAAACGCCACGACAGCTTATTAGTATATGGAATAATTCAGAGTATGGTGTATGCAGCGGATTCTGATGTGTGGTTTCGTCAGCGAAACTTGGGGAGCGGGTCACGTATTTCCTCAGTGGGCACGGGTCTAACGACAAACACATGCTGAAAGGACGACCTTCAATTGTGGCGTTGTTTTTTGTTAAGTATTAACAAGATAGTGAGATAAATTGTGTATGGTGTTCAATCTCGGAAGGAGCTGATGATAACTCATAAGCTTCGGTTAGATTAGCTAGACTTCCCTTTAACAGGAAGTTAGGAGAATTATGAGATCGTCCAAGAACAAAGAAACACATTTATTGTTCTGAATTCAGGGAAATAAGAAAGATGAGTAAATATGACTCGATCTTCCTTGCTACGAAGTAAGCTATTATTTTCCTACTCATATTCCGAAAATTCTGCCGAGGTTGATCCATTGCGATTCAGTATACGTCCAATTTTTTCCCGATTCTATGCGGCGTCAATTGAAATATATTACTTTGTGTAGACGAAAACAAATATACCCATCTTATAATACCAAACTGTAATAGAAAACAGTACCCTAATTCATTTGTAAATATAATGAATCAATCTATCGCAATATTATACTGAGAATAATATGTTAAAGGATTGATACCTTAATTGGTTCGTCTGTTGTATAATTAATTCTGTTAAATAAATCGTTTCTTTATTCATTGTTCAAACCACTCCAGTGAATAATGGTGAAGACGAAACATAATTTAATTTATATCTATCAGTTAATAATACGGTACAAACAATATTCAGGAACTCGCTTGAGTCGTTTCAAATGCACGAGATCTACGTAAAAGTTTGGCGATCGAGCGCAACAGTTTCGTGATTTATGCATCTCGTCTCGGAAAAAGTAAAATATAAAATGTCCAGTGACCGATAGATAAAAGTGATGCAAAAATACTACAGAAATTTTACTGCAAATCGAAGTAAACGTCCATCACTTTCGTGGTGTAAAAGTTGGACATTTTTTGAAAATAAATGTTACCTCCATAAGACGTAATGTATTTCTCCATTAACGATTATAAGGCCAGTGAGGCGTGTTTTCCAAGTTAAAATTACATTACTCTGTTTACTTATGGCGATTTCAGATATTTTAGAATTGCAAACTGTGTATGACCACGTGAAGGACTTCAACTAATTTACTCTCCGGAAGCAAGCACGGGGCCATCCCATCAATTCCGACCACCAAGGGTCCAAAGTTATAAACTAAAATGATAACGAGACTTTTCAATTACTTGACTTACATTGCCCGGCAGAACGACTTCAAGTGACTCGGCATGTGTGTCCATCTACGGAAGGAGCTTCGCCCCTGTTGGAGATGTGCGCTCGTTATAGATGGCTGTACTTCATTTTCATCGAGTTGCGCTGACAGGTCTNGTTATAGATGGCTGTACTTCATTTTCATCGAGTTGCGCTGACAGGTCTGTCCAAATAACGTCAGCGCCAGATGAGCGTACTTCGTTTTCATTTCCATTTCATTATGACAAACTTGTGAATGCGATTTGCGGGGAATATTCGCCCATGAATGGGCTTCGTGTTTATTCCCTTAGTGGTGTAGTCAACGCTGAGCCTAATGGCAGCCAAAG
The DNA here is from genome assembly GCA_002313205.1 of Laupala kohalensis. NCBI lineage: Eukaryota > Metazoa > Arthropoda > Insecta > Orthoptera > Trigonidiidae > Laupala > Laupala kohalensis. The sequence continues at coordinate 370,306 of NNCF01126372.1, read as the reverse complement.
CCAGAAATAAACATTTGAAATCTGTGACATTATCTTTTTTCTTGTGGCTTTAGGGCTCGCCGTCTGTGACATTAGGTTTAGATAAATCGAATCTTAATGCTAGCTGGACGTGATTTCAAAAATAATTTCATTTTTTTTCTTTCTGTTAATTTTTTATAATTCAGTATTCATGACTAGTTCAAACCTTCGCCATATATGTTCATTACAGTGGTAATGAGTAAAGTGCCATTTTGAGTCTGGAATGAATTCCCTTTTAATTTAATTTTATTTATGCCTTTTGGCGAGGTTTTCGAGGTTCAGGCCATGAGGACTGCTCTTCCACCTAACCATTGAACTTGGGTAAGGGAATTGGGAAGGAGAGATGTTGGGTTGCTGGGGAAACCTGGGGTACCGAAGCGACATTTGTCTTGAGCGGGTGAGGGAAACAACAGCAGGGTTTGAACCCACGCTCTACCGCTCAGCGGATCATGGGAGCGAACTCGCTACCATTAGACCACCGCTGACGCTTTTGGGTTCAATAAATATTTTAAATGGTAGTCCTTGTAAAACAAAAATATTCTGTTTTATTGATTTTCATTTGTATACAGTCTTTAATTTTGTTTGTTCGTAATTGATGAGAGATTTTGTTTATTACCACCCTATACTCATACGTTATAATGTCCCATACATCACGCTTGATTAGTCTGAAACTGTCCGATGTAGTTAATTTATTTGACGAACCGTCCATTAGGTGGTATTTATGCGTGTAGAAAAAAGACATGTAATATATGATTCTCGACTTTTTATTTATTTGTGTGAAAAATCTTTCTTATAAAAGTCAACAAATTATTTGAACATGATAAGTTTTCCTCTTGATTTTCTTAAACGATTTTTTTTTTCATAAAAAAAAACTCGGCATTGCATGAAATGATTCCTTGTATAAAATAGTAAACAGACAAATACTAAATGGTTCTTGGTTTGTTCCCACTGCGAAACAAATCGAGATTTAAAATGAGAACCTGAAATAAACGAGAAGAAATATTATTTGCTGAAGTATCAGGAATTGGTGTATTACTTTAAAGCATTATCTGGGAAAATCAGGTCGTGATCAATCGAATATCTTGTTCTATGACATTCGTATTTGAATAACACTATTCAGTTGCAAATAACTCAAATTTGTGGGATTTTATATGCGGTGATACTTTGCAAAAGGAAGACTGGAACAATGAGTTGAATTAATGTAAAGATGAGTTTTGTGACTTCTCACTATGGTAAATAGGTCACTGCTCTCCAATTCTAATGTTTAAAACATATTTTATATATAGTAGAACTCTCGGTCTGCTTGGGACCGAGACCCTGACCGATTTTCGTTCATATGAGCCATCATGTTATCACGAATAAACTAGCAAATGAGGCGTCATTACAGCTCATTTTATTGTACATACTGTATATACATACACAAACGAGCACATAAAATTAATGTGCGAACTCTTATACGTCGAAAGAGAGATAAATAACTGTTCCATGGGATCGACCAGTTCATCCGACGATCTGACTCCAGTTGGAGGCTATTCTGCATTTTATATGTATTCTATGTATATATCTATCTCGCTGCAATCGTCAGAGATTCAGAGTGTCGGTGCTTATGTTTTGTCCTAATCTCCTCTGACGTCCTCTTCTGTCTTCCTTGGCATTTCCGGTCGCTCAGTGGCTTCCGCTTGCCAAGTGCGCTGTTTTATGATCGCACGGAGACGTTCTGACGACGTCCGCAGACGCTGCAACTTCGCGATTCCTCGTCCGCCTCCATTGGGCGCCATATTTGGTTCGTTGGTGAGGAGATTGAGCACCGATCTCTAATGTACGTACACGGATGGACGAAAATGAAATTGCATGTATGTTGCTTTTCGTCCATTGAATGTCCAAGAATTCCTATTTACTCCCACTATTAAATAAACCGAACAATGATGAACGAAACAAAAGCAATACTTTTCTTGATTATATAAATAAAGAACCCATTGTATTTGAATTTATCGTACATTTTTAATAAAATAAATATTTGATTTTTAAATCGTAATTAATTGAAGATATGCGTTTAAACAATCCACTAATATTTGAAAATATAATTAAATTTATTCGACGTTATTTCTGTAATGAATTTATCATTATTATAAAACTTCTTGATTAAATGTATCGTACAGTAGAATCAAGTACAAACANATATATATATATATATATATATATATATATATGTGTGTGTGTGTGTGTGTATTCTTGTATGATCATTTTCTTCATTTATTCTCCCATAAATTGTTATGTAATGTATATGTATGAATTTGTAGAAATCGAAACCATCGCCAACTTGGTTTAGGAAACCTGTTTTTAGAGTTTCGCGATTTTCAGTGTCGAATGCGTGTTAATGACGAACACAGTTCTCTAGATGCCTAGATGGAAACTGCTGATGAAGCTGAAACTAGATCAGTATTCAGTGACACCTAAAATATTTCTGAACAACTCACGGCGTTATTGACTTGACGGTATTATACGTATGAACAGTGGCTGAGCTATGGGGGGGGGGAGGCGAAGCCCTCTTAGCCCCATTAGACCTGAACTCTCAACAGATAAAGGCGTACTTTGCCACTTAAAACAATTAATAAATTTGGTTTCTATTTAATATTATTCATTATTGATTACCTATTTGATGAATTGATGTATTTTATTTAATGATGATATTTATAAAATTTGTGTTGTAAACCCAAGATTTTCGAACTGAAATGCTCCCCACATCCCTACTCAGTTAACCCCTCCTTGACTACGGTCTAGATCCGCCACTGCATATGAAATGTTTTTTTTTACTTCGTATATGCATGAAATGGGCGGTGGAAAGTCAATGGAATTTTTTTAAAAATATGATAAACTTATTCAGAAAGTCGTGCGATCCGCTCCCCATTTTTATAACCAATAAAAATATTCGAAGAAGGGCACAATTAAATGCTGCGTTGTGTAATGGAGATTCGTTCTTCTACAATGTATATCCGAATATCTCCCTCGATATCGATCAGAAACACCCTTGCGAACCGTCTTTCGTTGGGGAGTTGCAAAATAGACATTATGAGAACAGACGCGTCCGTGGTGAGAGGTTTGTGAAGTTCTAGTCCTGCTGGGAAGTTCACAGCGAGACGTAACGTGTTATTTGACCAACGCAGTATTTCCACGTACGAAGTTTGCCCCACGGCGTAGGTGTCTGGAGAGACTTAAATAAACTATGTCGGTTAATGGATTTTAAGGGAGACTGTGTTCACCGTAATTTAGATTTCTTTTTCGTTTTGTATTCTTAGGAATAACACTCCCTTGTTTTTCTAAATTTATTGTAGTACTTAGTGAGAATGTATGAAGATATAGAATCTGTGGTATACTGTTAATTTTTACACGTGTTTATCTTAGCAGCACTAAATATGAAGCAATATTCCCACTAGTTACCTCTAGAACGTAAATTTTTCTCACATCTGAATTTATTTATAATTTTGCTTCTGTTAACGTATAAAAAAGAAAGTGAGTTTTATACGACAAAAAAAAACAACTAAAAACATTCGAATTTCTTAAGTATTAAAGGGTTCTGTGAAAGAACGTATTGACATTTTAAAACATCCTTACTCATGATCCTATATTGTATCTAGAAATACTGGTAAAAAATTTCAAAAATTGAAGTAAAGAATTTTTGTCGTAAGCGGGAAATTTCGTTGAGTTATTGCTTGCATCATTTCTTATTTTCTTAGGATACTCTCCTTTTCTTCGTTCAAATATGCAGTTTACCTAAATTAAAAGTATTTTAATACTTCCAATACGTCTTGTGAATCAGCTTATTCTTTCGATTTCGATTCCAATTCTCTCGACACCGTGGATCGGATCCTCCTGTGTAGATCACCAATAAAATTCCTATTATTTTCGGAGTGGATGCAGTTACAGTACGCAAATATTAAGTTCTTAACGATAAAAGCGTCGACGAAAAAATTGTTTGACCGAATAGTTTCGTGGAATGAATTACATATGCGGTGATACCAGAGACTTCGCCTCAATTCTACTTAGTTTGAAGAATAAAATAAAAGAGATGAATGTCAGGAATAATACGCAAATATATTCTCCTTCTTCAAAATATTTTTCTTCTGCCGTTCTTGATAATTGTATTTTAAAATTGTTTATGTTCTGTAATTATTTGTTTTCCTATTTTTAATGTAAATACTTGTATGTTTAATGCTGTCACCGGAATATTTTTCCCAAAGCAGTACAATGAATACTATTATTAAAAAGAAAGGAATAATCGTTGAAAAACTACTTACTACAATTAACGTGTTTATTCCAGCATTTCCCTATTAATTCACTCTGTTCAATTTTTAAATAAATAAATACATAAACTTTATTGTCCTAAAAGAAGTTGCAAACTGCATATGACTACGTGGGGACAACAAATTAAGTCAATAAATTAATTTCCGGAAACAAGCAAGGGACCATCCCATCAATTCCGATCAACGACCCAAGGACAGTGGCGGATTTAATACTTATAAAAACATTAAAATACGTACTGTTATCCATTTATTATTCCTAAATGAACTGTAGATATAACGTGCAGTGAAAATTCAAGATTAATAATAACAAAAGTTTTAAATGACATTCCCGCCTATGGTAAATCCGCCACTGCCCGGAGGAAAACCAATTAAATAAGAGCGTACTATAATTATCGACGGAAAACAGTCCGTTCTCACTATTAAAATGTTTACGGTTTCTTTCACCTCTCGCCGAGTGGTGCTTCAGGATTTCTTCCCTGCACTTCAATTATAAATATTTCCCCGCCTATGAACTGGTGTCACAAGAAACCTTCCCGCGTGGGACAGGTTCCTCCGCGAGTGAAAGTTATCGGGGCGTTGGCTCCAAACAAACAAATTGACAAGAGATTCACGCTCCGAAGACGAGCAGCGGTTGTCAGGAAGGAAAGAAGGAGAGGAAAAAAGGTGTCCATGGGAACGCGCGGTGGTGGTTCTTCCGTGTTAAGCATGCAGGCATGTCTCGAATGCTGTTGCTGTAAAAACCGTTCTCACGGGCGTCCGGCCCCCAGTCGACGAGTGAGTACCCGCGCGCTCGAGGGCATGTTGGCAAGAATCGTGGTGGTTTACAAGCGGAGGCACTCCATGGGCGGCGCAGAGCGGCGACTGTCTTGGCCTTCTGGCTCTACAAACTATTCGCTATACTATTTGCCAACGAAAGTGGCGTAGGAGAGCTTCTATCTACGCTTCCAACCTCTGGCGGATTTATTTTCTTCGGCCATTTAACTTCGCCACCTTGCCTCCAACATTGTCATTGCAAGGTTTCTTGTTCGGATGTCTATTGTCCTATTTTTTATGTATCCTCCTTGTTCAAAATATCTCTAATTAATCCTATTTGTGTGACATCTTTGTATTTCTCATATATTTCCTCACTTTTTATTAATTCATTTTTCCGTGCCGTATTCCATATTCCTATTTCTTTCATATACTGCATATATTTAGCTCTTTCTTTGCCGTAAAAATCACAATTCCGGAATACATGTCCTGCTGTCGTCTCCTTTCCCGCACTTATTCTCCGCTGTTTCCGCCCTTCCTATTCTTTTCACATATGCCTTGAAATTACCATGCTGTGTCAAAAAACTCCATTACAAACCGGTTCAATACAAACCATTTATGATTATTTTCTGCGAAATTCACATCTGGGATATATTCATGTGTAATTCGCTCATTCTTACTCTTCTCCCATCTTATCTGCCGTCCTTTTATTAATTCTGTCGTAATCGTTTTCATTTTTTCTTCTCCCATCCTCTCTATACGGGTTCCATTTATAACTAAGAGGGCAATAGCCCCCTTCCCAATTGGACCTGAACTTTCAACAGATAATATTGAAATTAATTAAATGTATCTTTATCCTTTAATATGTATTTACCATTTTAAACAATTAATAAATTGGGTCACTATTTAATGAGTTGTTAATTATCTATTTGATAAATTGATGTATTATATTAAAATACAAAATCGCTATAATATTTATTATAATATTTACAGTAATATTAAAAATAATATTTATGATGATATTTATAGAATTTATCTCCTCCCTTGATTGCGATCTAGATCCGCCACTGCTTCCATTGTATTGCCGCTCGACCGAAGTGAGCGTAGGAGTCTGGAGTTTCGCCACATACTTAAAAGTAATGTCAGTTCCTCAATAATGTATGTGGTAAGCGGACCAGTCGGGCCGAACATCACCACAACAGAGATAACCCAAGGCACTAAAACAAAATTTGTCCACATCAATTTTTCACAAATGGTACAAGCGTGCTAAACTTGAAACCATCCTAGTAAGGGTTATTCAGCAACACCTAATTGCCCGTATTATACTATTTTCAAACGAAAGTGGCGATTGAGAGCTTAGGATAATTTCCCGAACTCTGCCAGTCCCTTCTTTCCTGGTGAGTACGCTGTTTCGTCTCTCTGTCTTAGTCACCTAATTGACTCCAAAAATTGACAATGTTATTTTTATTTAACGTTTTATTTCCATTGTAATGTAATATTTGTATATTACATAATTATAATGGTAATTACATGGTTGAAGATATTGAAAACTACTATCAATATTGACAATAGTAGTCAATAGGACTTACATCTAGTAAGTACGTGTTTGACAAACACGGGGCCCGGAGCTGAGTGTGGCATTACTTCCTCTTGTGCGAGACTCCTTCCTTTCTCTTTCCTGACCTTTCTTGGTCACCTCTTGTTCTTTTCGATCCCGACGCTAGTAGGTTGCGAGGGCTACGGTATCTTTCATTTTCCTCGTTGTAATGTTGTGAATTAGTATGTTTTGATATATTGTAATTCAGGAGGGTTTTTAGTGGGTACGGTTGAGTCATTCGGCGAGTCTCGCACGCGGGGAGAGTCATGTTGGCTCTCCTTAGTGCGTAACTGCATTTTCCCTACCTGTACGGAATTTTAGGGCTCTAATGACCTCGATGTCGACGAGCCGTAAAGCCCCCCCAAAAAAGAATGAGTTCTTTAAAGCACAAAGTAAATGTTATTCGTACATAATATGTCATAAGTCGTAAATTATTTATGTATGGGGGTGGATGGTTAATAAATCACCATAGTTTAAATCCATTTGTTTTCTTTTAATTTTTCTTGTTGCTACTTTCTAGAATTTTTACTCGAACGTTTTTAAGACATTTTAAAAGTGGAATTATTCGAGTTTATTGGTAACCCTTTATTGTTAGGCCAGAATCCATTGTCATTTTCATTATTTCACATTCTCTTTGCTTGCTATCTGGCAATGAAATTAAGGGAAGAAAAAAAAGTCTGGCTGTTTTTATGAGATAAGAAATGAACGTTTTCACTGTATTCAGACGTTTTCTTAATGTGTTCTCCGATGGCAATTTACATTATCATTTTCAGATTAGATTACCGGTGATTGTATGTTACGTATGATAAATGATTATTAATTATACTTAGCAAATGACCATGAACTTTGTTATTTAAATTTCATCCGTGTTTCTTAATACGTAATCTAAAGTTTCATTCTAATTAATAATATTGTCGTAATTAAATAAATAATTTATTGTCCAAATGCAGATAAAACTGTGTGACCACTCGGAGAGCATTATACGAATTTGCCCAAATAATGTACTAGAAATGTTAGGATCACGTTCTTTTCTAGTACGACATAGACGCAGAAATTATATTTGTTGTACACTATTAATTGTACATCGAATTACTCACTGTCAGTACATATTTCGTCCACATTGTAATATAAATTTTAAAAATGTAATTTTATTTAATTAACCCTGCAAAATATGAATATTTGTTCGATCTCAAACTCTCCAAATCAGTTTTTTTTTTCGACAATATATTGTTTGTTTTTGCAAGGGATTCTTGTGTCGTCATTAGGGCGCGGACGATCGTTCCATGTAGTGAAGCCTTTAAGTATCTCAGACGCTATGCCGTTGCTGGGGATCAAGAAACTAGCGCCGCTTTGGAATGTTCTCACAAGGCAGGATGAAGGTATGCGACTCTTTAATTGCGGTGTGTGCGGCCCCTGGGGGTTGGGTTCAACTGAAAGTGGGGGTGCGGGAGGATTTGTCCCCGGTTGTTCCGATGGAACGCTTAATTTACCAGTTTGGTATGTGCTAGCTTCGTAGTTCATCGTAAATAATGAGTGTTAATTTCAGAAGTTTAACGAAGAGTAAAAATTATTCTCCTGAAACAGTTTGTTTGAATTGTCGTTTTTTTATTGACGCAAAGTTAAAATGAATATTAGTTTGATTGTCTTTAATGTATCTGCAGATAAAAAATAATATTTAAAAAATGACTTCTGTACGACGTAGAAAAGAGTTCCGATATGAGGTCACATCGACTCCCACAATTTCAGCCCGGATACAGATAACCTCTTCTCCTCGACTTTCAGTCAGAAGAACACTTGCAGTGTAATTTGAATTCATTGAAAAGTAAATGCTGTTTTGAACTCCAATGAAAATCCTCTGGAAGACTGTGTCTGGAGAATGTGAACGGCCTCCGGCGCATTCTCGTCTCGCTTCTTCTCTCGAGTGGCAATTCCTCCAGTATCTGGTCCCCGAGGGCTTTCTTTGTCGACAGTGCGCATTCGGGATGTACTCTCGCGTGTAGGGAGATATGCCGCTGACACGCGAGACCCAGCCGCGGCGGCGGCTACAGAACGAGCACCTACGAAGCCACCGCAAGGCTTTCGGCTGTTGTTGGCGCCGCTGCTGGAAGGTGCGGAGGGTGTAATTTAAGACCGGGGGGGGGNGGGGGGGGGGGGAGTAAACTAACGCTCTTGTCCGGAGAGTGTTGGATTTATGCAATAATCGTATTTGCCTCAGTATTTGGTTATGACTTTTTATTTATTTTATTTAGCTTACGGCATTTGTGCCATAAGCACTTCATACTTTCATAAAAATATATCTACCAAATAAGTACAGTAAATACACAGAGAGAATTTATTTACCGTAATCGTCTTCCATAGATCAGGCGTTTTAAATGTTTTGATCATCTTTCGGTATATTTGATAAATTAGTATAATAATTAATTATCCTGTTGTTAAATCGTTGATACAATGCTTCAAATTGCAATTTACTGAAGTGCTTGCAACATACCTATCATGTTTTTTTGTGGACATGATGTAAAACTTTTGCTGAGCGGATTGCCTAAATGCGCGTGACAGTACGGTTCGCTTCGGTCCTCAGATTAATTATTCAGAAATCAGATTCAGATTAACGAATTTTCTTGCTTATGCCACTAAAATACGAATTTTCAGAGTTTTTAAGAGAAAGAAATGCGTTTAATTATTACTCGTCTACGGTATAGCGGGCTGTTGTACTTCACCAAAAACTAGGTTTCTTTCAGACAGTTCTTCGGGAAGAGAGGAAGCACCTTCGAAACAATTCCTCTGCATCCCCGTACTAAATTCTCGTACCCCATCCGAAATTTCCTTCAATCCCATACGATGAAGTTTTAATGAGTACCCGGAGAACATTTTCGAGGAAATCAAGCTTCGAATATTTGGTTTTAGATTCGTAGATGTATCGTGGTTATTATATTACATCTACACACATTTAAATACCAATATTGTTTTAATACACATTTTTATTTGTATTACTTAGTTCGATTTACTTATATTTTTTACTATGAATGTAGTCACTCCACGAGGATTTACCATAATGCTCGCATAGCAAAATTTTGCAACGTAGTTAGAGAATACTTATCGCGTAAGTTCTTCATATTTGATTGTCTATTTGCGTGTTTATTGCATAAATTAGTCGTTGAATGATGAATCCATTCCCTTCATAGAGTACAGGTAAATCACGCAACATTAGAAACACGTGGTGTTGATTTCCAAATACTAATGGATATTAATATTTTGTCCGAAATTACTGTCCTGCAACTTTATTAAATACCATTCTATAAACTGTTTTATTCTTTAGGGGTCACATTCGTTGCGATTCTAATCCTATTTTCCCCGTCTTCCACCTACGAATGTTTAGAAATGCCCTCCACCCCGAAAATTCTGGAAAGCATTTTCCCGTCGTCGGAGGTCTGAAAGGATTGAAACGGTGTGTTTCGGAATACTTTCTCAATAAATGTCGTGTGTAGCCCAACGAAGGTCGTATAATATATTTAACTATAATAAATTTAAGAAAAGGGAGTAAATAGTATAATTCATTCGCTAAGTTTTTTTTTTGTTTGTTTACAATGAACGTAATCAATAGCTCGATACTCCTACTTCACCCCAATTTTCCTTCCCTTCCTCACCCACGAATGTTTAGGAAATCCCTCCAACCCCCATTTTTTGAAGCCCCCCCCCCCAACCCCGTCTTTTCAACGCACACTTCGCATCCGGCTCCGCGAGTCCATGCAAAGTTTTCGCAGCTATCGTGACCTAGAGTTGTGCGCCAGCAATCGATACGCTATAAATAGAGTCCTTGATCAAGAGAGAACAGTCAGGGGAGGAAATATAATGCGAAATTTCTCATATTTGCGAAAAACAACGCGCAGTTTCTCATGATGCTTTGAATCAGCTGTAGGTGTATCGTGACTCCCTTTCTCCCTACTCCGTCAATAAAAGGGTGAACAGAGTGGCAGCTGTCAATGGGGTAATGAGTATTTCTGCGTAATAAATATTGCTTTTATGAGAAATAACGTGCTCTAAAATTGTGGACACTGCTGTCGGTTCTCCCACGATTAAGGTCTCTACTGTAAAGTTGTGGGCACAGCTGACGATTCTCTCTCGATTAAGCAGCTGCTGTTGCTGCAGCAGCAACAGAAGAGGATCTCGTCTGATCTCGTCTCTGAGTGCAGAGGGGAACTTCCGGCGTCGCCACCGCGCAGACATTCACGCCGATGACGCGTTCAGAGCCATTTCGGCGATTAGCTGCGCTCCGGAAACTCCACTCCACGAGATGGACTCACTTCGAAGGCTTCGAGTGCGACGCCTAAGTGGGAGCTAACACGAAGCGACGGAAGACGACGACGTTGTCTTCACGAGAGCGGTCGGAACTTAAACGCGATTAAAATGTTTTCATTACGTTAATGCACGTGTTAGGATCCTCTGTTTGACCGGGTACTACTAATCGAATCCAAACAAGGGATCATATTCATCAAACCAATTCATTCGTTTCTTTTCTGGAAGGAGTAAGACTTATGCTCCATATGTGCACGATCTTTATGAGTGTTAATGGCGATTTATTTTGTTATATTTCGAGCGTTGATGGTATTCGAATAGCGTTAGAGTTTTGCTAATATATTGAGTATTAAGTTTTCTCATATGTAGCGTAGCTTATTTTTATTTAAATTCACATATACAATTAGTATGGATATTAGATTATACTACTACAATTAACGTTCATTATACAATCTAATTAATTAAATAATTAAAGACCTTTAAAGTTCACTACGTTCCGATTGTATGTTGAAGTCGTCATCAGGTGGTACGAACAGGTTACTCCTGCATCTTAATCCGGACACTGATTCCACCATAATAGGTACACCAACACACGGTCTTCACTTATACTTGTAACGAAGCTCATTTTATTCTATCTCATGCATGGAGACGACTGATTTTTCTTAATTTCATAATTATTTGACGTAAGTTAATTTTCTATGAGCGCGTTTCGTCACACACGAATTAGAAGTCCAACACCAGAGTACATCGAAGTTACCTGTAAAGATGGTTGAGCCAAGCCAATCTCCTGCTTTAACTATTTGTTACATGGCGGTTGAAAAGAAAATGGCCATAAGAAAAACGAATTGTGTAGGCCCCATTAGTTACATTACTTCGTGAATAGAAGACGCACATAGGCAGACTTGGAAATCGTTGAAATTGTGACTCATACAGCCGATTGTGATATCATTAATAATCAGTATTATTAATAAATCTTTGTTTTAAAAAAATCTTACTAATGTATTTCCGGTTATTGTCAAAAAGCGTTAGGGAGAGACGTGCAGATTTTGTTTGTTTGAATTTTTCATTCTTTGTTTATGCTAAATTATTTAACTATCCACTGTACATGAAATATTGTGAATTTCTCGATGCTTCAGAATGCTCAGGTTGCATTATTTTTCGTGGTACGGAATTATTTCTTTATGACATCTGCTAGTTGAGCATTGGTATCATTGCCCTCTTTGTATCATTACAGGAGTAAATAATTTAAAAAGATGTTAACGTCTCATTAATATTTCTATCACTGTAGAATTAAATTGATAGAGAGCATTGGACGATCGTTTAGTCGTCAGAAGCAGTGGCGGATTTTATTAATATTACCTTGAAATACAATGCATCAAATAATAATTGACAATTAACAATCTGGTATTATTAATAACAATGACAATTATTTATTAAAGTTATACATATGGTATTATTAATTTTATTAATCTGGTATTATTAATAACAATTATTGATCTGATAACACTTTTACAAAGTATACCATTTATCAACTTCAACCAGTTAAGAGTTCAGGTCCACATAGATCCGCCACTGGTCAGAAGTGCCGTGTAGAGTGGTTACTCCAGACATGGACATGGTGACGGTCTCCCATACTTCATTCAACGAAAGCTCTGTCGCTTCGCCTGGACATTGGAAGATGAAGAGATCTTTGTGGAATGCCAAGCAAATGCTAAGGGAACAAGATAAGCTTTGAGAAGAGACACAAACTCGTCTCTCAGTTTTTTTGGATTGAGACTAGTATGTGACACGAGAAGGGGTTAGGGGATCCCCTAAAATGTTTGCTAAAAGTTTTGCGAAAAATTTAGAAATTGTTGTTTTTGATTGTTCTAAATTTTTCTCTGCAGAAAAAAAACTCGTTTCTATCAGTCTGATAGTTTATAAATACTTGTAGTAGAGTTGATGTTCGTAAGATTTCTCGAGTCGAGTATCAGTGTGGTCAAGTAGGCGAAGCGCTGGACTGCTGTCTGAAGTGTCGAGTTGAATTCCGGATGAGTTCGTGGGATTTGTACTCGTATACCTCAATGTCCAGACTCGTTTCCTGGCCTACTCCCACTGCTGTGGAATTTGTCAAGGGTCTGCCTCGAACGTCAAAACTGTCGGAGCTCTTTTGACGATGCCATGAAATTACGAAACTCTTCCACAAACCCCAAGAACTCGCTTTAGCGCCAGTGGCATATATTCTAAGAGAAATGAGTATTGTATGCGTTATTTTGTACGAGTTTTGGATAGATGGCACACTTTTCCATCGTTGCATCACCCTCGATAATACCAAGAAAGTTTGCAAAAAAATTGGGACAATTCAGCTACTCTGTTAAAAAGACATATGTAACTATTTCAGTAATTTAGTGTGTCAATTATTTCATTAACGTTGACACAATTCACTGGTAATTTTATAATTTCCGGGATTCCACGAATAATTCAAGATTTGTATCGTTTTGTTTCCTTGTATAGAGGAAGTACTAGGCTCACACGAAACAATTCAAAAGCCCTTCACGTTTCATTTAAGCATTGGCGGTGTAAAGAGACTTAGTTTTGAAATCTATGGCTTACGGGTTTTTTTTTCGGTTAAAAATCACTAAAACTGTTCTCAGAATTATATCGAATTTTTTTCACGTAATATGTCCTTTAGGTGAATTGCATCAAAGCCGTTCTTGCGAGAAATTCCCAATTATCTATTTATAAATCTTCTCTAGAGTTTCGTCCAATAAATACGACAATATAAAACTCTATTCCGAGCTTGTTAACTAATTATATTATAATGGTAAAAATTATATATTTTAATAAGTTTAGAATATAATTAGTAAATGAGAAAATTTCAATTAAAAAAAACGAAACGTTGCCAATATTATTCACGGTATTATTTATTGGACGAAGCCCTAGAAAACATTGTGTGACAAAGAATTCTGAATACATTCCAAACTACTTTTCATTACGTAAAAACCTTATAACAGTACGTGGTGGCGCAATTTTGTCGTCCTCGTGAATAGTGTTGTGAAGGGTGTTAGGCGTTGCAGCCACAGCGTGGGGCTCTGGATTCTCACTGCTCCTGCATTGATCAGCTGGCGTTGCCTGCTGCTACCCCGCTTGTCTCGAAGCTTCCTGCCACCGCTGAATGACCGCCTGTATTGATTCATGCCTCCGTGGTCCCCGCGAGCAGAGAACAGCGGCGCGGGGTTAGCTCCCGTTGCTTACTTAGCGTGGGGGTGGCCTTGGGTGTTTTGCCTGACATTGGAGTCGTGAGCATCCTGGTTACACTGACCAAAATATTTTGCTACTTTGTATTTAGTTCGTTCTTATTCAAATAGGTAATGAGAAGAGAAAAATAAATAGTAATTGAGGGTAAGAAATTAAAAATTGAGGAAAAGGGATGGAAGAGAAACTCCAATCCACTCAGAGTATTCTAACATTTAGAATTTAAAACAGAATAGTTCGGATTATATGTAAATGTCACCCCCGAAATTTATGTAAACCTTTATTAAGACAATTAAATATTCTTCCTCTCCCTTGCATGTACATTTATGAGGTAGTCGTGTTTATTAGGACATAACTATTAAAATCCCACCACTGCTTCAGAAGAAATAGTCAAGTTCACGAACACAACACTCGTAATAAGGCTAATATTCATCGTCCGGGCGTGTCAACAGCTCTTTGACAAAGATGCCCTTATCATTCAGGAATAATTTTGTATAATTCCCTTCCCAAAAATCTAAAGGATATAAATAAATTGAATCTCTTTAAATCCGCGGGTAAAAGCTTTTTAATGTGCTATTGTTTCTATAATGTGAAAGAATTTACTGATTTATAAAAAGAACTTAATGAGAGCTTCAATTTCCTAATAAACATTGTTTTCCACATGACTTCGGATGATGTACGCGATGTTAATATCTCATACAATTTTATCACGCCATTATTATTGTACTCTAATTACTGATTAAATTCATTTTTCATGCATGTTGATTTTGCTATTTTTTGTTTTTTAATAGTTTATTCCTAACTGGACGCAACCTTGGCAGGGTTGTATACATTATCTCTGTAGCCCCATCCTGGCCCGGGTTTTACCCCGGTTTTCCTTCGGGTAGTGGCGGATTTTCCTTGGGTGGGAATGTCATTAATACTTTTGTTTTATTAATCTCAAAATTTTACTGCTCTAATATCTACAATTTATTTTGAATAATTAGTGGATAACAGTACGTATTTATTAAATAATTTCTTTTGTAAATATTAAATCCGCCACTGCCTATAGGCCCTTGATCGGAATTGATGGGATGGTCCCTTGCTTGTTTCCGGAGAGTAACTTAGTTTATTGCACCCCCACGTGGTAATGCGCTGTTTGCAACTGCTTTTTTGACAATAAAGTTTATTTATGAGAAAGATCACAGAAAAGTTACTCGTAGCATGGCTGATCAGATGGAACGTATATACGAAAGGGAGACTATTATATGACATGATACTAGATGTACATTTTGTAGAAAGGAATAGACGATGGTTTAGGCCCGGACCAGCTGAGACAGAAATAATGACGGGACACGGCGACATAATGACATATTTACACGGATTTGGATTGACTGATAATGAAGACTGCAAGTGTGGATTAAGACAGGAAACAAGACCCCATATATTCTGGGATTACCCGGTGTATGGAGCGGAAAGGACGAGAAACCTGAATACAATGAAGACAGAAGACATAATAATCAAATTTGGACATGGTATGATAAGCACGGAGACGAGATATAGGATATTTAAAGAATATGTGAATACAATTAAAGACATTAAAATAGCTCTTAAGAATTAATGGATTGTACATTTAGACTTAGGAAGAATGTAAACAATTGATGTAGTCGTGGAATGTCTGCGGATGAAGACACGACGACAAATAAAATAAATGAATAAATTTTTAAAGAAGTAAACTATTCAAATTGTTTATTGTCCAAGAGCTGTTAGGAACTACGTATGTAAACGTGCAGATCAATAAGCTAATTTACTTTCCATGAAAATGCCAGAAATCGTCCTTTTAATTGCGATCAAAATACCCAAAAGAAAAGAAGAAATTGAATTAACATAAATATTCCGATTTATCATCCTAATACAGAGGTACGTTTTATATCCTCCTCCAACAAACACGAAATCAGGACCATCAAAAGGCTTATTTCTTTCCTTAGTTTTCTTTTATGTACCCTATATCCGTATCTTCTATTATATATCTATGAACCCTCAATATTTCAATACTATGAAGTGGATAACAAGTGTTGTTTTTTGTGATGGTTTATTGAAGAGCTAATAGTTCCATTTTAAAGATTATTTACAATGCAATGTGGTAAAGATAAATTGCTTTCTTTTGTTGATAGAAACATTCGATTATAATAGTTGATTATGGAATTACTAATACAATTTTCTGAAGTATTTCATTAAAAGAGAATAGGCGACGGACTTCTTTGACCATTGTGGAGCAATGATAATTCGGCTATCAGTATTTCTATTGTGTCTAAATATTTTTATAATATGTTATCTCCTAAACCATTGTTTTTGTATATGTATATTTCTGGATTTTCTTCTTCTAGGGAACACCCGTAACGATTTTGATAAAATTCACAGTATAAAGGTATTTTGGGATGAAGAGGCGATATATCATGGCCTCATTATCGAGTAGATCCTTTTGATACTTCCATTTATGTATGGAAAGTACGTGTAGGTTCCAAAGAATCAATAACATTATTGTTTGAGTGAAAAAGCCAAGGCCTCCTAAAGCTGGATGAAAGATGCTGTTTTTCTGTAAACGTCTGCTTAAGTACAAGGAGACAGAGCGATAAAACCTTGAATTATCTCGTTGAGTTTGGTAACNAGCGATAAAACCTTGAATTATCTCGTTGAGTTTGGTAACGAAAAAATTGCCACCGTAAGGTATCCAAAATCATCCCGTTTGAGATTTTCAACTGAGGGAAAGTCGGCCATCCAATTTTTTTAATTGGTCGTGATTTAATTTAAAATTAATCACGAGGTATCTTGGATTCCTTCTCTCTCCTTCCCAATTCCTCCACCCACATGTTGTGGTTACGTGGAAGAGTTGGGTTGAACTGATGGCCTGAACTTGGCCACATCATATAAGTAAGACATGAAATAACAATAATGGAAGTATGACATGTTATGTGATTATAATGACGTACGTATATGTATTATTTTACGAAAGAAGTATTTGGGAACCTCAATCTATACGTTGTAAAATATCGAAAGGCGGCTGGTTATCTCCCTCACCTTGTCACCAGTTCTTCGTTCCGAAACGTCTTGACCCACAGATGCTCCCTGACGAATCGCCTTTCACTCACACTAACATTTTTTTCCCTTCGCGACCAGAATGATTCACTTACTGGACAGTCCTTTGTGCAAATTTCTTTTTTACCGTGCAAGTAGAAGACTAAACATTTGTTTACTTTTGGATTCTGTACTAATTCTGAGAATTATTCTGCGTCATAGTCCAGTGAGGTGAAGACGATATGGTCATGCGTTGACGGCCATGAATGAGTCCTCGTATCGATTCATGTCTGCCATAGCTGCTCGTGAGCGAGGGGAGGGAGTTGACCCAGCTCTCCGTCAGAGCATTCATTGCCTTTGTGATTCATTCGCTCGTTCGCTCGAGCGCCTTCAGTGCTCAAAGTGAGGCGGTGGCTGAGATTATCTCTTAGGACTATGCTAATAAAAATCGTCCTAGATTGTGATTTTCCTTATTTAGGTTGTTTCGAGGATATTTTTCGCTGTAGATCTTCGTCTAAGTTCCTATTTTGCTGGTTGTGTATCATTTGTTCGCGATTTATTGAGAGTTAGTATTTTTATATAGGATTTTGTTTTTATCAAGGAACAAATTTGAATAGAATTAGAAACATCTACGCTTACATGTGAATTTAGTATATGTAATAAAACCTTAATCGATAAATCGTACCTTTTAGTTGTTCATTATGTTAAAAAAGATTTGATGATGATGATGATGATTCATTACGTTCGCTGGTTACATTATAGGAACGTTTTGTACATTTTAGACAAATAGTAATTCGGGAATTCAACTGCCGTTAAATATCGTAATTTTTTTCATTTTTATTCTTGTTAGAAACTGCGAATCGGTTAAAGTGTTCGGACACAGTTTCGTTCACAGTTAACTCAACATTCCCTTTAGTATTGTTTTAATAGAATTTATTTACAACTCGGTAGTTTCGTTTTGGGAAACCTTTTGCTTGCCCTTCATATGTAGATTGAAGCAGTCATTTAATAATTTGTAACAACTAAGAATGAGTTATCTTGCAGTAACATAAGTTTTTGTGATAAAAACTGATTAAAGTTGTTCAGGTACTTATATCCTTATTTGGTTTCAAATTCTTTATGGATTGACCAGAATCTTGTTTTAGGTCAAGAAGCAATTAGGGAAATTCTTATATTAAAATTTAATACCCAGCCTTATTCAAATTTGCTGGTATTTTCTTCAACTTGATACAAAACAAATGTTTTATTTTTCTCTCCATATATTTAATTGGAAGCGAGAGAGGTCCTGATTGCTTTGCTGGTCGGATGTTTAACCGACCAACTACTACAACTAATTCCTATTATCATAGGTTACACAAGGGAACTACATTTCGCGAGTGACAAAAATTAATTAACGATATCCTCAAAAAAATTATGTAAGGTCGGCCATTCAACAATACTTTCATGTATATTCCTACAATGTAGCAATTTTCCCATTAATTATTTTCCTAATTAGTTATTTAAACCAGCTATTGTGATTCGTAAAGGTGTACGTTGTACGTGGCACCGCAGTCAACTTGGATGGGAGAAACTACTGTTCACAAATACGCGAAACGTGTTCGAAACAATGGTGCATCATTCCGGAGTTACCTCGACCTGCCAAATTGTGTTATCTTCATCTTGACGTTCATCCATAGTCAAAGATAACCCAATAAGGGTTTTTAAGAGTTGCATATGATGAGAGGTCTCAGTGCCTTCCACCCCCTTCTAATGTCATATCACTGACCCTCACGGTGAAAATTGACTTAGTCTTCATGTGTCTGTATATAGACCCACGTAGTGTCCATTTTTGTGAATGTGGTCTATTTTCCAGTTGTGGTTGATGTCCGTTAATGAGTGACGTGTTTCGATAGTTAAAAAAAAAAAAGTTTATTCTTGTGAAAATAATAGATGAACTTCTAAATTCAACCCATAACTTCCTTTGATACTTTCACTATAAATATAAAAGACATTATGAAATTGAATATCTTCAAACCCGCGGTTAAAAACTACCTCCTGCACCAGTGCTTCTATACTGTAAAAGAATTTATTGATTTTAATAAAAGTTAAATTCGTCTTGTACTTTATCACGCCATTGCTGTAGCACTTTTTAAATAACTTATAACAATTTCAAAAACTATTTTCTTGCATGATTGTGTTGCCGTATGGCTCATATTAATTTAGTTTTATGTGTACTCAACTTTGGCACGGTTGTGTACATTAATTCTGTAGCCCCATCCTGGCCCGGGTTTTTCTCCGTTTTTCCTTCGGGTAGAGGCGGATTTCTTATACAGGTTCTCTAGTCTTTGTCTAGGGGCGTGTTTATTGTAACAATAAATCGTGAATTTAGTGTTTTTTCAACTCTTATGATTTTTAAACACTGTTTCAGAATAATCTATAATTCGATAATAACTTGTACGTGTAAATTTACAAACATATTTGCGTTAAATTACAAACATATTGACATTCTATTAGTATTATAACTCGCAGCAAACTTTTTATCTTATCTAGGAACTTTTGCTGAAATTTTTGAATCCGCCTCTGCGTTAGGGCCCTTGATCGGAATTGATGGGATGGTTCCTTGCTTGCTTCCGGAGAGTAAATTAGTTTATTGTCCTCCGCGTGGTCATACGCAGTCTGTACTGTTTTTTGACAATAAATTTATTATTATGAGATTTTCAAGAGACGGCTAATAATAATGGGTGACTTGCATTAAAGTACACTTCTCAATAGCGGACATTGTATCAAAGTGATATCTTCCAGGAAGATTGTTTGACGATTTTTTTTTATTCGTTTAAAAATGAACGAAGTCAAGTTGTCTTCAGTATTGGGATAAGCGCGATCCCCTTCAGAACATCTCATACTATTAATTATGTTATGTTGAATGAAAATGGGAGACGGGACCGAGATTCGAACTCGGAAGCTCGGACTCGTCTCCCATTATCATTCAACATAACATAATTATTCTGTTACCTGGCGGTGTAGGTCACCGCAATTTAAGAGATTTCTGTACACGGTCTATGTTAATCCAATGGGGGACACAGGAATTCCGTGTCATACACCCAGGCATTCATCACTTTTTTTCAACCTACCCAGCAGATTAATAAGGTTAAATATTTCTATACAAATGACTGCTTTGATGGCTGGCTCTGAGACTATATAACACTGATACGCAAAGTGGTCCAAACTGACCCCTAGGGTTCGACTACGATCTGCGAGCGGTCTATGTTAGCGATAACCAAAAATGGGGATCCATGAGATATAAATGGGGGTCCACGATGGTGGATATCATTTAAGGAGGTCGTGACCTTTATTCTGACTTTGTGACCTTTATTCTGACTTTCATGAACTTTATTTTGGCTTTCATGAATGGAATAATCAACATAGTGTACGTATGTTATGTGTATGTCATACCTGTTACCTATCCTTGTTTAAAGGACTGAACAACACTGACCAGGGGGTTTTGAGATTAAACCTAACTAAATTGATGCCAAATGTTGAAAATTTGTTATTAAAGTATCAGGTTCATCCCTCCCACTAAAAGTATTCATTTTTTGCTTAGTTATTTTATAAAATAGAAACTAAATTTTATTTTTGGTTGGTTCTAATTTGAATTCAATTAATGAAATTATGAAAAGTTTTTTTTGTTTTTCACACTAAAGTTAGACATTTAAATCTCTCTAAGTGTGTAGAACTATACCAGCTGTCAAAAACAAATTTAAAGTTTATGTATTTGCAAAAATTCAAAATAAGCCGGGGTCGATCCAAAACCGAAAAACATGGCAAGTAGTCCACGAAACAAAAATGTTTGTGGACCTCGGCTATAAGGTTGTTCTATCTCCGAGATCACTTTTGAGGTTGCATTCCCCGTCAATATTCTCGTGGCTCGCATGTCAAAACGCCGGATTGCAGATTGGAAGGAGGAGACCCGCGCGCCGCGTCCTGCTGCGTCTCGCCTCTAGCCGAGCAGATGATCCTTTGGAGGAACCGGTTCGTCGAGTCCTCGACCCGCTGAGGGGCCGCGACGACGAACGCCAACCACCGGAAATGAGTTCGCGAAGGTGTGAGAACGCAGCGTTCCCATCGGTGCAAGCGGAGTGAGAGGAGATTGTCTTAGTTCCTTCGCATATTCTACTGAGCCCGTCTGGTGACTCGGGTTCTTGCTCCTTACCAAGTCATCCCGGGTTCGAATCCCTGGTGGGGCCAGAAAAATTTGTAGCTTTTCACATGAATGTACCAGTTCATATAACTGTGATTACTGAAAAGCAACTTCTTCTATCCGCGTCCTGCTAGTATCAATAACTCTAACTATTATTAACCAATTCTAGTAACCAAGTTGTTGGTAAACTCAGCTAACATAATTTTCAGGCAGGTGATGATGGCGACGAACCAGGAATCGAACCCGGGATTCCCGCTTTGATTGTAGGGTTGTTAACCACAACACCATCCGTTCACCTTCCGCAACTGTACATTTCCACACAGATCTAAACCCCGGAAGGAATGCAGAATTGCTTTGTATTTTGATATAACTAATAAAGCATACATCACCGACCAATCAAATAATTGTAAAAAAATGTGGATAGAAAATGTTAAATATTATGAAGATAATACGTAGTTTCAAGAATTTACTTATTTTTAAATCACGAATGTGTCAGAAGTTTAGTCTATTTTGCAGGATATTTTCGGTGGCATTTTTTAAAAAATATATGTAACTTTTTTTACGAGGTGTGACACACTAATTACTAAACCATTGATCTCGGCCACCATACTTTTACAAACTGTTGTGAATTTCAAACGAATTGAGAGAGTTCCTAAGTGTTGTTAGTATTATACTCTTGACTGTGATAAAAATTAAAGCATGTTTTTTTCTTCGTTATAATTCATAATGTCATAAACCAATTAGAATTAAAAAAAAAACAATTATACTCCTCAGTGGTTTGACTGACTTGGAGTGCTGGTACGTATTATAACATGGACACTTGTCTATACTCTCCTCACTATGAGTAGATTCGTTCATATCGTTCTAGAAAATTAATACCGTAATGTACGTTGAATTTTCAATGTATTTATTTATTTATTTAATTTTAATTGCAGGCATAATATACGTAGTTTACACACACACACATTACATATATATATTCCACAGGAGGTTAGAATTAACCTGTACGTGGACCTGCAATCTAAAATTAGTTTACAAAAAATAAAAAACTTAGGACTTAATTGGCTAAAATACATAGAGAATCTTTTATATGTCTCATTAATTTTGTGTAAATAGATTATCTGGATAATTTTTTAATTTTATAACTTCCAAAATGTACAAAATATTTTCCTTTTTTCGAACTTCGATATAAATCTGCCCCCCCCCCCTTTCTCGTTTGTGTTTCGGATCCGAGCAGCGGGACGGGCCACGATTCGAACTCCGTGCAGGTGAGTAGTTTAGGATGAAAGAGTCCGTTGCGGCAGGGACGCGTGGTGCGATTTCTCTTCGAAATCTGAGAAAATTTACGCGCCGAACGAATTGAGGCCTCTGGAGACACTCGCGTAGGCCGCCGATGGAAGGATGGGTCGTGGGTTTGAATCCGGTTTCAGCTCGTTTGGACTGCGTGCTGACCACTTTCCCTTGACGCTGTTTTCTATGGTTACAATTGCAATACGTGGTAGTGGAATACTATCTTTAGAGGTTATCATTTGTCACACTTGAAAATATTCTTTGAAGAAATTTGGTTCGATTTTACCCATTGTTACAGCGCATTTTCCAAACTCATTTTGAGTTTTGAAAATTCGAATGATTATTGGCTAATGACTTTGTTGTAAACTCACTTCATAAACCTTTTGATGTAATACAGTAATGCGAAATGAAACGTTTAATGCATCTTTATGGATTATGAATACAAAATCTTTCGAAAAAGTTTAAGTATTTTTACTTAAAAAGTAGTTTTTATTTTCTCGTGAAAAATTAGCTAATTCATCGTTGTGACGGACACCTCAGTTTATTTACGTATCCTTTTGTTGTGCATTGCGTTCGTTTTCTGTGGAACAAATTTTAAATCTGTAACCTAAGTTCTGACGTCAGGGTGGAGAGTGGGAGTCCAGTCTCCCTACGCATTCACGCACGCGTCGTCATGCGAACGGGTAGGCGTCGGTCGCTCAGTGGTACAGAAGCGCTTTGAAAACGCTTGCTTACATTACTAGCACAATAAAATGAAATCGCGAAAGAAAAGAAAACTTTGTGTATCCATCATGTTTTTATTTTGGATGGAGATTTTGAACGCCATCCAGTAGAACTTAACTGGCCTCGGATTAACCGGCCTATCCAGTGAAAAGGTAATTTTTCTCTCTCTCTTTCTGTGTATAATAGCTAGCAGGTAGTGATTCAAATATTGATTGTATGACAGGCCCTTCTTGGAAAGTAAAACGGGATGACGCGGCTTTAGGTATGCAATGTGTTTATGTTGTGCACATCGGGGAGGGGGTGATACGGTAGTTGTATTTGCGTAATGTTACGGAAATTTTACAAGTTTCAAACGTATTTTCTTATTACTTTAATTTTAAATTGTGTCGCACTTCTCGGCATTTTTTGTTTTTTTATATTTCTATTCAGAAACAAAAAGTAGAATTCAAAAGTATTGAGCACGTGTGAACTAAAGAAGTAGGCCGCGGTTTTGGAGGACGATACAGGAGAGACGTATTGTTACTCTTTTGACGACAAATTGATACAATTTCATGTTACATTTACTTCGATATATATGAATAAAATCAATTATTTATCCCCTATTATTTTGTTTTCATGAAACAATGAACTCTTGATCAGATCTTCAGAAGAAGAAAAAAACATTTCAACAAATAATGGTGACCGGTGAAAGTACTGTACATGAAAGATTATATCTTGTAAAATATTGTTATTAACTATATGAATGAATGAACCACGTGTCATAAGTGATTCGTTCTAAATTTAAAATATATTAAGTTCAAAATTAACCTAAATGATTTATAGGGAGATGTCTGGTCCCCGCCGAAATAAATATATGTCTACGGGCATTCATTGTAATATTTGTGAGCGTGGCATGGCGCGCACCCCCACCCTTTCGTTGCGCTCCATCCGTCGCCTTACTCCCACGGCGCCCAACAGGCGCTCGCCGTCCTGTCGTCGATGCCGCCGCCGACGTCGACGAGTGGGAGCCGCACCCTGGAGCCGTCCAACGGTCGCATTAACATTTCCTGCGCGCACCTCATTACATGGCGCACACGGAGTGGCCAACAGACGGCGTGGGAGACGAGGCGCAATCCAGGGACGGACACATGGCCACGGATAGCGGAGCTTAGAGTTTCACCATTACTACAGCATTACCTTTCATAAACTAAGCCACTTACCGACGGAAATCCGCGATGTTCAATTCAATGCGCTATCATTTTGTTGTGTGTGAACGATATGTCATCCTCCACAACAGGTTTCTAAATGGTGTTATTTGCTGATCACACTTATGTATTATAAAATATGTCATCTCTCAAAAATGGTTTGTATATCCTTTTTTGACAATTTTTTATTTATGCACACTGTCAATCAAATGCTTTTGGTTTTGCCACTTTTCTTCTCTTTACCTAGCAGATTTGTTTCACGCCGATAGACAATTTCCAATGACATTTGAGGGTCCGAAGATTAATGTAGTGTTTTTTAAATATATATTTAAATATAAATTTTGTTACTGGATATTTTAAATTCAATCAATTGAAAACTTGGTGTAATATCACCAATCTTTATTAATAAAGATCTATTAATTTAAATGGTTACTTTTGCGATTTCAGAACCGTGTGTGTTCTTACTTTAAAAATATATGCGATAATCGGTTATTCAATTCATTAGTAAAATTATTATGTAATACGAAGCACTATGAATGTCGTGTGTCCGTCTCTGGAAAGTTGGATGAATATTTCTCTGCAATAATTTCGCATTCTCGTCCTGCGATGAGAGTGTAAATCAGAGACTGCTTGCCAATCTGTTCTTTATGCCGCGCTGTCACATAAAATACGTGATACTGATACTCTCTCAACAACTTTTTGTTGTCTCTTTCAGGTATTAAGAGTACATTTCTTAGTCGAGTAACATTGTTTGAATTGTGGTTGCTATAAATCGAAATACAGTGGCGTTGACGAATTCTCTACAGTTTTCTCATTCTGAATATGACTACCTGTGCCCAATATACATACGCAACTCTGGGTTGAGCACACGCACACAAAAAAGAAGAAGAAGGAGAAGAAAATGTACCCTGTAAACTTGATTTTGTAAACTTTCTACAAATTTAAAAACGATAATAATCAATTCATTTCTTCTCGTGTCGAATGTTACAGATAGTCTAGAATGTATATATTTTGTTTTCACCCATCAAAAGCTCTGATGGACGGTGTTGTTAGTGAAAAAAGTTTTTCAAGGCGGTGCTAAGACGTTTCTTTATTCACAGACCATTACGTTTAATTAGGTGATTGTATTCAAAATGATTCATTTTTAAAGATATGGAATTTTGTTTGTGTGTATTGTTTATAAATCATTTACATTTTATAAACTCCTCATTACAAATTTTATTCTGAGCCAAACTGGGAAGTTGAAGACATGGTATAAGGGAAGAGACCCCGGTATTTTAAATGTCGTGACTGTTTCAATGTGTTGCCGTTTCCCCTCTGCAAATACAATTGTACATCGAAGCATCCTCCCAATAAGGTTTCATAATAATTCAGAAAACTTTGGTAAAAGAAACAGTGAAAAACCCAGATAATTGAATATTGTTGTGTGAATAAATCGATTCACTATACTGCATGAAAACTGATCAATGCCGTTACGACAGCGGGAGGATAAAAGTGTCATCGAAGTAACCATATATTCGTTATCCCTGTATAATTAGATAGAAATTAAAAGCTCTCGGGGTTTGTGCTTACAAAGAATCTTCTAAATTAACTTTTTAGATGAGATTTTCTCTGCGTTAAGAATATTAGTTTATGGTTGTTTTCCTATATGGATAAACTGGATTAGGTCAGCTGGATCAGAACTGGAGTTTCTAATGAAAAAATCGCATCTTGTCATCTTTCGAGAATATTCGTCTGAAGAATTAATTATCAACATTCGAAATGTGTTGTTACATACAAATTTATTAATCTTCAAGACTTGTCAGACTTTAATTACTTACATTTTGAACAGATTGACTTTCAGTCAAAACTCAAATCAATGATTTGATTTTGCTGAGAGAATATTTGACGAGGGAAATTATTCATTAATCAAAATTGTCACGTAAGACAAGTTTAGTATTAGTTTTTCTATTGAGTACTTTTCCACAATTTATTTGCTTTTTTAGAATACTTGTTCTGCTGACTTTAATGTTTTTTCGCTATTTTAAGTTTTATTTTGAAATTTTTTTTATCATTTCACTAAACATTTTCAATTTTATTGTAGTACAACATCATTTTAGTTTTGTTCTCTTAAGTAGGTGTTTTTCATCTTTAAAAAAAAGTGAAATTTGCCTGACCTCACTTCTGACGTTTTCTTTAATCACTGAGTGGTCTGCGGATTATCAAATGATGAATATAATGAATTGGACGAGGAACAAAATATTGGCGATCGCTGTTTTGTATTAAAAATATGACTTTTCTGGGTAGATAAGTAATATTTTAAACTCAATAACACAACGTTTAATCAACAAGTTATTGGGGTTTTAATGAGTTTATTATTAAAATGGAAGAAGAAATAAATTTAAGATCTTCTCTGTACGACATTTTTGATGACGTTGAATCTGGGGCCCCAGAGGTAGCGTTCTCGCTTTGAGAACCAAAGTACCGTGGTTCGAGTACCGGCGCTGAAGACGGACGTTGATGTAGAACGTCCGAGTGTGCTATATACCTGTTGAAATATTAAATCAGGTCAAGACAATGTCCAAAGAAGTTGCAGTGAGAAAAGAAAAAATAAATTTGAAGAGGCAATGTGTTTTTTCCCTTTGTGTTGGTTTGTTTGGTAGCTTTGCCGTACCTTTGTTCGCAGCCGATGCGTCTCCTCGAGGACAGAGGAGCCCGATAAACCCTCTCTTCGATAAACGCATTAGCTCCTCGTGTGCGTTCGTATCTGTCGCGTGGAGTGAGAAGTCGTCGTGACGGTGAAGGGGTGGGGGAGCGCTTGACTCCTATCACGGGACACCGGAAATCCGCCCGCTGTGTTCGCGGAAAGGACTTGGACAGATCGTCCCGAGAATGAATGCTGGTCTTCTTCGGCTGGCGCTTCTTTCTTGCGTTCAAGTGTGTCGCACAAGATTGGAAGGTGTTGAAAGGCGGAGTGAGAACGAAAAATCATACGATATTCCTTAAATAGATTTTTTCTGATTGAATAAATGAATATGAATATTACGATTCAAGAATATTCTTTTTTAGCTTAAAAAAAATCGAAGTAATTGTCTCGTAATGTTTTCCCTCTATATTTTGCTGGTTTCTTCCCAAATCCTGTCTTATGTATCTTCCCCTTTTTTTGATACTATTTATCATTTTTGAACATTCGACATTCCTGGGAACCAAATATTCTCAAGTCCTTTCATCGTCGGTGTTGTTGTTTTAATGCTCGTTTAGCTTGTGGTCAATGAATTATAAAAAATCGGTTCACGTTAGTAGATTGTTTTAGTTCGATTAAGTTTATGTACTTGTTTTTCTTGTGTGTCGGTTGGCTTCGTCTGAATACTTTGTATGCATGACCGTGAATGATAAATTACAGTTCAGTTAGTATATTCTGTTACAATGCTTTTTTTCCCTTCAAATATCAATGTTGAATTCAGTAGAATAATTGAGTATTTTAGGGATTGATTTAGGTTAGAGTTAAAAATCCTCTTGTACACAGAACCTATATTTTTCTCCTCGGATACGACGTACGTGAAGTAAAACTCTTTTGAATCGTGTGAAGTATGGGAGTAATCCGATTGGTCGTAAGAGAAGACGACAACTGGTGGGAGGGCGGAGGTCTCATACGCTACGCTTCGAGGGAGTCCTCGACGGCCGCCTCCTCCCAGCGCTCTCTTCCCCCTCCCCCTCCCCCACCCATCCGCCTTAACCTCCTCTTGCTTGGCGCTGCACCGCCCCATCCCCCATGCATCGCCATCGCTCTTCGCTCCTCTGTCGACGACGGCTCACACACTGAAGTCTTCAGGAGGAATATTTCTTGATAACTGAGGTGGGGTTACTTAAGTCGCCCCTGGGTGTTGTTGCAGACAGGGAGCGTTGTGTTAAAAATATATCAGTTCGCGTTTTCTTTCACTTGCCACCCGGGGCTTATCCGGGATTTTATATTGGCTGGGGGGGGGATACCACAGATGTGTGTGTGTATGTGTGTGAGTGTATAAATGAGTGTATACTACATACAAATGTTGCGACAAATACTAAAAGGACTATTTACGAAAGAAACATTAAATTAAAAAATTCTCAGGATTACGTTCCTACTTGCCACGTTTATCCTTATTTCGCGGTAGAAGTGTGTTTCGCAAAATTATTTCACAAATTTGAGTATCTTTTTGTAGATCCATTGAGGTTTCCACTATATTGCGAGGAACATTTGGGGAGTTATTGACATTGCACTAGCATCTACCAATTTCTTCTACTGTTTTAGATGGGATGTAGTCGGATTCTTACGTTTTTGGGCTCGGAATTGTCCTGAACAATTGTATTTTCGGAATCATACACTTTATTGACCCCGATTCTTTATTTTTAAACTTAATAAAACAAGATTATTACATTTTTGCACGTTGCTAGAAAACAATAAATTATAGAAAAAGTTTGTATAGTGAAAATACGCTCAATATTTCCATACTTTTAATAATTTCAATCATATATTTGATATATTCTGTCGCATATTGATGAAGAAAAGAAGGCGCATATTTATTTGTCCCAGTTTATCTGTCCAATAGAGTAGTTACGTCCCCAATCGAATTTAAATGCAGCGATTGGCTTCGTGTTTGAAAGCATACCCAACGCTTCGTCAGTATGCCATCCCCGTGCACACTCTCCGTACTTAGGCAACGAGCGCAGCATCTGAAAATCGGTTTTCCCCGGGACCCTCTTCTCCCTTTGTGAAGACATGCTTTGCGTGCGGCCGCGTCAAACAAACGCAGTACCTTCGTGAATAAAGATGGATTCACTCTATGGTGACCACGGGGCACGATAATTTCGGGGCGGTCCCGGAAATTCGTAGAGAATCCCTATAATGTTATAATTCCATTCACATTCATAATTAAGTTAATGTAGAGTTTTTGGCGTATGTATTTTTTATTATTTATTGAATAATATTAACAAATAAAAACAATATTTGCTTACGAATCCGTACATAATTCTATATAAAAGTTGTGTAAAGGAATGGAACCTGGAGAAGAAAAAAAACATCCAGATATCGAAAATATAAAAACAGTAAGCACAAAAAATAATATGAATGGAATCAAACTTTTCAATCTATTAAAAATGATCTAAAAAATTTAGGTAGCACAAAAAGATCTACAAAAAATAAATTTTATTATAGATTATTGAGTGCTCATACAATTTTCTGAAAATTATCTATATGTATATATTATGAGCACTAGTTTGTTATTTATAAGTTTTTAGTATTAGTAACTAGTATACAAGTACGAGATGTAAGTGCTCCAGTAACTGTATTAGAATTCAGAACAGAAGCGTACGCAAGAGGGCGCTCAAGTTTCGCCCTCACGAAAAATACTATTTTTAGGAAGTAAAATACTGAAATATTGAAATTCGTAGATAAAATATAAAATTTAAGTATTTTCTTTTGTAGCTACTATCACTCACTATGTTTTAAAATTGTAGGCTAATATGGTCTATTAAGCTTATCCCCCCCCCCAAGTTTATTCCGATGTTCAAACCCCCTGTAAGATTATTTCTGCTTACGTAACTTATTTGGAATATTGTGGTGTTAATGCACATATAAACTGAGGAGTTACATATGTACTTTGTATCATATTTCTGAGTACGTTTGACATTTGGTGCCCTTTCGGCTTCATATTAAATTGAAATAGATGCTTTGTAATGGAACAATTGGCTCATGGATTTTGATCCTGACAATATTCTCGTCGAGCCTATTTTTAAGGAGTTAAGATATCCATTCTGCGCTGAATTTGTTTGTAGGTTTATGAGAGAATCGTCGTAAAGTGATCATTAAACTCAAGATAGAGAATCAAGGCAGTAAATTAAGGGGTCCTTGATGGTAGTTTCACCTTTACCTTCCTTCCGTGTATATTTAGACCGGTCGCATAAACGCTATATATGTCTGTGACCTCCGTCACCGCCGTGTCCCTGGTCCTTGAAATGCGGCATCCCGAAGATTTCTTCCATGGGTCAGGACTCCAACGATGCGAGTGTACGCTCTTGTCACTGAGTTTTTCCTGTCCTGAGGATTTCCTCTTCACGCAGTTCCAGGTTGTGAAGGACTGGTTGGGGGAACCACAATGCATTCATAATTGTGATTTTTTTTTTATTTCAAGAACTTTTTCTACGTTTTTTCTCCCTTCGTTTGAAACAATGAGGCTGCATGTAAAATATATTTAAAATCCTTTCATGTTAGTGTAACTCGTGCATAATATAATTACTAGCAAAACCACCTTCAACTAACCCAGTTCAGTTTCTAGCGCTTTCTGGGCAAAGTACACATCCTACCACAAAGTACATATCCCGTTCGGAACAAACGGACGGAACGCGAACAGTCTTCATATCCTTTCCTTTGTCTTCGTACAAGGCTGACTAATGGACTTGGCATACATCACTCCAAACTACTTGTGTGTGGAGTTGGTAGACCTATGAGGAAGAATGCGAAGTAATATTTTAAATATTTGGTTTCGTAACAAATTAATCTTGCTATTTGAGAAAAACGAAGAAAGGAATAGAAAATTACCCCCCCAAAAATGGTTCGAATAATATCCGTAATCTGTAACTTGATTACACTAATATTCGAATTTTTCGTGTACCCTTAAACTTAACTTCTTTATATTCCTCCAGATCAGTGCTATTCCTTAATTTAATTAGTATTTTTTTAAAGAATTCGTTATATTTGGATTTTGCTATCAAGAGTAGAAACGAAATAAATTGAATGGAACGCTTTTGACAGTTTTACCAGTTTCTTGATCAATCTGAATTTTACATCTACATCACGCTGTCAATGTTGATTCTAAATTGAAGATATTTCTGTAATAATTACCAATTAGAGCAAATCTGCCGAAACAAGTGTAATGAACATTATGATTATTTTAAATTTCACGATTGAATGAGACTTCCGAGGATCTGCGTGTGGTGAAGTGACATGGAAGTATATATCCGAAGTTCGTGGAAGACGACCACGTGACTCAGTGAACGTCCTCTTCTCTTCCTCGGGTCTTCCCCCTTCGTTCTCCAGCGGACGGACATCCGCAGTCGCAGCGTCATGATTTGTGCTCCCCCGTTTCCACTCTTCTCCCAACAGATTCTAAACATCTACATTACGGAGAGACTAGCACTCCAAGTTAGTCATATCACGGAGAGTAAATTGTTTTTTATATTATTATTATAATTGTTGTAAAACAACAATACTAATAAAAACGAAGAAAATCATGATTCAATTTGCAACTTTCTGTTAATGTAGTACAAACAATATTCAGGAACTAGCTTGACTACATTGAAATGCATAGGAGCATGTTCAAACATGGCATCCGAGCGCAACGGTATCGTGATGTATGCATCTCACCTCGGAAAAAGTTAAATATACTTCTGTAATGTCCGGTGACCTATGGATAAAAGTAATGTAAAAATTACTCATGAAAAACTAGTTAGATAAAATACTCAGTAAACATGTCCGTTTCATGAAAAAAGGCATTTTTTTCGGAGGTTTCATTTGAGATAATTCAAAAGTTATTTTAAAAATTTTTATACATGCGCGCTTCAGTACTTTTATATCACTGTAAGTCTTTATCTGTATAGAAAACTTTTGTCTTAAAATTTATTTTACCAACACTGCTTTGTGTTGACAATTCACTCATTGATTGGATCAAATCTAATATTGTTTCAATGGTATTATTTCTTTGTGTAGTATTTTTCCCTCTTTCATTTGTCATCAAGTCAAGTATAATTAAAAGCTATTTTTCTTGTTCCAGGTGAGTATTGCCTCGAAGTCTCTCTATAACTGAATTTGAGAAACCAGAAAGACATTCAAGTAAGTTTGTACTTATGATTTCGAATGGACGTAACTTATTTCGGAAATTAACAGCGGACTCTCCGCGACGTCTTCGTCAGCTTTTCATCACTGCTTAGGCCGGTATTGTGTCATTTTTCTATGACATACGTATATTATCAAATAACTTATATGAAACATATATACGTATTATGGACGACCTTCGATAATGGTTGAGCGAATAAACACAGAGTACGACAGCGGCTTAGGTGTGTACGACTCTGACGTAGCCCTGAAGAAGGCCACAGCATGATGGCCGAAACGTTGGTAGTTGTGTCTACTAAGACGCGGTTTGTCCCGGACAGACAAGTTCATACTGACTCCGTCCGCGAAAACCTACGTTTATATTGTCATAAGCAGTTCGCCCAGCCAACTTCCTAGTCGTTACTTATTCCGGTTTAAAGAGTTAACTTCAACCAACGATTCAAAGTATGAAATGTCATCTTCCAAGTATAATGGAATTAATGTTTTAATCGCATTGCCCGTTATTTCCAACTATTTATTTATGGCAAATAATAAATCTCAAAGATGGTTTCAAAATGCGTATAAGCTAATTGGGGGTATAAACTAATTCACTTTCCGGAACCAAGCAAGGGACCATTCTAGCAATTACGATTGATTTCCGATATTTTCAAAAGTTTAGGAAATCTAAGAAATCGTTATTGTGAATTTTGATACGTATAAATATCAATATTTAGTAATTTTTTAAAGAATTGTTGAAATCCTTTTAACGAAGTAATACATTTGTTATTCAAGAAATGGTGTTGCATATTTTCACTTACTGAAAAATGGCGAGCAGCAGATATTTGACACCAGACTGTCCAGTGATGGGTAGGTGGATATGAACTATACTCAAGTTATCGAGAGTTTGGACACCAAAAGAACAAAGATAGCGGACTCGAGTGGAGTTTCAGGACAGCCATCACCAATATTTTAGAACAAAAACCCCGACACTCGTTACGATTTGGACTGCCTCAGATTGTCGTTTGATATTAAAATAATCGTTTGGTAGCACTTACACCACCTTCCGGGTGTACCAACGCTATGGAAACAACAAAGAGACTACCGCAAAATGAATTACGTTGAAAGTAGATTAAACAATTACGATTTCTTGGACAATTTATGCAATGTATTTTATTAATAGGAATATATTTTGTGTTACTCTACAAAGGATGAAAAACTAGTATTGCTGTTTGCTGTAGGATGCAGTAAAACCTCGGTAATTAGACACTCACGGGTCTTCTCAATTCGAATTACCGATGGAAGAATTAACGATGGAGTGTGAAGTATTCGAATTGTTGAGAATTTCAAGTAACTATAGATTTTACTATAGATCTACTAAGTTTAATTTTTGTTTTGAGGAAAATAACCTGACTTATTCCGATTTTTTTTTTCAATGTTTCAACTTTAAAGAAAAACAATATTTCGTTCTGCAACAATAATTTGTACGTATCATGGGAATACATTTGATTACATACACATAAATCTATGTGACCTTGACAATCAAATATTTTTTAAATATTGAAATTTTTAAAAGTTAAGTAAAACGTCAAATAAATTATTGAAGCTTCTTCATCGGTGCGAGATCTGTCGAACACTTAGGAAAATGTACAAAGCGGGTATTCTTGGATGCAACATTTCCCTCGCGTTATTCGTCATTAATGTGCACACAAATAGGACAGCTTATGAAGGGTGATTCATCCACTTCCCCCATCCCCTACCGGAAGTCTATTTGGCCGTCGTGTGCAGCAGCGTCCGTCTCGTCAGCTGCCAAGTCCATCCCTTGTTATGCAGTTCTCGTTTCTCACGAGCTCTTTTCCGCGAACCGGCGCCTCGTTTTCCGCGAATTGGCAAATGGACGAGGCGGCGGCCCTCTGGGCTGGAGGGTGAGGCGCGAGGATCTGCGCATTCTCGCTTTTGGCTCTTCTCGCTCGCGCGGAAAACTCTTCCCCCATCGCCGCTAGAGTTGGCGGAGCTGATAAAATTCCCACTACTATCTTTTTGCGAACATTGCCTCACAGGCATTACTTAAAACATCTCTTTCCACGTCGTGGCTCGTTGGCTGAGACCGATTCGTCCATCAGACACATGAAACATCTTTTCAATTGTCGCTGGGGCTATTGATGACATACTGTAAAAAAAATACTGTGAGCCTCTGGATGAAACGTGGGCGTTCGCCATCACCAAGACAGCGTTCATGGGCTAAGAAACCGCCCAGGAATTAAAATCCCAACTTTCAGATTTTTTTCGGAAATACCAACCCTTTGGTAAGAAGGTTCAGAAAGTTGTCTCCGTAGTGTGAGCTGTGAGATAATTTTTCTTTTTACGTTGTGAGAGTAAGACGATATCTTTTCGGTGGATACTCCGCAATAAGCGTTCGAAATGAATAGTAGAGCGTTCCGCCAACTTAGCTTGCGCCAAGTCTACCCCTCACACTCGGTTGTCCGAGTTGCCAAGTCTCTTTGGCTTGAGCCTCGCTGGGGATGACATTCTCCCGAAAGAACCTGACAGAGAGCAACATTTCTCGGAAATTCCTGTTCGCTATAGTCCCGTGACGTTTCTGTATCCGTAATGGAAACTTCTGAAATCGCTTCAGACATGTTGATACGACATTACTATCATATTTTCTTTAGCGTGTGATGGATGACTGATACGAAATAGTATTTTGTTTTATAACATTTTCAACTTTACTAGTTAATAATGACGCTGATGAGAGTAATATTTGTGATAATATAATTTTTATATTATTAGCTATACATTCACGTCTTGAAATTACCTCCTGTCTGATGTTTTTATTAATCCTTGTAAAGCCTCGTTTCTGCTGTTGAAGAAAACTACATTAAAATAGGCATCAGCCAACTGTAAAAGAAAATATTGTACAGTATGTAATTTCTTCTGTCTACAGTAAATAAATAATTTATTGATAAAAAAACAGTTGTTAACTCCTTACGACCACGCGGTGGACAACAAACTAATTTATCCTTCGGAATAAAACCAGACTATTCCGTCAGTTCCGATAAAAGAGCTCATAGGTAGTGATGCCTCAAGGCTAAATCATGATTTACATCTCCTAAAAAATGAACCGAAATAATTTGTTGAGCGTTATAATATCTACAACATTTTAAGAAATACGTAGTTATCAATTTATTATTCTAAAAATATTTATAATAAATTGGAATTATTAAAATCACTCCAATTCGAGATTAGTATTAACAATAGTAAGAATAACATTGCCTCCCCTTGACGTATTCCGGACATTCGTCATTCGGCGAATCCCGAGCGATCGCTGGCCGAATAGCGAAGAGTGTGGATGGGTCGCTGGCTCTTCGCCGCGTCACGAATACCGGTGCTCGTCCTACCCGCAAGTCAAAAGACACATCAAAGGAAGCCGAGTATTGGCGAACGATGCTCGCCATTCGGGATACACCGAATGACGAATGTCTGGAGCCGTCTTAATAGATGCCAGTTTTTACGAATCGAAATTATTCCCTGAAAGCATCTTAATAGGCGTTTCCCTAAATCCCCGAAGTCTCCGCGCGCTCGCGTGCTATAATGCGAAACTACGGACAGGAGAGGTCCAGACCGTTCCGAACGGATGCCTCTGGAGAAGGAGAGGAACCAGGATCCTCAAAGTAGCAGCGGTGGCTGTGGCATCGGCCTCAACATCCATCTCAAGGACATCCTTAGGATCCGGCCCCGCACGAAATGCTGCTTCAGTAGCCGCGCTACTGGACTTCCCCGCGCTTCAATCTGCTTCAATGTTTCATGCGGAAGAATAAGCTTCTACCAGAGGACGCCAACCTTTTCGATCTTACGCATTTCTTGAGTACACCGTTTTAAATTCTCTGGACCACCGAGATTTATTAAAAAAAAAGATAAAATACATTTGTCAAATAACTGTCTTACAAAATTTCGTAAGTTTTAACAACATGAAATGAAACTCTTTATTTTAAAAAGCTAAATTGATTTTTAAAACACATTTATTCGAACACGTTGAATCCACTGATCTAAATCTTATAAGGTAATCATGTCTACCTTTTGCCCAAGATGTGTATCATACACCTCATTACTTCCGTGTGAGAAAATGTATAGCATTCTTGCTATTGGTGAACTTTTTCTCAAATATAATTTGAAGAAATGCAAGAATCTAATATTTATTTGCTACCATTACGCTACAGTAGTCTTTTCATTACGAACTACCACGTGCAAAACTTGAAGAGAAGCAGTAGAGCAAAATTTGGAATAATACAGATTTTCCGTGGGAGATCGTTCATAAATGGCTTCCCGCGATATTGGAACATTTTTAAGCCTCCCCCCTCCCGCCCCTCGTAACGTTTCGTCACGTTATCACGAAACGACCTGCCCCTCCTATCATACACAGTAACTGTCCCTCTCCCTCTACATGAAAATCAGTATTTAAAGGTGAAAATGTAATCATTTGTATACTTAAGAGGATTATAAAGGTCGAAGGTTTCGCACGGAGGAAATGGTACGACAAGGATTGTTAAACTTTTGTTTTATTTGTAGGAAAATTTGCCTCAATTGAGACAATTTTAAACATTTATGATATACCAAATGTAACGTCACGCTTTCTA
>NNCF01126372.1:311849-331108 GCA_002313205.1 Laupala kohalensis | reverse complement strand
ATTTAACTTTTGTTAAAATCAATAAATTCTTTTACAGTGTAGAAGCACTGGTGCAGGAGGTAGTTTTTAACCGCGGATTTGAAGATATTCAATTACATGTCTTTTATATTCTTGGGCAGGGAATTGTATAGAACGATTCCCGAATGATGCGGTCCTTCTTGACAAAGAGTGGTTGACACTCTAGGGCGATGAATATTACTACTATTGCGAGTAATTGTGTANTGAATATTACTACTATTGCGTGTATAGTGTTCGTGAACGAGACTGTTTCGTATAAAGCAAGGGTGG
Source organism: Laupala kohalensis (assembly GCA_002313205.1). Lineage (NCBI taxonomy): Eukaryota > Metazoa > Arthropoda > Insecta > Orthoptera > Trigonidiidae > Laupala > Laupala kohalensis. The sequence goes on along the minus strand of NNCF01126372.1, from coordinate 330,820 downwards.
TGCTTCAGTAATTCGGTCTTAACAAACACGACCGTTTCATAAATATAAATGCAGGGAAGTGTTAAGATATTTATTTCCTTGAATAAAGGTTTACGAGAGTTTCGGGGGTGAGACTTACAAATTATCCGAACTATCCTCTCCTGAATTCTGAAAGTTTGATACTCTGACCGGAATTACCCCAGAACGTAATGCCGTAACGTAAATGGGAGTAAACGTTTGCAAAATATACGCAACGGGAAATACGTGGACTAACTGCGTTAACTAAGTTTCGGAATGCGTAACACAATTTGCTTTATTGGGAATTTAGATTGTCAACGTGACAATTCCATTTGAGGTTGTCTTGAATATGGAGACCTAAGAATATTGTATTCGTAGNTTGTATTTGTAACAGTTTTTAATTGTGTTCCGTTTAAAGAAAGACAAACCTGGGGTAAAGATTTTGTATTAATATTGTGAAATGACATAGACACTGTTTTGTCAGTGTTTACAATGAGACGATTCGAATGGAACCAAGTCGAAAGGTTTGACAAAACTTTTTGAGCATTGGCGTGCTTACACAGTAAATTAGTGTCATCAGCAAAAAGAATTTTGCAATCTGATGTGGATGATGACATGTCGTTCACATACAATTAAAAGAGTATGGGGCCGAGAATGATCCTTGGGTTACTCCGCAAGTAAGTGGCTTTGTTTCTGAAAGACAACGCTGAAGTATTTTATTTTTAGTATAGGATATTTTGACCTGTTGATATCTATGTTTTAAATAAGAAGCTAGCCATTGATGTGGATGTCCACGAATGCCTAAAGAATGCAATTTGGAAAGGAGAATTCCGTGATCGATGACATCGAATGCTTTGGATATGTCAAGAAAAACACCCTGAGGATTTTCTCCACGGTCTAGAGATGTGGTAACATCGTTTAAGAAGGAAAATATGGCGCTTGTAGTAGAAAAGGATTTCCTAAAACCGTGTTGATCGTCAGAGAGAATGTTATTTTTTGATAAAAAATCTAGAAGATGCTTATAGAACAATTGTTCTAGGATATTTTAGAAAGTGGGTAGTAGAGATATTGGTCGGTAATTTCCAATATTAAGTTTGTTTCCTTTCTTGTGTAATGGTTTCACTTTAGCTCTCTTAAATATGTTAGGAAACACCCCTTCCGATAAAGAACTATTGAAAATGTTTATGAGTGGATTTAATATAGCGTGGGACGAAGATTTAACAATAAACTCAGGTATATCATCTACGCTTGTTGAAAATTTGTTTTTTAATGAGCTGATGATTCTCATGACTTCACTGGCGTTAGTTTCGGAAGTGAACATAGAATTGGGTACGTGGGTGGATATAATTGGAGGACATTGATTTGGATATATTGAGTTCGTTATTTTACCAACTTCTGAGAAGTGAGAATTAAACAAATTTGCGATGTCCTGAGGATTTGTTACGATTTTGCCATCGTTTAGTAAAGAAACATTTTCTTCGCGGTTTTTAGAAGTTGACGTGTAATTGTTAACAATATTCCACATGGTTTTCATCCGGTTGTTCGATTTTAGTAATGAGTTCTGAATTGTTTTCGAAAGCACTGCTAAAACCGGTCAGACACATTAGTAAGAAATAAAATTTATACTGTGGCACTCAGAATAATGCTATAATCACATTACAATTGAATTTACACGTTTAAAACTATTTACTCAGCCTCCATCAAGTGATAAATAAAACCATGTTTTGAATATTCGGCAGCGGTGCATTTTCGTCATTCGCGTTGTTGCCAGTGCCGTATTCAGTCAACAGACTTCAACTCTGCTGACAAAACTATACCAGTCAAGGGAGTGACACGTGCAGCAACAAAGCGCGTGACTGAAATCCATCACTGGTCGCTAATTGAAAACATGGTTTTATTTATCAATTGATGGACGTTACACAAATAGTTTTAAACGTTTAAATTCAATTGTAATGTGATTATAGCATTCTTCTGAGTGCGACAGTATAAATTTTATTTCTTACTAATGTGTCTGGCCGGTTTTAGCAGTGTTCTCGAAAACAATTAAGAACTCATTTTATTTAGTATGTAGATGTTTGAAATTAATAAATGTAGTCACAAATACAACAGTGGTCATTCGCTGAATAAGATTTTTTTGTCACTCTTTAGTTTAGTTTATAAGAAGTAATGAAGTCGACGTATCGGCGAAGACCGTAAAAATATGCTTTTTGAAACATTTTAGGTTTTAAAAAATTAATATATATTCATAAAAACAAAATTTTCACTTCTGTATATGCAAAAGAAAATGACAAATCCAGTAGTGGAAAGTATGTTTTTCTGCGTTTTTTGTTGTACTCTTCACAGCTATTAGAAGTCAGGGTCTATAATAAAAAATCCGATAGTGGACTAGGGCAACCTAGAAAACGAATCTACTATTCTGTATGAAAATTTGAATTATTACTTTTATGGAGCAAGACATATTTTATTTACCAGAATAATATGGCAGATACTATCTTCTCTCACTTCTTCCAATTGTAGGCGAGTTTCACTCTCATATTTTGCATTAACAATGTTCAGTATGTTCATTCGTATATTTAGTATTAAAATATCAGAACAGTTACGAATTGTACATAATTCATACAATGGAGCATCATGCAACTCACGTACAATTCCCAACGAATATTATTTATTACTTACCAGCAGTAGCGGATCTAGACCGTAATCAAGGGGGGGGGGGGGCTTACCGGGGAGCATTTTTTTAAAATATGGTTTTACAGCTCAAATTTTATAAATATTACCTTTAAACAAAATGCATCAAACCCCCCCGCACCCCCGATCCACCACTGCTTACCTAATACTTTTGTCAGGACTCAAGTAATGAAGTTACATTCTTTTCAAATAAATGAGTCAAGTAGCGTCTTTTCTTGATATCATTTTTTAATGCTTTTATCTCGGGAAGGACAAGGTGAAAGGTGAAGTATTAGGAAATTGACGACACATCTTTTAATGCTCTAAAGTGCGATACCTCATCTCTGTGATTTGTTCCATCCGGTTACGCAGAAATGGAACTAGAAAATTCTGGTACTTTTGCGTATTTGTACACGGTGGTTTCTTTTCAAATGTCCTTTGTTCCAACGCACTCAGGCTACAAGACAGAGACATTCGAGTACGTACCGACTTGATTCGTATCTCTTTCAATTTTTAAAACAAATTACACATAAATTTTGATTCTTCTAAAGTATAGAACATTATAGTTTTAATGATACGCCATTTTGGCTAAGAAAGAAATATTTGTAAAAGGTTACCTTCTGGAAATGTGATAGAGAGGTATCGAAAACAATGGATTCAATTTCTTCCAATATCATCGCTATGATTTTGTTAGCCACGTGACGCAGTCTCTTTTCGAGGATCGACACTTGTGAATTCTGTCGCGTTATCATGTTGTTTGTGCGTCGCGCAGAACAGTAGCAAACAAACAGATCCAATTTCCCCAGCGGCTTTGAAATGCAGACCTTTTGCTCTCTGTGTAACAGTGGAGAGATGAGAAGCATTCGCGTGTTACCGAAAGGCCGTGAACTCCGCCTCTCGCCAGAGACCTTCTGCCCACGCTACTATCCCACGTGGCTGCTCTACATCTCTAACTGGACTCTTTAACGCCTACCTTCCCGCATCGACGCTGGACAGATCGAAAATGTTACCTCGCTTTCTTGAATATCTTCGCACTAGAGAAGACTAGACTCGAGAGCTCTCCCATTACGTGGGACAGAGACGGCAAGAGAACTGCAATTTTTTATTGTACTATTTGTAAAACCCATTGAAGCTTATCTATATGGAGCGATAGAAGGTAGGAGGTGGGTGGTAGGGCTAATGTTAGAAGGTGGGTCGGTTAACTGGGTTTACCAACAACTTAACCCACGTGGAGGTGTTAGGAGTAGTTAGTAATAGTTACTGATACTGGGAGGAGGTGATAGAAGAAGAAGGGGGGTTGCTTTTCAATTTTCAGTTATATGACCTCTGGGACATTGAAGTGAAAAGCTACAATTTTTTCTGGCCCCGCCGGTTTTTGAGTACACGAGCCCAAAATTAGCGGGAAATTTCCCATTATTTGATAGATATACTAATATTTTTTTAATGAAATTGTACCAGTGTAGGAGTACGTTTGACATAGACAGATTGTTCATCACGAAACAGAAAAGATTTCATTTGTCTGCGAAATCTTCTTCTGTTGTGTAAATTATTTTAATTTTCGCGACAACAATTAGTCTCTACCACAATTTAACAGACATTACGTTATTAGTTAACTTATTTCGCGTACTTTCATTCCTAAGAATATTTTTGAAGAATAATGTGGTAGTTTCTTCACTAAACCATTGATCAAAGAAGTGAAATAGAAATTTCTACAGCCCAGTTTCCGATCCCCCGTCTAGTTCGTCTCTATCGTCTTCATAGTCATAATAACCTACATTGAACTGTTTTGTTTTGTTTTTTTTCAAATTTTTCTGACATTTTGTTTTGCAGCTTGTCTTGTTACGAGGCATCTCTATTCGTGGGTGGACTTTTTCTTATGATCGTACCGTCAGGAACGCGATTATTTTTTAATATATGCAAAAACCATGCTGTATTCCCACATTTTTGTATAGTAGTGTTATTTTATGTCTATTTTGAATTGGTATTCGAAAGATATGCAGTCACAATCCATGTAGTTAATTCTCATGAGACAATAGTGATGAGTATTCTATGACGTCAGTCTGTCATTTCCAACCGGTGTTTAGAGTTTATTGCCTCCATGATTGTAATCGCAACTTCGGTAGTTACTCAAACATAATGGAGATTTCCTTACTCCACTAGATGTTTTCAAGAGTTTACAAGAGCGTTGAGAATGCCTCTTCTTTCTTTCTGCCATCTAGTGGCGTTATTTGAAAGGGTTGGTAAGGTCTGTTGACGAGGGCTATGCATTAAATTACTTTATAGTGTGTCAAGTATCCCTATATGTAGTCCAAAATTTTTTTAATTATTCGTACCGCATCATAATATCCATCTTATTCTGTCAACCTTATCAAATAATAGGAAAAATTAAAGCAAAGGAAATGTTTAGTTTCTTTGATTTCAAGTTGCGTTGACATTTCCTCTAACTTGATTACTTATCCATTTCGATAAACCTTCTTTATCTATGTTGAATGTATTATTGTCGTAGAATAATCGAACTGGTTATTTCCTTATACTTATAGTGATTATTACCTTGTAACGTTATTTCCTGTGAGCGAAAAAAAAATGCAATTTCTTACTGTACTCTTGCTCTCATTCTCATTTAGAATTACAAAATAACATATTCCGGTTGAATTTGCTGCGATATTTTACTAAGAGAATAAGTAATTCTTCAAACAAATATTCTTTTCGTTATTATGTACTAACAATAATTACTTCCCTTGTATCTTCTTCATCCGATATAATCTCTGATGATCGCATACGTCGCTCACAGATTGGAAGGGACATTCCGACTTTCACCTTAGCCAGTCCCATTACAAAATGTGTATTAACACAACAAATTATCCTATATACAGATTTATTTACTTGAAGACAGTACAGTCGTTTCATTTGAAAGATTTTTACAGTTGTATAGACTTCTGTGCTGCTGTGAGACACCTACCCTTAAAAAAATTATTTGTACGCCACTGCCATTAANGTCATTTTTCTCTTTCTTTCATGTAATCGCCCTATCCTTTTATCACAGTCACGTCTCGACATGTTAAAGGATCACCTTTCTAAGGGTACGATTATGTTGGAGCGACGATCAGCAATACGAAGAATGAAGAGCGAAGCGGAGAAGCGAGCGGCGCGACTCCGTTTATGTTAAGCGTCATCGACACGTCTTGCACATGCGCGGATGCTCAAAACCTCTCAGCCTGCGTTAAGCTGATCGTTCTACGTAACCTCACCAAATTTATTTGTTGAATTAATTTCCATAGTCACATCGTCTGTTGTGTTTTAATCCTTTTTTGCCCCACAACGTGACTCTTCGGTGGACGCAAAATTTTATCAATTGCTCAAAATCCATCGCAGAACAATGGACGGATACAATCTCGAAGCCGCAACACCCTAACTTCGATACGAGCGAAGAAGACGTACCGAAGGGTTTTCGTTGCTTTTATCGTTTGTCGCAGCGCTGATCACTGGTGTTGACACAACCATTTTGTAGTGAGTAAGTTTGTAAGGAGTTACTTTAGATACGTAATGGTTGGTGTTGTTTAATTTTATTATTTTAATTAATCTGTGCAAATAATATGCTGATTAGTTGATATGTTTTTGTTTTGTTTTGTAGCCCTGATGATGACCTCAATAAAGGTCGAATCGTTGGCATAATGTAAATGTAGGTGTTGTTATTTTCTGGCCTAAATGCAAGAAAACCATTCCTTTATTATGTATCTCCCATAGCTCCCAGCTGCCAAGATCTCTCTACGCGTCATCCGTTGCTACAGCAGCGGCAGCGGCTGAGAGAGACCACGTGCTCCGCAGTCAGGTCGCGATGACGTCACTGGAGGTCGTGAATCGTTGCGAGGCGTTGGCGGTAGTATTTAGTGGTTGCGGCGTCACCATCGCCGAGAGGCGGATCCGAGAACTCGGGTTTATGTTGGCCTACGTCGTCGTCGTGGCTGGCGGCCATCTCCGACTGACGACTCAGCTCTCTCGTGACTAAGCGCTTTACTACACAGAACGAACGGGGTTATCCAACGTGGTAGAGGAAGGAGGATTACTATAACTCTGTACTTGGGTCTGCACATTCATTGTGTATTCAGATCGTTGCATTCTTTTATGTATGCGGAATATGATCAGCTGCTCTTGTAATTCCGCTGATTCATCTTAATAATTTAGGTTATATGTTGATAAAAGCATGGGAAGTGTTATGACATCGAAAGACCTCTTCGTCAGTTTTTTATTTAAATCTCCAACGGGTTAAATNTTTTTTTTTTTTTTTTTTTGGTTACCGTTATGTGTAATGGTTATATTCGTCCATTTTTAAAACCACTCGTCTTTACTGTCACCGACTTCGCGTTTAAGGAGAAAAGAGGAAATATGAAAGAGGGTAGTGCATGAAACACCAAAACATACACAGTTTTCATTCCTAAAACGATTGAACGAAAAATTCAGAAAATTTGATATTAATTTGTGGGTCAAACGAAAGGAATAATACACTTCCTGTTCGATTATTATTCCAGAGGCAAATTCTGTTTACATGCGTTATGTAACAGCTTAATGAGAAAATCCAAAATCTTTGCAATCGCATATTTTCTGTGTACATTGCCTTTATTTCGAACAATTTGCTAAGCAAGTCGTTTCGGAATGGTGTACTCCGACGTGAGAATTTCAACCATTCCCATTTATTTTTTAGCAATGGTTCTTACACATTCAGAAAATTTCGTCATGATTTCGCACGTCAATTATGCCTAATTGTAACGAAGAAATTACGGATATAATGACCCGTCTAATTCCTGGTTCACTCGTCTAGTTAAAACTCCTTCCCCTCAGCCATGGGAAAATGAGAAAGAAATTGTGTTAAGGAATGAGCATGTGGGTGAAGCAACTATTGTGGTGTCTTGTTTAAACGATGAGTAAGTTGAGCTCACTCATTTGGGTTGCGAGACAATGAAGTTGGACCTTCCACAAGGGTCGGAATTTTCTGTCTCTTTATCCAACTTCCCCTTTTATCCTGTTCCTCCTCGCAAGAGAGCAATTTCTTTTCCTCTGAGCTTTCAAACTACAGTCGCAGACGTAAGTATGAGGAAGTAAATGTAAAGAAAGAATGGCTGATATATCGTCTGAAAGTTTATGATATGAATAAATGGAATGGAATCTCGGATGACACAGCGAAGTTATTTCATTTATTAGTCTCCAAAAAATATGAAAAAGTAATTTACAAATTCTCATTTTCATCTCTATGTTTTCTGTTCCTTCTGTCCCCCGAGTATTGAATAATATTTTGATTTATATTTTCTTATTCCTTTGAAATGTTTTACAAAAATATTTGATTTTTTTACAACCGACCCAATGAGTCTTCTAAGATATCATTTTTGGAGACTAATATAAACCAATTAGTCTGAAACGTACGTCCATTAAAAAAAATCTATAAATATGTTTGTTTTAATGCTTGAAATGTTTACGAAAACCATTCATTAAGTTTAAATATTTTGGAAATTATTTCACCAAAACTGAGGTCAGATTATATATTTCACCCATGGAATACACAATCTTAATTTCGAATACCCGAGATTTGGCATGAAATGGTATTTTTTTAGGGATCGTTCATAAATTACGTAATATTTGAGGATTTTTTTTATCCCCCCCCTCCTGGCACCATGTGTCACGCTTCGTCACAGTATACCAAACCCCTCCTTAACGTGACGTCATAAAATTACCAGCCACCTCCCATGATAAAGATTTTGAAAAACAGTAATTAAAGGATAAAATGTTATCCCTCACGCACCATTTGCTCCCTGCGACACCTTCGACCTTTATAATCCTGTTAAGTGAATGTAAGACTTTTGTTTTCATTTTGGGAAAATTTGCCTCAATTGAGACAATTTTCAACATTATATCAATGTAACGTCAGGTCTTCTAAAATACCCCCCCCCCACACACACACACCCACACACAAAAGTGACGTAATTTATGAAGGATCCCTTGTATAAATTTCAAACCAAACTCCCTAGCCCCTGCCCCAAAACATTTTGGTAGAGAGCTATGTCCGAGTTTTCTATTTCACTTCGTTTATTCGTGTGAATCATGATTAATTTTCCTCTTCTCTCTCTATCTCTTACGCATCGTGTGGCCAGCGGGTGCGTGATGTCAACGAAGCAAGTGACAATCAGTTACGATAAGCGAGCGCGCTCTGCGTACGAGAACGTGCCTCTGCTCATCGTTCTATGCACCAGGCGTCCGTGCACTCTTCATTTGCAACGAACACTGCAGGGAATTCCCCATACAAGATGGACAATGTTCGATGCAATTCAATATCCAACGATCGTCACCACAAACATGCACTAAACTCTCATGGTACGATATTTATTTCCTGGAGGCAGTGAGTGACACATTGATGGAGCTCTCGTAAACAACGTACAGTGCCGACGCTCTATCCGCGCGCGTGCTGACTGCTACTAACCCAATCACATATTGTTTGTTATTATTTTTAACCCTCTTATCGGTCAACGGAGGATAAAATAAGCTTCATTTCGTTTGTCTAGATTTCATGTGAACCACTTTCTATAAAATTTATAAAAAGTCAATGTTTTTAGAAAAGAACATTCAAAGGCCGTGCTCGCAGATAATGTGGGCACTGTAACAATGAATAGGAGAGTGCGTGTTCGACCCCTTCTTGAGTTCTTTTAACTGGGATTTTTTTCTCACTTCCTCCCGTCTTATGTCGGTTTGCTACCTTACATTCCCCGGTAACCGAACATATTATCTCATTCCCTATTCGCTCATTCGTTTGTGGAAAAAGCGTGCCTCGAAGCCTGACGTTTCGTCACGTCTTAAAACAAGGCAAATATTAAATACAGTTTTATTGCGTGATCGAGTGTGTGATAGATATACTCTGTCAGCGTCTCTAAAACTAGACACACATGTTTTTATTAATGTGTGAGTGTGTCTTCGTTTATTGCAAGAACTACGCCGTCTTTTGATATTATTAGAAGTAGACTTGATATGTTCGACGAATTTGTGGTTTCTTCAATCTCGTGTGCGTTCAGAAATAAAAGCATTTTACTCCAAATTCTCTCATTTCTGATCGTGCTATGGAGATCATAAAGTTTGTTATTCGTACCATTATCCTCGTTATTATTCGATCATACGGACCCGTGAGCAGCTAAACCACTGTCCTAGAAACAAAAATTGTTCATCAGATTTTATGCTGTTGTGAGTTGATAGCTGCATTTAACCTCTTTTTCCTCTCAACAATAACGATTCTGTGAATCGCCTGTATCTGTTTACGGTTCGCCGATGTGACCTTTTCGTTGAATCCTCCCTCCATGTGTTGAAGCTATCGGTGATTCGACAGGATCCTATTTAGCCGTCGCTTCACAAGAGGAGCGATAAGCGCTGATTCGGAAGACTCGCCCTTTTCCCATTCGTCAATTTGTTCTAGAAGAGAAGGAAATTGCTTTCACGTATCTTCAATACTAACATCTGTATTTTAATTTTTCCATCAACTATAAGAAGTATATGTTTTAACTATTCTCGCATATACAAATTTTAATTCTTGTAATGATTTACCATTTACGAATATTGTGAAGTTTATGCATGTTACAAATCGCTGTATATAAATGTTTGTTTTTCTGCGTGGATTGCGTAAACCAAAATTACCTCGAACATGCCTTAGTTTCTATTATCTTATTTGTAAATATTTTTCAGTTTCATGCTTTATTTGTGTTTACTCTTTGTCCTCCTCCCTTCACTAATTTTCTTGATTGTTCAGTTTAGATATTCCGGTATTTCTACCCACTTTAGTACGACTTGAGCACTAGCTCCGATGTATGTTTCACTGGCACAAAAGTAGTACCGAAACGTTGTGTATACGTTTTAATGTTTAAATGTTTCGTGTGCTTTTTTAATGATTCATGTCTACTTGTAAAAATAAATAAACTTTATTGTCAAAATAGCAGTTGCAAACTGCGTATGATCACGTGGAAGATAATAAACTAAGTTACTCACCGGAAACAAGCAAGGGACCATCCGATCAATTCCGATCAAAAAAAGAATAAAATAAAAATACTCGGTTGTTTGCTTAATCTGGTCGGATACAATTATTTATTACTAATTTTTCCTACGAGATTGGAGAACTCTTTATCGTAAATTACGTCATACTTTCATATATTTTTCTCTCCGGAATCCCGTGAGATCCGTACCCCTCCCGAAATAAATTGGTGGATCCGCCACCGTCGGGACGGATGGTCACCCTTCAGCTGCAATGTTTCTTTGCCTGGCAGCGCGCGTACTGAAGCGGCGGCGGCGGCGGCGGATGGGTGATGAGACGGTGAGGGCGGGGAAGGAGGGAAGGCGAGTCCCGCATGCCACGTTTGCGTCACCTCCTCAAGTAACTGCTGCGAGTGGGAAGCGAGCGAAGTGGCCGTCCGCTCGGCGCCGACGCCGCCGTCCGCCGCCGTGGGGACGTCTCTCCTGCGGCGGCGGCCCACGACTCTTCCTTCGCTCGCACCTGGAGCAGAATCAGCCATGCCACATGTGTACAGTGACGTAGGAACGAATGTTGGTACTGCGCCCCCTTCCGATTGATTTATAATATGACGATTAAGTGGCGGATCTATGGACCTGAACTCTCAACAGATTAAGGCATACTTCCCCACTTTAAACGATTAATAAACATGGTTACTATTTTATATTTTTAATCGTCTGTTTGACGAGTTGATGTATTTTATTTAGAGATAAAATTTGTAAAGTTTCTATAGTAAAACCGTGATTTTCAAACAGAAGTGCCCCTCCCCTCTTGACCGTGGTCTAGATCCGCCACTGGTTACATTTACTCCACATTATGTTTAAGCTTCTTCCACAGAAATATGTGACTATTTATCAATTGTTGATTATATTCGTTACCACAACATTTATTATTATTATTATTATTATAAATATATTATTATTATTATTTGTATTTCTTATCTGTATTCAGTGTTGTCCGGACTGGGATGGAAGCACATTGTTCGTGACGAACAGTTTATTTATTGATTGCCTTGTTTGCTTCTATTCCATTCAAGTAAGAATTTTATCTTTTGTCATTGAGGAGGAGTGATGAGGCGGAACCTGTCCCTCCCCCACCCCACACTCACACCTACTTGTTCTTTCGTTTTCGCTTTGCATCGTGTGACGTATTATCTATCGGATGCGTGCGTTATAGATAAAGTTTGATATCTTCTGCGATTGATGAGTTGTACATCCGCGGGAGATTGTGAACCCCGAATGTCCCTATTCTAAAGTGACTTTTGCATTTTCTTTTTGGACTTGGGCCACACATCATAAATACGTCCAGGATTTAGATACTTTGCTGTTACTTCACTTCTTACATTTCTTGTATGGTGTGGGATGTGAGGTTGCAGAGATAGTGAGGAGGTTGAATTATGTTGCGAAGAACCCTGAAGATGACTTGATAATAAATTTCGAAACGTTGTCAATGTAAGAAGTATTTATTGTGACCAAAACTCAAGAAATCACATATACTCTCTAGTAAAAATCGCCGTTGAGCGGCCATCTGTAAACGCCAAACAGCCATTCAGTGGCCACCAGTGGCCGGGCAAGTGATTGCCGTACATTTTCTATGGCCACCAATGACTGTTTGGCGATAACAGATCCGTACCAGTAGCCATTTTTACTAGAACTTATACGTTTTATAGTTCGGAATAATTCTTTTGACATGATTTTATGAATGGCAGTTGTGCTTATATAAAACTAGTCATTTCTGTTTACCCATGTTTTTGTGAATGTTTGAATTGCTTCGAATAGTGAAAGTTGCGTGTAGTTTTCAATGAAGCCTTTATTTTGAGTGACAGCGAGTTCGCGTGAAGGAAAACCCTCATCTTTCGCTCTCGTGCATTTCCTTGCCAGCAGCGGCGACCAGAAAGCCTCTTAAGGAGCGCATCCGTTCCTTGCGACATTTTCCCATTGCGTGGATCTGAGGACTGAAATCCTTTCGTGACGGTTGCCAACGCACGGCCGGCCGGCTCTGTCACTTGCGCATCCGCTCGCTCCCAACAACATCCCTTCGTTCTTCTTCAACGAGAATTTTTCTTTTCATTTTGATTATTTTATCTACACCCAATTTCTCGGCCATCTGACCATTTCCTGGGTTTTGGTGCAATCTTTTTTTAACTTTTTATACTTTTCCTCCACATTTACCTCATTCTCATTACAGTCCTCTCAAATCTAGTCCCTGCTTAATCTTGACGTTTCCGTCTGTTTCACGAGGAGGTAGGCGCGCACATACGGGGAGGGCTTAAGGAGCTCAAGCCCTTCCCTCAAACATCAAATTTAATAATTACTCTACAAAACGACAATTTGATTTTTTAATTGTTTATTTCGAATAAATTAACTAATAAATGTGTCAAATAAACTTTATAGATACGTTGCCATTACATTGGTAATTTATAATAATGATAGTGCAACACCAATAATTATCAAAAATTAATTATTATTTTTTTCATCTCGGGGAGATCCCCTCCCTCCCACCGGGAATAGACTTTTTCCTCTTTTCTGAAACTTCCTCCGAAAAAAAAACGAGAAGCCCCCTCCAAAAATAAATCCTGGATACGTCCCTGACGCGGAGTCGATCGGCAATGCTGCGGATTGTGTTTTCATGCACGCTGTTTTGTTTCTTTTATTCATAATAGTTTATTTCGAACCNTCAAGGGGGGGGGGGCTAAATCGGGAGAGGTGTATAGTCATTTCTGTGTGAAAATTATTTTTTTACAACAATTTTATAAATATTATCTTCTATTATTATACATTAAATCACCTAATAGATAATTAGCAATTAATTGAATAGTGTCCAAATTTATTGATGGTTTAAAATGGCAAATTCATCTTCAAGGATTAGTGATTTCGTAACCTAATCAAAATTTCATAAAGATACAAATCAAATAATTCATGAAAATATATTTTTAATGCAGACATAATGAACAAACAACAAATATATGAAAGTTATAAAATAAAATTCCTATCGGGAGTTTTGTTCAGGATATATTCTTTATAACGACTATCTTGAAGAGGTTTACCTCTTAATTCGACTACCAACAAATAACTAATAAGGCTCTAGTAGTGAGATAACAAATAGCTTACAACGTATATAGAGACTATTCAATGTATAAAAGGAAAAACGGCATCCAGTAAATGAATAGAAATCCGCATGCCGTCTATGGATGACATCGCTTATTCAAGTATAGCACAGTCTAGCCCGCATGGAACACGCCTAGTGTTGCGAATCGCTTCAACCAGTGCATGTAATACCCAGAAATTATAATACAAATTTGTATTACGTTTGACTATAACGTGTAAATTTAGTGTGCGAAAATGTGGGAACACTTTTACAAAGTATGCTTTTTATCAATTTCAGTTTTATCTGTCGAGAGTTCTGATCCAATGTATGTGTGGGGGAAGGGGCTATAGTCCCCTTGTGGGGGGAAATGGTAGTACACTCTGTAATTTGAGACGTATCAAAGTAGAGAAGCCAAAAAAATCCTTTAAAATATATATTTTTAAGACTTCCGATTATTCGCAATTTGGTGTTAAATATAAATAGTAGTGGAATTTTCAGAAAAGAAACTGAGTGGAGATGCTATCTATGACAATTGTCCTTACAGTCAAATCAAATTAAAACGCACATCTTAATTGTTACTAAGATTGTGGTGTTTGAGTCTCATCTGATACCGTAGATTAGAATCTTTGTATTTTATATTTTAAAATTGTCATTAAAAGTGTGAATGGTTTGCTAACGATATAGTAAACATGATTTGAACGAACTTGTATTACTTGTTTCAAGGTTGCTTAAAATGATTGGAAATAGAATTATGAAAGTGGGAACTGTGTGCGGTAAGGTAGGGAGGCAAATATGACTCCATCTTGTTCGTAAGATCTTACGACTGAACTGACAGAGTCGTGCAAAGTAGAGGTGACAAATGAAATTGCCTCGTTTGTGACGTAATGTTACTGCGAATGTATCGGATTGATCGCGATGAGTAACACGTGGTTCGTTTTCGAACTGCTCATAATTAAAGTGCTCTTCTCAGTAAGTTACGTGTTTCTCTCTTGCGTGTGTGTTAAATGAAAATGTTTAGTCGTATGAATGCCTGTCTCCTATATCTCTTCTAAATTATTCATAATATACGAACGTTTTCCCCGGGCATACGCTGTGTTTTAATTAGTTTATAAATATCGTGACGTAACTGTACTGTCATTTGCGACGTCAGCTGCGTTCTCTCCGCGTGAGGTATGTGCTTGTTAGTTGTCGCACCGACACATTTCTTTCTTCGTTTTCCATGTTCATGCTTTTGAAAGAAGTGCACTCACAGACTGTTGAGGTGGCTATTAAATTGTTTTGGAATGCCCTCACATCCAGAGCGTCCTCTGAACTCATCCTTTACGAACAATTATTTATTGTATTCATCTATTTGTATGCATTTGTTTTGGCCGGCTATGAACCGTGATATCGAGTGTTATTGAGGCTGAATTCTACGTGGGTTCACTGGCAGATCTAGACCGTAGTCAAGGGCAGTGGCGGCGATTGGGGGTGGGGGGGGGCGGATATTACCCCCAGCACCCCACCCCCACTTTCTAAAGGAAGGATACAAATTTCATTTTAACAGACTAAAATTGGGAATTACAAAAAAAAACACCATCCTTAATGTGATAATTACCAATAGTCTTTTCTTTGTTTTATTTCAGCGGGTTTTATTTCATATGTGCATAGTGGAAATATGCAGAAAATGTAAATGAAAATTGTCTTTATTTTTTTACCCCCTCCCTTTTTGATTCCCAATCACTGCCATTAGTCAAGGGGGAGGGATCTGGGGAGCATATCTGTATGAAAATCATGGTTTTACAACACAAATTATATAAATATTATCTTTTAAATAAAATAATCAACAATTACCAATATTAAATAGTAACCGAATTTATTAGTGTTTAAAGTGGCAAAGTATGCCTTAATCTGTTGAGAGTTCAGGTCCAATGAGGGGGTGCTGTAGCCCCCTTCGCCCCTCATATATCCGCCACTGCGTAGGTTTAATCATATCATGAAACATTTTTGGGGGGAACAGCGTATTGATAGGATCCAGATCGCCGTATGTAAGTATTACAACTGCGATGGTAAGATGCATATGGTTCATTTTTTCATCATCTCAGCTAAACGATCTGAGACATTGAATTGTCTGGTCCCGCTGGGAATTGAACCCGGGGTATCTCCGTGGCAAGCGAGAGCACTAGCTTTGAGGGGACTTATTTCTTTATTTATTTACTTTTATTATAATTTTTAACTAAGCGATACAACCTGTCAAGTTTAACTTGTTATTGTCATATATTTGTTGTGATATTACAAAAATTTGTCGTACAATCTTCCCAATATCTATTATGACGCTTATTGTTTGCTATCACAAAATAATTTTATACCTTTGAAAAAAATCCAACTTCCATTTGGTGTCATTTTTAAAGGTTATACACAGATTTGTATTTTCCTGCGGAGACGGCGATGTTCCCTTCTACCTCGTCATATGGGGGAACGTGGTTCAAACCCCGGATGATCCAAGTAGAACTTACTGTAGTGGCACATGGCACAATGCAGAGGGTGGGGGTACATGACATTTTCTGCAGATTTTCTCGGTATTCTATCATTTCCCCTGCCTCTCATTTCACTCATGTCATAACCACTTTGATTCGGTAACATCTCTGACAGCATACCCAGGGGGATATGCGGGATCAATCCCTCCCCGAAATTAAAAGAAATTTGTTTTTGTTTTTCCAAATATTTGTATGCGAATTCACACAGTAAATATACATATGTATAATTATACACATATTTAATACACACTTGTGGATATAAACATATATGTATAAATGCATGTATTATCATCATCATCCCGAAAATATCCTCTGTACGCCCCTGACCTCTGACATAACGCGCATGATTAACAAAGCCTAGTAAGGTCTCCCCATCAAAATTCCGAACGAAAATGTGCCTACTCTATTGTCTGATGGAATACCTTTTTTTTGTCTTCGTAAATTAATTATGTTTGTCTTTTGTGTATTATAGTCTTAAATTCAACCGAAGACTTCTAGTAGTATTCCATTAGAACATTAGTCTTATACTCCATCCGCACCTGTTCTCCAACGATTCCTGCTGCCGTTACAATTCTTCGCGGCATCCGCTCGTCTTATGGGGGAGTTTCTTTCCTTCCGTCCCCCCTTTGGGAACCCCGCTCGCGCAGGAAACCTCCCTCCGGTGGAGGGTCCGTCGCGGTCCGTCGCCGCGCGGGCGACGCGTCTCCTCAAGAACAGAGGAGGAAGGAAGACGAGCGGCTTTCGACGGAGCAGCGCGGGAACCAACGCAACGCTTCGTTCGTTCCTACCAAGTGAGGGGGTCTCCTTCACTCTCCCCCCCCCCTCTACGCCCTCCGCTGCTTCCGTTGCTAGCAGTCACCCCGTGAGAGAATTTCCCTCCCGAGTTCCACAATTTACGAATAATTGCTGTATAATTTCGGATTGTTAGGATGGTCTGTTAACATAACGTTGGAGTCCAAGGTTCAGGTGAGCACTCGTTCCGATTATTACGGGATACTCGAAATGGAATCATTTGTTGCGGTTTTTATCCATACATTACAGTTATTAAAGTTCGGAATAAAGTAAATATCTCAGATTAAATGTGAAATACGTGCTATGGCATTTATAGAATTACAATGCAACCTATTTGTTTCCGAATTTCGTGTCACTTTTCGCAATGGGGAGGGAGAAGGATTTAGTTGATATCGGGAATATTGAATTCACTCAAAATTTTACTCAAACCGGCGTGTTTTTTTCTCACTCTCTAAAATGAAAATTTTAATTTCAAATATTGTCCAGTTTTTTTCTTAAGCACATGTTTACGATATAAATATTAATTGATCAACGCCAAGTTTGTTTGAAGTCTAGTACCATGTACTTACAAAAACTCTTCAACTTTCTTTTATGGAACCCCTTGCGTTGATGTCATTGCACGTCCAAGCGTGTGATGTCGACGCGATGCCGAGATATTGGGTGGTGCGATTTACTTGAATAATATCTTCTTTTTTAAAAAAAATCTTACCGCAAATTTCATAGATTATTCAAGTAAAAAAGTTGATAGAAATCAATTTCTCTATGACAGGAGTTGGTATCTTTTCGTATGTTAAATCATTTTTATGTAGAAAGTTATTGAAAATAATAAACGAAAACCTGGAGATGTAAACTGTTGGTTTATGGAAGTTAACGAAGGACAATTTCTTTGACTCAATCAAAGTATCCGAAAGAAACGAGGAAATTCCTGACTGTACACAAACGTGCTAAAGCATATTAGAATTAATCGTCTACGTCCCTGCGCAATATTATCTCGAGTATATTCTAAATTTTACCTTCCATGTCCATATTACCTTCCTCTATCCATATTTTACTGATGTTGAAGCTAAAACAAAGGTTTGTTAATGTTGGATTTATGTTCAAAAGTTGTTGGGTAGATCTGGTTTTTCATCACAACATGAAAACTCCATTCTGGAGTGAAATATTAAATTAGACCTTGCTTCGCAACATGAAAATTCAATTTAAGTTTCAATTTTGGTATTAACAATAATTGTGTTAACTATTGTTTTCTCTAAAAGGACATTTCCTTCGTTTTTCGTAAAACATAGATATTCTTAAATCGTGAACAATTGTCTTAGTTTCTTCCTTACATCTGTCTCAACGTATTAGGATTAATCTGTTACTTAACAGGTGATGTTTGTTAGGCGTACAGTGTGTGTTTTTACATTTGGGTTGAAACGTTTGTTTTCTCTGACAGCCATCTCGTAATGTGTTTAGACTACTTTACGAAACCTCCATGTGTAGGAAATGGTAAATTTTACGTGGATGGAGATGAACCGCGTAGTGTATCCTCTGCCTCAATCTCTCCGCCTCCACCGCCGCCACCACCACTCGTGTTCTGGTTAATTAGGTGATGACGTCAAACGTCCCGTCATGGCCGAACCGACTTTGTAGAGGGTTTCCTTTCCCGACAGGATGCGTGGTTCAAGATATCGCCGCCCGGAGCTTCCACCACTGTGGTCGCTGGCTCGCTGGCTCTTGCCGCATAGCACGCACTGTCATCAGCAAACACAAGACACCCGTAATCACGAATTTCCTGTGACCGTTACCCCATTCGCGAGTGGGCTTTTCTTCAGTTCGCTTCCTGCGACGGTTGCGCCACGGGTGCGCCTACATCGATCTCCGTCGGCGGGGCGGGGCGG
>NNCF01126372.1:279626-311616 GCA_002313205.1 Laupala kohalensis | reverse complement strand
GGGGGGGGGGGGGAGGGGTTGGAAAAAGACGACGGCTCAACGTCTCTTCGCGGATGCCGGGCGTGACGTAATGTTTTCAAAAATGTCTCTGAACGTTGCAGGAGCCCCTCAAGGTTCGCCATGTTTGTGTTGTACGTCCATCTACACTCTTCTTTGCTTTCTAACGCGATTGGATCCGATAGAAGCACTGAACCAATTTGCTGTGTCAGGTAAAGAAATATTCTGAACGACGGAATAAAATCGTGGTTCCAATATTTATGGCGTCTGTCATTATTAAATTATTCCTCAATTTCACATGTTAGTAGTTTATTGATCTGATAGAGGTGATTCATATCTTATTTTTGTACGTTCAGGCATCTTAACACTGGTACACTTGATAAAACTATTGAATACTGATCTATGACGGAGATACATCTACAGAAAAATATTTTCCATCTTACCTTAAAATTATTTATGTTTTGCTTGAAATAAGTTGTTTTGTATCGGGTATTTTTAAATTACTAAAGTTCGTTAATAGTGTGTTTTGAGCGACTTGGCTTCCTATAACGGTGGTAGGCCTATAACGTCCAATTATTTGTTGATAACTAATAGCTTACTGATCATTGCGGAAATACCGTGATGATAGGGCTTTCTCATAGAAATTGTAGATTCTCATTTGGATCACCTTGACTTGTAGGGCGATAGGTTTGCAAAGGTTCATTAAAGAAATCAATTCTGAAACTGTGGCTCTTATCAACGAAAAGTTCTTAATGGTATCGTTGTCTTAATAAGTAGCTCTTTAGAATAACGTTAAGGAAATATATGTTATTTTGTTATAAAATCATGTACTTGGTGATCGATACTTGATAAATGGTTTGTAAAATAGTGGGTCATTTTCTTTTATGGTGTGTAATAATGATTCGTTTTCTTCTTCTTTCAGGTAAGTGGTTCTTTGTGAAGAATCGTGGGTGAAAAAGATGAACGATTTGTGAGTACTATTCGATCGCATCCTTGAAATATCGAGTGCACAGAGTCTCCAATTGAAATTTCAATATCAAGAATTGATTCTAATAGTTTCTTTATCGGCATCTATCGCGAAGCACATTCTCACAGTTCTTCAATCCACCGCTGCTCTTAATGAACTCTCGAAACTAACAAACCATTCGTTCTATGTAGATTCGGGTGAGATTTTCAGATAGCCGAAAGGCGTTGTATTCTTGACATGATACAATAGCAATCCAAGGTGTCCGTCTCCCATGACCGCCACGAACATCCATTATTCATTCTACTAATTTGTTTCTGTATTGTTCCAAATAAGGTACATAAACATCTCGCCATATGAACTAACTTAAGCAATATGGACTATTTGCCGATGATATTAAAAAAAATGTAATTCTAAATTCTCTTAGTATGTCACAATTATGAATCCCTGCTCTGTTCCAACGGTGCTACATTTCGGGATATCTTTTGACGTACTGCCACTCTTGGGAAGATGTCTGCTACTGAATCTTTGATTTAACAATACTTTGATCTTTCAACATGTTGCGACGTAATGTCATACTCTGTGTTTCTTCAACATATTTCTTTGTTGTGGATTCCTAATTTAAAATCGAAATGTGAGAAATGTTTTATCGATACTTTTTACCTTGAAGTTAGGTTGGGTACACGGCTTTCAGTGACATTCTGAAAGCACAGATCAACGAGAAAGGAACAATTAAGAGTATCGAAAGTTGTCTCCATATTTCTCGAAAACGAATAAAAATGTTTCTTAGCGGAAGGGAGGTAGGGCTAGTGTTGCGTAATTATTATGATTGGAGGAGGTAAAAGGAGTAGTTACGGGTCAAAAAAGTAGTTACAAACTGCGTATGACCACGTGGAGAACAATTAACTAATGTACTCTTCGGTAGCAAGCAAGGGACCATTCCATCAATTCCGATCAATTGCCTTAAGACAGAGGCGGATTGAAATTTATAGTACACTTCTAAGATAAGAAAAACAGTTACCTACGTGTTATAATATCAACAAAATACCAAGAAATTTAGATTTAAAAAATAGATCGTTCACAAGTACGTATTATTATCGAACTATATATTGTAACTGTTAAAATAGCTAAATTCGAGATTAATTATTTCAGTAGACCGTCGCCCCTATGCAAGAACCTATATAAAGTTCGAAGGAAAACCGGAGAAAAAACCCGGACAGGTTGGGGTGTTAAAAGGTAGTAATTATTGTGTTACATAATTTACGTAAGAAGCATCGTCGCCGTGTAGGGTGAGCGTGCGCACGGCACGCACCGCGTGGGCGCCAGCCGCCTGTTGCGTGGCCCGCCGCGCCGCCCACCCGTGTCCCCACCTTGACCTGCTCCCGACCTCTGATTCCCAGCATGCCAACTCGGTCCCGCGCTCCCGCTCCGCTGCGCCACTGCGATGCATCCAGGGCAAAACCCCAGCGAACCCCAGCAGCTCCGGCTGCCACTCCCCGGATCAACGGAGACCATTCTCCAACATTAGGAGCCAGCACTGTCCAACTTACCTTAAAGGGCACGATATGTCCATTATGCAAAATCATTGGCGAATCTAGACCGTAATCAAGGGGGGGGGGTAACCGGGGAGCATTTTTGTTTTAAAAAAATATGGCATTAGTACACAAATTTTATAAATATTACCTTTAAATGAAATGCATCAAATAAATAATTATAAATTAACTATCTGGTATTAGTAATAACAATGATTTATTAAAGTTATTGATATGTTTTTTTGTGGGGCTTTAAGGGCTCGTCAGTATGGTATGATTAATTTTATTAATCTAGTATCTTTAATTTAATTAATTTGGTATTATTTTATTATTCTGTTATTATTAATAACAATAACAATTATATTGTTAATAGCAATTAATTATGTGGTAACACTTTTACAAAGTATGCCATTCATCAACTTCAAATTTATCTGTTCAGGTCCAATGATCCGCCACTGTGCAAAATGTTATGTCCATTATTTATGTTAAGAAAGTTAATATAGATCTTCTTTTTAATTGTTTATATAGTTTATTATTAAACGACGTTTAATTTATCATTGTTTATATAGATTTTATAGTAACCTCTCGAATCAAAAATACATTAAACTTTAACACGACATTTGTTTGTATACATATAAACGATAATTCGCCATGATCCAAATTCACGGGATAAAAGTCTTTCCTCCACAGTGCGGCGTCACGAAGCGGTGTTCCGTAGCCCCGTCAACCCTTTCGGAGCCAGCGCTGTCCAACTTGTCTTGGCTCGCGGGCCATTTTCTATATACTTTCGATCGAACATCATTTGTACAATAAATTGAAAATAATGTTGCGTGTTCAGACCGGTATCTATTTTTCTTAGCCCGGAAAACTCAATTTCTTTTAAATAGTTCTCTTTCATTCAGTACTGAAGAACCTGTTTCATAAATTCAGCCTTGTGTATTCATTGCGTCGTTTTAAATAATGAGAAGAATGTGAAAATCTTATAAAATACTGATGGCGTCGGCACTAGATAGGCTAGGCAAAATGTTGCTCGACAAATGAAACTAATGGGTCATTTTTATTTATGTATTTGATTCTCGACACATTTATGTTATTTCACCCTGGAATTATTAAATAGTATATTTCTTCCCTTTTAAAAAGTATTTTTAATATTAAGTAGTACACTAAAATGTTTCCGTGTTGTATAATTCCGAACACAATGTTCTATTTTCTGTCACATGACTCGTCACGTCAAAAATTAATTCTGGCAGAATAGTTTTAAAACATTAAGTTGTGTCCCCAACATTTAATGAAAAATGCGATGTAAAATGTGCTATAGAACTCGCGCGCCGCTACTTCGACAACGCTGTTATAAGCCATTATCCTTTGTTTATTTTGAACGAGTAAAATGATGTTGCTTCAATAGTTGAAAAGGTTTTACTAAAAAACTGTTATTTATTCATAAATTTCAACGTAGCCAGGATTCTGCTAGGGTAGAGGGTGTTTTCGAACAATTAATGAAATAATGTTACAGAAGTTTGTGTTTTATTTTGATTCAAAATATTTGTACCGTTGAAACATTCCATGAATCAATAATCCTTTCTGTTCAGTACAATTTGATAAGGGAAATAGTGTGTTGGGGGGGTGGGATCCGGAATCCCTGAAGCCCTTCGCTACGCCCAGGTTCCTTTGTAATTATTTTATTTGGGTTTCCATTCATGGGATAGTTTTGGGGGAGTAAATTGGTCGTACGTCGTTTTTAAATGCGTTTGATAATAAATTAAACAATTTTTAAGCTACTTCAGCATATTCATGTTACCTGAATGTAAGCCATGGGAAATGTAATTTTGAATGTTTTTGATACGTTTAAACACCTCAAGTAAACAGTTCGGTCCCGGTATTGTTAATAATATCACAATTTGAGTCATATGTACACTAAACTGAATAGGATTTTGCTTGTTTAGGTTGATGGCTCAGTTTCTTTTAAATATATTTTCTTTCATTCAATGCTAAAGAACGTTAATGTCATAAATTCAGCTATATGTATTTAATGTATCATTTTAAATCATGGGTAGGACGTGCAAATCTTATAGGAAACTGAGATTTCGTCCCCTAGTGTATTGTTGATGCAACACAACCACGTCACGCGTAACCATTCAGTCCCACTAACAAATATTCCCAAGTCTGAAAGTCTTGAGTAAATACATTGTATCCTTATTTGCTTGAAACTCTGCTGTGCAATGGTGTAGGATATACTTCTTTGAAATTTCGTCCGGGGAAACATGGTGTTGTAGAATGTTGCTCCTACGCGATCTGTGTGTACACAAAAGTCTCCGTTCTGCGTATCGCGAACAAGACCTCGCGTGAGAAAAAGTGGGTGCTTACGGGTCGATTCCATATCGATACTCCTCTCTGTGTGACCTTCAACCGATAATGAACATGTGCGACCTTTATATTGTTGTTTCCGCCGCGCTCTCGTTTCTACATAATGTATTCTGTGGTATATACTGTGACTTGTTGCATAGATAAATAACACCAGTGGTATTTCGCTCACCTCGAACGAATATTTGTTATTATTGTCATTGAATACGCCGAATTTATCAGTTTTTTTTTCTTTCAGGAATTCCGTTTTAGAATAATTTGTTATTATTTGACATCATTAGTATGTGAGATTGCTCGTTTTTCTTTCCGTATTATATTAATTTTTGTGACAAGTTAAATGGTTATGGTAAATACATGTAGTAGTTTCGTAACTTTTTTTTTCGTATAATTGGACATTCGGTCGCTGACGGCACGATGTGCATAGCAACACTTGGTCTTCGTTTTGGTAAATATACTTAAATACTCGATCTAGGTCTTGCTATACTGATATTATTAATCCACTATTAGCATTTGTCTTGCGTTTCAGACAAACACCATCACAAAGAAATGAAGATCAGAAGGCGCACTACGAATCCCTGTGCTTCATTTGCACAGTGTGTGGGCGTGGTGGCAGCGTATATAACTAAACTTAGAGCTTTCCTCGGTGTTTCTCTTTTCATTATCATCGTTGCAGGCAATTTTACTAAACGTACGTTTTCGTTAAGGATTTTATTAATAGAAACGAAATCAATTGTTGTCTACGTCTTACGTCGTATTTGGATTGGAAAAATCGGTTTTTTAATATTAATTCCAGATTAACCGAGATTTCAGCCACGTGAATGTAACGTTATTGTTAAATTACGTCATGCAAATTGCATTAAACCATCCGCACTTCCACTTTGCGAATATCCATGCTAACGGGATAAATTTACGTTGAACGATTATATGAAATTAATGAGTATATTGACAACAGTTGATTGATACAACAAATAAAAAATGTATGTCCTTTTCTATCGATTTTAGGTTTAGTCATGTGAGGACTCTAATGACCTAGTTGTTGGCGAGTTCTATGGCGTCAAGAATAATAATATTAATTAGTACATTAAAAATATTTAGGACATTTGAAGGGTAAATTATGAAAGCGAAGAAGAAATAAAAAAGATTATTATTAAAGCTGGTAGTAGATATTCGCCAACCAGCGGTAGGGGCGTTTGGCGGCGGAATAGACAACAACTTTAATAGATTAAACGCAAGAGGCTGTGAAGAAACTATAACAATGCGCAAATTATGAGAATAACTAGCTGGGTACCCGCGACTTTCCTCGCGTGGATTTTGTAATATTGCTGTAACTTTATTCTTTCTCGAATTGATATCCAGTGAAAATGTTATATATTAATGGTGGAGGTTTGATAGTATTGGTTTGTAACAAACCCTCACGTTCAATTATGTAATTGAGAAAAAGATTTTAGGAAACACCAATTTCCTTTTTCACTCCCTTAGGGGCGAATTTTCGTAAAAACCTCTTACCTGTCGTTTCAATAATTTTTCTGGTCACGCTCTTCCCAAGTCTCACCTTTGGAGGTGTTGTGCATAATAAACATAATGTAACATAACGTCATTGGAAAAACCATTATTCATCTCAGAATACGCAAAAAACATGGACTCGACCCTAATATCGGTCTTTTTACGTTATTTTTACATCTTGCTTTCCCACCCCAGCACTATGTGATCTCAACTTAAAATTAACGGCATTGGTAGTTTAAAAATCACGTCAACCTTAATTCTATGGATCTGATGCAATTTTTATATTTTAAAATCATTTTTCAATTATTTTTATCCATAAACGTATTTCCACACCCCGCCTCAGGGGTGCGTTTGTTTCATAAGGGCCGAGTTCAGACTTACACGTTATTGGGATTTCCCTATCACCTCAGCGACGCCGAAAATTATGGACTCGTCACTGGTGTGTTATGTTCGATATTTTTTCATGGCATCCCCTTCCTTAAAGGTGCTGGAGTTTATACGGGCTGATTTCGAACTTTGACGTCTTCGAGAATGTTACTACTAATTTCAGCGGCGCCGAAAAGTACGATCTCAACATTAATTATCTGTCACTTTCGACTATTTTTACTCTTCATTTCTTCCCACCCCCAACACAAAGGGTGTGTATTCCTTATAGGAGGTGATCGTGTACTTATGTAACAATACTTTACTTCAGCGGTCCCAAAAATGATTTATTCAACACTAATATCGATCTTTTTTATTATGTTTACCTGTCCTTAATTCACATCTCTACCCCAGAGATGCTAGGGGTATATTGTCTGAAATGTGGACTAATTGTTAACTGACAAAGCACCGGGGAGGCTCCTATCCATCTCAACGGCACCGAAAAGTATGGTTTCGAATCTAATATCGGGTTTTGTCATTATTTTTACACGTCACCCCTTTCTCACCTCGTCCCTAGAAGCGCAAGGGATGTCTTACCCCCACAGTGCTTGTTTTCATATTTTTAGTCATGTGTGTATCAAGTTTGGTTGATATTACTCCAGGCATTATTGAGTTGTGAGATACATACATAAAATAATCCAACGTCCATTTCAGTCAAGGGTGGATTTTCGTAAAATATTTTCTCAGCGGATGTGTACACTCTATAATGGAACCTATTTGTCAAATTTCAAGTTCGTAGACTTTGTAGTTTCTGATATTTCGTGATTAGGTCGGTGCGTGGAATTTCGCTTATATATATTTTCAAAAAACAACGNGATGTGTACACTCTATAATGGAACCTATTTGTCAAATTTCAAGTTCGTAGACTTTGTAGTTTCTGATATTTCGTGATTAGGTCGGTGCATGGAATTACGCTTATATATATTTTCAAAAAACAACATGTTTCTACTTGTCGTAAATGTGATATCCATATATTAGATATATAAAAACACACTGGTATTCAAATACAACGTTGTGTCAATATTTCAAGTCAATCGACCAACTACCTTTCGAGTTTTGCGAACTCAAACATACGCTGACTGAATTTTTATATATAAGATAGGACAAAAATTGTACTCCAACACTGACACAAGTATAGGGTTCTTTAGTATGTAAACCAAATAACTGAATAATTCGCTTGTCTCCATCAGGCTCCATGATGGGCGAATTAGAACCACACACCTTGTCCTCTCGATGTCGTCTTTTGCGTTTGTTCTCTGTAAACTCTCCGCGTCGTTCATCCGCCTCGGCTGCTGCCTCCGCCAGTTTCCTTTGCCTCGGACTCGTATGGCGCTGAGCGCCCTCGCAGTGTTTCCGCGGAGCGTTCGATTTTCTTTGGAGGAGGTTCTGTTTTTTGTCTTCGTGAACTCTTTGTTTCTCACTCGCAACTTGCGAGTAGCTACTCGTTGAGGGAAGTTTGCATCTTCTGCGGCGAAATGAAAGTGTCGACAGACAGGACACGAACCTGGGATTTCTGCTTTGGGCTCAGGTGTACTAACCGCTTCGCAATTTTGACTTGGTCTTAGTTTCTCGGATAACAAATAACATGGAATTCGCATTTTGAAATAGGCGAACCTCGTAATGTGCAGTTTCACGCACACTTCCGCTTTGTGATTGAGTCTGTGACTGGAAACATTCCGAAGTTTGGCCACGTTCTCGGAAAAGAAAACAGTTTCGAATATGCCGGAGTACCATGCGTGATTTTATTTCCCTCATTTACCCAATGATTCAGGGGAGCTTATTTAACTCTTTTAAAATTTTTGTTAAAGAATCTTGACATTGCTTTTAAGATACTTTTCTCACGTTAAAACAAAACGAAGAAAAACATTCACGAACCAACACAAATATATTTAAGTGATTTACCACTCTATTTTTTTTGCTGCAATACTCAAAATAGTTTCCCTTTCCATTGCCTTACATCTATGTTCGCCCCTTGAAGGTAGCCAATTATGGTAAGTTACTGTCAATGTGGATAATTATTTCTCCTGAGAAGAGTATTGTTAAGTTGGATGTGATGGTTTCATAAAACACTCAATAGAACACGAGATAGTTTGATTTTATTAATGACGCGCTTCTTTAAGTTACTTGTCGTAAGTCATTCGCAAAGATTCTTGTGTATCTACTACGCTGCCATACTATTTACCACATTTCATACAAAGATACGTGGTTTGATGGAATTTTTTGATGAAAGAGCTCGTTACACAACAACTCAGGTTTAATTAGAATAGATGCAAATCTTAATGAGATAATTTGTTCATTTACGTTGCTGATTAGATTGTGTTGGAATATGTACCTGGAGGAATGTTGTCTTTCTAGAACAACCAGAAGACTTTGTAGTCTTGAAAATGCCAAAATTTCTCGTTCTGACGTTAAACGTGTATATTATTTGTACATTGCAGAATTATCAGTACATCATTTATTGTGCATTTCAAATGGCGAATTTGTTTTCCATTGTACTTGAATATCCAATAAGGACGTAACTACATTCGTCCCACCCGTGTTCTTGCTAACCTCCAAATCTCAAGGAAGGAGCTCACCATTCGTCCACTTCCGTCGTATTAGGGACGATCATTAAATCTTGATTGTTATCCTGTATTTTGGAAAATTACGTTTCTTTTTGAAAACATCTTCCACATCTCGTCCGGTGCCCCTTTCTCTGACAAAGTTAACATGTTTTTGTTTTACTCTGTAAAGTCTTACTGTTCCTATTATTGTTCACGTAGGGTAGATTCTACAGCTACTTGGCCTCCGTACAAGAGATGCTCCGGCCGTTTAGGCCCCCAGGATAGTCCAGGACACCTTTCTTACAGTGGACTAGGTGATACTGGGAATCAATCTCAAGTGACTCCCATTTTCGTGCCGGTACTCGAATCTTTTCCAAACACACACACACACACACATATATATATATATATATATATATATATATATATATATATATATGCACTTTATGTATAAAAAAGAGTATTTCTGAATATTAAATTTGATCATCCATGGATACAAAATTGAGAACGTTGAGAAATATGTACGAAACAAAGATACATGTCACATTGATGTAACAATGTTTCTGTATACTTGTTTTATGCAAACTGAATGAAAACCCAAAATGGAGTCGAAAGGTTGTGTGATTTTTTTTTTTTTTTGTATTTATGCATTGTCGTATTGCATATTCATATATAGTATAAATATAGGCGTAATGTATTAAAATTTTCTATTTAACAACGAGAAATACAAAACCAGGGCGAAAGACTTCCATTAATTTTTAATGAGGAGTCTGCCCCTTCCCCCCTAAAAAGGCACAAAAATTCCGACTACGTGCATGATTGGTGGGTGTCTCAATTCCATTCTCGTGAATCCTTTGGGCGTCGCCATCTCGACCAAGTTCCCACACCGTGCGGAGGGAGCGAGGAGGCATTAGCATGCGCGGGCAGTGCTCACTCGCAAGGGCGGCTTCTGGCTCCAAGAGTCGTGCAAGAGAACAACACTGCGTCCGTCCACCGGCACAAGGAGCTCACGCTTTCTCCTTACTCCACTCTGCTGCAATTCGGAAATGGTTTTATTAATACCAGGGGTTGACTACCCTTTCACACCCGCGGGCCGCGTAGATATCCAATATATTTTAAAAATGTTGAATAAAAAGTAAATTGTACTTTAATGCCATTAATCCTATTTAAAAAAAGACTGGAGCTGTTCGGGTATAAAAATTAAATGAAGAAACGCGTTAAGAGATTTTAACGCTTATAAATGGTGGTAGAAAAGTAATTAACAAGACTGGGACAACAAAGGGAGTTGCGCGGTGGAGGAGAACTGGAGGTTAGCAACGGCATGCGCACACTTAACATAGTGGAGTCGACTTTCCGCGAGCACGTGGATCTTTAAAAATCAAAGTATTTATGTTCGGTTTTTTCCTTCAGTATTTTAAGTCCCTTAGGGGCCGTGTGGCATTGGTCGCAGGTTTCCCTCCCCTGGTTTACGTCAGGATTACAAGGAATGACTGCGAGAGAACAAAGAATCCCTACATTATGACGTGTTCTGCGTTTCTTTTTACCAAAAGTGGCTGTAATTATCTAGAAATAAAATTTATTCAGTATTACAGAAACTATCATGAAATTTAGTTGTACCAATATTGTAATTTTTTAAACGTTATTACGTCCGCAAAGCATGGTAGCACACGGAAAATAGTTCTGGGTGAATCGGTATGTGTTTATCCAATAAATCGTTAGAATTTTTACAATTCATTGTGTGGAAATAGTTATTTACCTAATTATTTATTATTTCCCCATTGTCTTTCTTTCAAAATGAAGTAGGATGTGACAGTAGATCTTGATGTGTGAACCCAACCACATTAAAAGAGAGTTCTTGGTGTTCAAATTATAAGGAAACATCGAAAGACAGGATGAATATTACATGCTAATTGAGACGGACATTAACATTGCATTAAAGAGGGTTTTGTTGTTTAAAAGATACAATTTTGTTCTCGGTTTTCGATATAAACCCGCCGTATTGCATGATGAGGTGAGGTCATTTAAAAACTAGGTCTAAAATTATTTATCTTTATTATATTATTTATTTATTTATTTATAGAATAGCTACCGGAAATCCCGAAACAGCTATTTTGAAAACAACATAATTGTTAGAAAATGAAATTAAACATAAGTACAAGATACAAAACACATATACCAAGAATAATAATACTTAGGCGTAATAGTAATGAAATAACTTATTGTACGAGCTTCAACTAATGACAAAAAAAAATTAATACTTTTTCTAAGCTCTTTATCGTGATATTTAGAAAACTTTCTTTTCCTAGCTACCGTATTTTTAAGTTTTATTGAATTCATTACGTCCTTTGTAAACCAACAAGGGAACTTACTTTTAAAAATACAAGCTTTTAATAATAACTACGCGGGCTTTTGGGCGGGAAATAAACAACATTCACACAGACAGCTGTGTCGGAGTGAGGCATGCGAACCTGACCTGTAGCCAGATAGACTCAAGGTCACGTGGAATCAGCTGATCACCAACTGCTACAGTGAGCTGACTGACACGCAGCCGCCGGTGAACAGCCAACAATACCTCCCCCCCCCCTCACCAACCGCTCAATACCAACTTCACCACGCATCTCTGTCTCGCCCGATAACATACCGATCATCCAATAATTAACTCCTACTGATTCCATCCATCAACCACGTCTCAGTTAAGCAATTATGTCGAACTGTTCGCTTAATACTGACTCAAAGAGTGTGTGACTTTTGATTCGCAAACCTCTAACATTCTGGTAATAAACCGTTAACTTTCTATCCGTAATAGCTTAAATTAAAATAAGAACAAAACATCTTCAAAAGAAAGGGATGTGAATACTAGATTTTTTAAGTGCAACTGTTTTGGCTAAGTTGAGTCATTTTGCATGACCGTCAGTGGTATGAAACTATTATAATGCGCTATCGAAATTGTCGTAAGGGAAACAATTCATGAACATGAATCGATGCATGAGAATGAAAGAGTCACGTATATTTCTGAAAAAGAGAACTTATTACGGGACGCCAAATAATAGCGCAGACTGAAATACATGTTAACAATATTACTGGAAGCAATACCAAAAGCGTAATGGAGGAATACGTGTAAAGATATGGAGCAGTGAATATGGGTCCTACTATCGATCCTTTCAGACGTAGCCCCTTCCCTTTTCCAACCGAGCGGCCCCTTCGCCTAAAACTGCCCACGGCCCGTCCGTCGGTCCTCCAAAGGTCAGCTCAGTCGTAATGCCCGATTCACCCTTGCCATTTTCCGGAAGTTCAGCCTGCGGACACGGTATAAGTGGGCGGTGAATGTGGTCCCTAATCCATCCCCCACCTCCTACACTACTGGGATTGGATAGGGGTGGACGATTCAAGAAGATGTTATATTTATTTTTAATATTTTTCAAAAGGTGGTACAACGGTGATTTAGTGGTAGCACCTCCGCTTCCAGGATACCCCTATGAGGTAGAGCGCGGTTTCAAACCCTGCTCTCTCGAACACTGTGAGGTTTTCAGCTAGGGTTTCCCTCACCAACTCCAGGCCAATGTCGGTTCGGAACCGTAAGTTCCCTGGCAACCCAACCCCCTCCGCTTCCCAGTTCCCTCACGCAAGTGACGGAAGTGGAAGAGCGTGGCCAAATGCTCGTACCTCGCCAAGACACACGAAATAAAATAATTAAGTATTGTTATTTGCGTCTAATCGTGATTTTTATCTCCTCCTATCTTGTTTAGCGTGAAATTTATTTATTTTGGAGTATTGGCCGGAATGAAGAAAACTGAAGTTTTTCATATATTTTCAACTGTGTTAAGTCTACGAACGTACTTCGTGTCGTATATTAGTTTGTTTTCGATAAGCATGTGTGTTTAGAGTGGGAGGGAGAGACATATATTGAAAAATCTCTCCTTTTTTAATTTGTGTTGTAAAACCATGATTTTCAAACAAAATTTCCCTCCCCGGTTAGCCTCCTTCTTGACTACGGTTTAGATCCGCTGCTGGTCAACTGGTCATACAGTAATTAATGAAGCTATAGATTTCCAGCTTTCGAAGTCAAGCAGTTTCCTCCGATTTGAGAGGTCCCTACATCTTTTTCGCCTCGAGGAGAATTTTTGTGGATGTGGCTGGTGGTTCGCTCGCCAGGTGTGAGTGGTTTTCCATGCACCTCTCGAACGTATGTTGGAATGAAATTCAAATCTGCGAACAATACGCGACCCTTTCTCTTCCACTCCACAGAACCCTTTTAGAAGTGGAGCCTTACGCCAAGCCAAGACTCTCCAAATATAAACGGTATTATTACGGGAGGAAGGTATTGGAGATATATTTCCGATATTAGAGCGATGTTAATTTCATACTTTCGACTGCTAAAATATTTGGCTTGGTTTCCTTTGCCAACTCAGACGAGAAAAGTGTCGGAGAGATAATAATTTGAAATAACCTCGTCGGTGTGGGACGGAGAGAAGGATTGTGATCGCGATTGCTGTGAACTTCGATATGTCACTCCTGTCTTGTAACAGTCACTCATAATGTCATAAGAAATGACATTTGTTTCTTAAGGAATTTGTATTCTTCTCCTAACATAACTTTTGATGGAAGGAAACGCATTTCAATCTTCTACTACGGTCTGTGGAGTTAAATCCAGTAAAATAAAACAAGTTATCAATTGTACCTTCGTGGTTCCACATCGTTTCGGTGCTTCGAGAAAAATTATATGGTAACCTTTAACTTTATATTGTACTTTTTTTAGTATGGCCCTAATGAAAGAGTTTTTAATATTATTGTTGTTATCATAAACAATAATATTGCGGAAGAGTTGCCACTCTTTCAGAGAAAACTGTTCAAATTTATAACCTTGGTTTATCTAATGCCAACTGAGTTAGGTTTCTCCTTGCCAACCTTTATTTCCAGAAAAAGAATTAAGAGTTGCTATTGAGTCCCAAAATGGTGATGGAAGTTTAATCCTAGATTTTGACGTAGGTTTACTTTGTACGAATTGCGTGATTTTCTTCTTCTTTCGATTAAGCAATGAGTTTAATGTGATTTTAAACGAGTGGCGATGTTGAGACGCTGCAGCGTAGAGCAGAGCTCACGTGATGCTGGCTCTGTCGTAAATTCCGCTTTACTTCGCCCTTAACTCGATTTGTCCCGGACTCCCGCGTCCCCACCCCTTGCGCTCTTCCCTTGAAACAGCGCTTCGCTGCGATTGGTGTAATCTGCCACTTACTCCACCAACGAAGACCTCGAAGGGAAGTGTCGCGTTGTATCGTTCCGGGACATGATGAAGACTGTTTTTGTTTGATTGGGGCGAGTTAGGAAAATCGATCGGAGCAGGGGTGGTGTGGCTTTCGAGGGTATTTCAAGAAACATTTGCGTAGTATTACGTCCATTTCGTACAGGGACGGATCCAGTATTTGATTTTGGGAGGGACCCATTAAGAAAAGTATTTTCTGTAATACATTTCCATCAAAAATTTATTGTACTAAAGAAGCACCATTATTCCAATTACAAATTATTTATATTCTTTTATTTATAATTTACAATATTTCGATTATCTTTTTAATGAAACTTTTATCGAGGTAATTTTCTATTAGAGAAGTGGTTCGGGATTTCGCTGGAGTGCGAGTGTACTAGAAGCAGTGAAATATCACAGCACTATGATAATGATCCCACGTTGGAGTGGAAATATATAAACCAAGGTACTGCATCTGTCCTACGAAGTCTTTTCACACAGAACGTTAGTTCTTGTTGCTTTCAATGGGTGTACCTATTTCTTTTCGAAGTAAAACAAAACTTCCTTTTCCATTTGTCTCGTTTCTGGGAGGGGAATGTGCCCCTGTGCCCCCCCTTCTAGATCCACCACTGATTTCGTAAACCTTTCATAGTTAAATATTTTGGTTGGACTCCACTCAAACAATTTACAAATACTTCATGTTAACATGGATCCTAACAATGTTCGTTCCGCATAATCAATGATCGTCCAGTCCAATCCCGTTAATCTAGACTCAGTTTGCAAATTCTACACCAACTCCCTAATGGCTTTATAATTCTTCATCTCATTAAGACTTGGGAATTATTTTATTGGAATTATTAATCCTCTAACAAAAATCCTCTGCAAAACAATGCATAATTATATTTCAAAGAAAAAATTATAATACTATTACACAGATATCTTAATACATATTATCTTACGTATATTTTATCAATCTTCAAAGAATCACATATCGAGCAACAATTATGCAAATGCATGATAACTAAATGTAAAGTAAGATTGGGATTAAAATATTAGATATCATTACAAAATATGAAATAATTTTGTTATAATTTCTATTTGGTGCATCTGACGAAGACGCACATACAGGATTGGAAAATGGTGTTCCGTGAAACGTTAATAAAAAATATTGTGTGGAAACAAACTGTCGGATATTATATTTTGTTATAATACATTTGCATATTCTTTGCTTCGTATCTTATTCTTTGGATATTGATGAAAATATACGTAGAATAATGTGTATTAAGGTATTTGTGTAGTAGCGTACCGAGGAGGAGGAGGAGTTGGGAACGGCCCGCCCTGGACCCTGTAAGGGCTCTCCGAATGGGTCACAAAAATAATATAAAGATGTAATATTAAACTTTATATGGCGTAGTTTTATTAAAAAGTAAAATCTCTGATATAATTATTGAGTACCTCCCCAATTTCAAAATATTTGAAATTATCTTTAGCAAGCACGCAAACACGTTGATGTGTAACTGGGGAAAGAGGTGCCAAAAAGGACCCGCCCCCCGGGGTCTTATTATTTGTAGGTACGCTACTGGTGTAAGTATTCTAATGCGAGGTTTTTCCCCGAGTATATTTATGGATTACTTTGCAAAGAATTTTAATCCTGACGCATTAATATTCTCAATAAAATAATGTGAGGAAGAATTATAATGCCATTAGATAGTGTGAAGTAGATTTGCAGAATTGGTGTAGGTTAACCGGTTTGAACTGGACGGTCATTGATTACGGTCCTGATCGAACATTGTTCGGATCCGTGTTAACACGAAGTATTTGAAGAATGACGAATGTAAGCGTTCTTTCACAATTAGACATCGCCATTTGACTTCTCGGCATTACTCGGGGACATCTTGTCAACGCCAGCAATCTTCGGATCATCGGATATGTGCATTCGCAGTGCTTCTGTTGGAAATAACCTAGATCGCGTGCTCGAAATACTCTGCTGTATTGTGTGAGATATTATCCAGTATTGCTGATAATCAGTGGTGGATCTAGATCGTAGTCGGGTGGGGTCTAACCGGCGAGGGATTTGGGGATTTTCTGTTTGACCACACAAATTTTATAAGTATTATTTTTTAAATAAAATATATCAACTCATCAAATATATAATCATCAATTAACAATATTAAATAGTAACAAAATTTATTAATAGTCTAAAGGGGCAAAATATGCCTTTATCTGATGAGAGTTCAGGTCTAATGGGGGTATAACCCCCTTAACCTCCCCCCATCCCATAGATCTGCTGATAATTCTTGAAGTTTTCATCGCAACATCCGCAGTGACTCCCAGGCCTTCTCAGTCTGCGGTAAAATGAGTACAGGACCGGCCTGAGCGAGATACTAGCCTCTTCTCCTCCACCTAGTACCCTGCCCTAGTAATTGCGGAATCTACTCTCCGTGAACCCTCTGGGCACCGTCATGGCCTGTTGTGTTATCACTTCTGAAACTTGTTTTCCATATTTATTCCATTTCATTCTTAAGATCAAACATATAGTAATTAAATGA
Organism: Laupala kohalensis; assembly: GCA_002313205.1. Lineage (NCBI taxonomy): Eukaryota > Metazoa > Arthropoda > Insecta > Orthoptera > Trigonidiidae > Laupala > Laupala kohalensis. Next base: position 294,505 of record NNCF01126372.1, on the reverse strand, counting down.
AAGTTCGGATATTGTGACTCAAGTTACGTAACATGAAGTTAATCTCTACCTCTAGTTCCAATTCGTGTGATACATTATTACGGCTGTTCCTTTGTCTAAACCAAGAAACGTTATATTGTTCGAAATTTCCCAAGGGTTTCGCTAGTAACAATAATAGGGAAAGAATATCCCATATCAAAAAGTATTTTTATGACGAGTATGTGTCTCTTTTGTATAGTCTTCTTTTTCGCAATTTTTGTAACTAATCGTTGATTTGCTTTAATTGTTCATTTATACCGAGGTATGGGTCCAAATCATCTTTCAAAACCACTGAGTGAAGAGTTCGCATGTTCTCTCGTTTTCAAGAATTTATTTCTCGCGTTCTTATCACGATGACGAAGCAAGGAACGGAATATATGTTGCTCAAGCAATATGAATTCAGAAGTTAACACATTTCATATTTTATCGATACTGAAACTAATTTCAATCTTGAGACGGAAATATAACTATTGACGCACGTATTTCCTTTTTCCCATAATAACATTTCATTTTGCTAAATTGTGAAATTGTTATTCAAATCGATTTATTGGCGTGACGTTGCTTGTACCAATCCTGTGCAAATGAACAATTGTAGGAAAACATGGATTACGTAAAAAAATTGAGTAAAGGAAGAATATGCGAAAGAAACGGACACTCCTCGTCCAAAAGAAACTAAAAACAAGAAATTAAGAGGTTATTGTTACTTGAAGAAACAAGAGAAATAATGAAGAAACATTTAACACGAAAACAGTTTAACGGAACGCTTAACGATATTGCGAGCTAATGAACTTGATAAAACCGCATCCTAAACATTCTCCCTCGTTGCGAAGAGATACTGTTTGAGATACAAGTGAACCTTAGCTCGTAGTGTAACGTGGCAGTGAACGCAAAATCGCTCCGACATTTGCAATGAATGGGCGCTTTGCGTTCGTTATCTGTCGAGTAGCGGCGCATGACTGGGGATCATAAAAGTGTTTTATAGTGCGAGCAAGCGTTCTTCACTGGAGAGATAAGGAACGGCACGGCGCGGAGCAGCTGCAGCTCCATCAATGACAAGAGCGATTCGTGAGGTTTCCAGGGGTTCTTCAAGAAAATTTCCTCCGGAACATTCCAGAAGTATGGTAGGAGACAGTGTCGAATCTATAAGGGGGCTATAGCTCACTCCCATTGGACCTGAACTCTTAATAGATAAAATTGAAGTTGATAAATGCCGTATTTTGTAAAAGTGTTACCAGATTAATCATTCTTATTAATAAGACATAATTAATAAAATTAATAATATCAGATTAATAAGATTAATTTTACCATTTTAATAAAATAATAATACCAGAGTATTTATTTGATGCATTTTATTTAAAAGTAATATTTATAATATTTGTGTTGTAAATCCNCCCCCCCCCCTAGATTACGGTCTGGATCCGTCACTGGTAGGAAAGTCTATGTAGTTCTTAGTGTCAATTTTATTGTCGATAAATGACACACAATATAATCTAGGGAAACAGATAACGGATTATGGTAATACTCCTTTGTAAATAATACCATTGTAGACTGGAATAACTTACCTGTAACAATACTTATGAACTTACCAAAAAGAGTAAATTGTTTCCTCAACTGTCTTCTCGAAATAGGGGCACATGTGAAGTGCAGTGTAGTGAGGTGAAGAGAGTCTAATTGTAAGAGTATAGAAAATGCTCAGAGTGAATAGTAGTAGAGACGTGTAGTGAAATGTGCACGATTGTTCACAGCAATCCTGTTTTGGTTTCATTTTTTATAGTTATTAATTTCTTTTAATTATATTATAGCAACTATTTTTACATTAAGGGTATTTATTGGAGGAGTAACGATATATGCGTGTATATTGAAGCTTGCTTGTAGTACATTGAATTTGTCGTCGGTGTTTTGACAATTGTAAACATCTTTCCAAGTTTCTTCACGCAAATAATTTATAAATATGGATTTATTTATGTCATTAAACTCTTTTGTAAATTTATAAATGAACATTTAAGAATCCTCATCCACAAGGAACTTATTTATATCGGTCATCAGCATCACTTTCCTTCTAAACAAATTTTATTGTCAAAACAGCTGCAAACTGCGTATGACCACATGGGGAATAATAAAATAAATGTTTAGATTGCGTAAGGAGTGATGATGAGTGTGATACAGAGTGTGGGTTACAAATGGGGGAGGAATCTCTTAAATATTTCGGGTTGTGGTTAGACAAAGAATTAAATTGGAAAACATATATATCAAAATTGAAACAGAAAATTAATACTGTTGTGAGAATCTTTTACTTTTTGAGAAATATGTGCGATAATGATCTCTTAAGAATGCTGTATTTTTCTTTAGTTCACAGTACATTAGATTATGCAATTTCATGTTGGGGGAACATATATCTCAAATTTGATACCAATAATTACCTCACAGAAACATTTTATAAGAATAATAAGGAAAATTAGAAAATACTGAATCAGCATATCCTTTATTTGTAGAATTGAAAATTTCGCCTCTCAGGCACATATATTTTGATATATAAAGTATGTGTTTTTTATGAGAAGCGAAAATAATAGATCTAATAATGAATGTAAGTTGAAATTGCAAAATACTGAAGATTTATTTGTGCCAAAAACATCAAATACTTTTTTTACCAAAACTTTTTCATTTTTAGCCCCAAAAATGTATAATGTTAGCTTCAGAAATTAAAGCTCAAAATTCATTAAAATATTTTAAGAAATTGCTTTTTACAACAGATAACATTGAAAATTTATTATTTAAAATTAATGTATGAAATTGGTAAAACGGCAAAAAGAAAGTTTTATTATTAAAACTTAATATTGATAATTATTTTTAAGTATTAATATCTTTAGGTATAGGAACAGCATGTGTATACAGTATATGAACATGTATGAGTGTGAATATTGAAATGTGTGTATACAGTATGCTGTGTATTCTTCTTTGTTTTATTTTCAAAGACTATTTCGGGACACAAATTGAGTTAGGCCAATTAAAATAGTTTTGTCAGACAAAGACTCGAAACCGAGAAATTATATTAATGCGCAATTATTTTAAAAATTGTATATTAGAAGACNAAGAATTTATAATTTTGTTAAACAAAACTGTAATGTCTACGTTCTGTATGATGCTGTTATTTTTATTATTTCTAGAAAGCATTGGAAACAGTCTTTGCCTTGGAGATAAATTCTTTATTTCTCTTTATTTTCAAAAAAAATTGTAAATTGTATTGTAAAAAGTGGAGTAAGGGCTATTCTTAGTTACTCTCCAGAAACAAGTAAGCACCATCCCAGCAATTCCGATCAAGGGTCCAAAGGGCAGTGGCGGATGTACTATTTATAAAAAAAGTTATTTAATAAATACGTAGTTTTCCATTAATTATTCCTCATGAATCGTAGATATTTGTGCCGTAAAAATTCGAGAATAATATAACAAAAGTATTAATGACATTCCCGTCTATGGAAAATCCACCACTACCCGAAGGAAAACCGGGGGGGGGATACTAGGATGGGGATTCAGAGATAAGGTACACAACAGTCCGAGGGTTGTGTACAGTTAGAAATAATCTGAGAAACTAAAAGGATCTAAATCAACATGCATGAAAAACGGAATTTAAACTTGATTTTGAAAAAAGAACTTGTTTTCGCAAACATTGCCAGTGAAATCACATCGGTTCTTCGACCAAATCTGAGGCAACGGATGAAAACTGAGCCAAATTTCCACAGAAAAATTTGATGAGAACCAAAACTGACGATAACCAGTTACCGAAAATCGAGATATTGATGTACTTCCAGGATCGACGATGGAACAGGCGCTGTGGATTTGCGAGAAGCTCTTCTGTGCGGCGAAATAATGAAGATGATGAACTCAGACTTTGCCCTGCGTTGGGGTTGGTGTATGACCTGCATGCCGTTCGCTTCCCTGCCTCGCGCGCGTCCTCTTTCCCTTCCGGGGAGTTCGTGTGTCCCATGTCCTCAACGCTCTTTTGCATCGCGTTTATTCTTCTCCTTCCTCCGTCCCGTTCTTCATTACTGCCATTACGAACTTCCTTCTTGTCGGCTTCCTCGCCATTAACCTCAGTCTTTGAAAATCATTTTTTTCACCCCCACCTCTCCATTTCCTCAAGTCTTTCATCTACTCTCCATTCGCTTGACGCATTGCGTCCATTAAGCTGGCAGACAATATATGGCAGAATACATTTTTAACATATACTAAAATTAGTGCTAATTAAGTGCTCTATTCCCGAATTTGCCGCTCTCTTAGTTTTCGAGATATACTGCATTGTGCTAACTTAATGATTAAGCTAGCAGAATACCTTATAACTAGACAACGAAGAGAGCGGGAAATTCGTGATTAGAGCACTTAATTAGTATCAGGTTAGCAATAAGTAATGGCTTAATCATTAAGCAAGCAGAATACAGTATAACTCGAAAACTAAGAGAGCGGCAAATTCGGGAATAGAGCACTTAATTAGCATCAAATTAGCACTAATTTTAGTATATGTTAAAAATGTATTCTGCCATATATTGTCTGCCAGCGTAATAGACGTCGAACCGTTAGTATATAACCATTTTCGACAATGACTGGCACCCCTGTCTCCAAATGTCTTGCATCTCTTGTGTTATTCTTTTCATTGGGTGCGAAGTATTTTCTCGTCATTTTTCGTAATAACTTTGTCGACCCAGAGAGAGAAATCGGAACCCCTCTAATGAACTTCTGGTCCTCCAGTGACTCAGGGATTAGCGTGTTCGCTAGTCCCCTAGGGTTTGATTCCCGTCGGGGCCACAAACAAAATTGTAGCTTTACACTTTAATGTCCCAATTCACATATGACTGTGACGATTGAAAAGCAAACCCTCCTTCTATTCTCTTCCTATTAACACCTCCATGTGGGTTAAGTTGTTGATAAACCCAGCTAAGCGACCCACCTACTAGCAATAGTCTATAACCCAACTCCTATATCCAATCGCCCCATGTAGATAATCTCGAGTAGCACTCTATATTTCCCATGTACGAATACTACAAAATAAAAAATGAACTCGAACCTGGTTCTTCTACTGTGTTCTTAGGAATGTTGTTTATTTCAAATACTTCAGGCTTTTGGCTTGTTTTGAAGACTAGACCAAATTTCTTTCTAACGAGACGTTACCCAATGTAAGTAACGATTACGCCTTCGCCATTAAACCTAATCTGGGTTTGGGGTGAGGGTGCACTCAGTCTTCGCCTCTGGTCTCTGTGGTGTGTCGGAGCAGTGCACCCCCCCTCCTCTCACGATGGAAGCACCGGTTTTCCTATTCCCACCCTCTCCTCTTCTTCTCCTCATTGTGCTCCCGGAAGACATTAAGAGTGTGTTGAAGTACTCGCTACGTGGTTCCCCATTAATTTGGCAGAATGGTCCTCTCCTTTGTGTGGAGCGTTGGGAATATGGCATATAGCGGCGTAATTTCTCTCAGGTTGTGCCTGAGGTGACCTCATTCTGCGTATGAGGACACATCGTTCTTGTAAATATGGGAGTCGGTTCGAGGCAGACGTTATGGATCTTGGCAAATTCTCAAATTAGGACGTTTGTTCTTCGATGGTTGCTAAGGACGTAGGTTTTCACATGAATTGTCTGTAAAAATGTAACTACGAATATGGGTAATGACATACAAATTATTGTCGCGTTGTCTTTTGATATGACACTGGTGAACAGTTATTACCTTCAATATATTTAGATTTTTTAAAACAATTATGAGATTTTTTGTGTATTGTTAACTATGAGGTCCCGTGTTGACATTGACAATCGGAATGTCAATGAAAGCGAAGGATGTATAGAACCGCGATTATAATTATAGTTTTATACCTCGTTGTTGGACCGAAACAGAAGGAACGGATTTGCAGCTTGCTGTATAAACTTATCTACATGGCGCGGACTAGGAGGCGTAGGAAGTAGGGTGTAGACCGGTTAGTTGAATTCTCCAACTTTAGCGAAAGTCTTTTCCCCCCATAATAGTTTATGGATGAATGGTTACTTCACGAGCCTCTCAAATTTGGATTCGAATCTCGGTAAAATATCAGTGTTTCCCAGTTGAGTTCAACTTTTATTTCGTTCACGTTTAAATGTATATTGTTTGGTTATGGAACTGATTGCAGTTAATCATTTCCCGTGATACGAGAATGAAATCCGCAATGAACTTCATGTGATTCTGAGATCCACTCAGGAAAAAAATCGTAAGAAGTAATGGTTCAATTTCTGGTCGCGTGAAATTATGGAAGATAACCTTTCAACGATAGAGTAACGTTCTTTGACATTTAGCAGCGAAACTAAACAACACTCTTGAGGACGTTACTGGAGGAGCAACGGAAGTCTCAGCTGCTAAGGTATATACAACGTTCATAAAAACGGGACGGATTGTGAAACAACTACTCGCAATTCAGCTTTTGGTTTCTATTGGTACTTAGGATTTTCATTGTGGGAACGAATAAGTTTTCTTCTTAATAAATATCGTGGATATTACATAATATGATTCCTGACACTCATCTTATTGCAGAAGCAAGCCAGTGTAGTAGTCGGGTACTTATTTTGATATGGACCTAAACTCTCTTGTATTAATTGATCCGTTCATATTAATGCTATTTATTCTACATTTTTATATGTTCAATTATTTATGCTATGTGGTTAATGAGGTTAAAAATGGTTAATTAACAATAATTAATACATAAAATATTTGACATAAATAGCAACTAGTATTTTTAATACAATGTATACAAATTTGGTTTGGGGGCAGACGTGAAAACATATTCCATTGAAGTTCTTATCATTGTCGACTCCCTATAAAGAGGGAGGAAAATCCTTCCCCTCACAGATTCCTCTCCTAATCCCCGAACGCTCGAATATTCTCCGCAGCTTTTCTATTGTTTGGGAATAATCCCTTAATCTCAGCGCCCCACCCTATAAAAAGTGTCCGCGCGCCGCTTGTAATCTGCTGACAAGCGCACATCCTGTTCTCTCCATCGCATGAGATAGCGCTTCACTATGCACACAGCGTATATAATCACGCTTTGTTGGGAGGCATTCCACGGAGACGCTGTCCGCTAAGCACGCCCACCCACTCAACGCACCTTCAAGTTTTCAAGACATTCAGACAATTTTTGTCAAAAACATTCACAAAAATCTGCGAATTCCCGCGCGTTACCGACAGAGGTGTAATTATGACATCTTGGCTCTCAGCTTGCCGCGTAGCTGCAGAGTGCGGGTTCGATCCCGCGCTCGGCCGATTGTGGGTAGATTTTCAGTGGGGATTTCCCTCACCTACTCCAGACTTGGTTCCAACATCTATGTCCCGATTACCATATTTAAATAATTAGATGGAAGAACATTATGGTTTGAACCGCACCCACGTTCAAGACAGGTCTTATTTTATGATGTGGCGAGGTTTAGTTCATCAAGCCTGCTCTTCCAGTTACAAAATTATTTGGGTAATGAAATTGGGGAAGAGAGATGTTGAGTTGCCGGGGAATGTAAGGTATCGAACCCATCAGGATTGAGGTTGAAGTGTGACGTTTTAATTTTTCTTCTTGTTATTTAATAATTCTTTACGACAATGATTGTTTTAATCCGTGAATAATAATAATTTAAGTGTAACAAAAAGTTAATTGATGGGGGGAGTTACGGCTAACGTTACATAAGTTTGAGACGTAAATGTTTAAATTTAATTTTTGCATTACTTAATTGATCTTTGTTGAAAGAATATCAGTGCTTAACATCTTTATTGTATGCATAACTTGGACTCGGGTTTGGATATTTTGCATATTTTTCCTTTCTATGGCTTCGAGGAATCGATTTGTTGCATTTTTAACCTCGTGGTACCATTTGAATTTAATTTAATAGTGCATATGTAAGAATATATTCGAAGATTGTTGATAGCATATAAATGCATTTTTTAAACTGAGTAATCGTCAGGTTAAAATTCTGAAATAAATTAGAATTTACATGTTTATTGTATAAATATGGCTTATACTGTATTAACGATCTTAGAAGTATTATTCAACAAATCCAATTTATAATTAGATTTTATAATGGACGTTAATTGTAGTAGAATACTTGTACTTTATTAGTTATAAGTAGATTCATACGTAACTTGAACTTTTTAATAAGTAGGTACATACATAACTAAAAAAGTTTAAATTTCGTATATTTTAGTCAAGTTTAGAACATGTCGATAAGAACCGTATTCATTACTAGTTTTGTAGAAGAAGTGCAGCGGTATGACTACTAAAATGTTGTGGTACATTATGGAAACGAAAGGAGACGTCTTTATGAGTTGACCCCATGTCGCCGTAGCCGCATGCGTACTGCGTCCCTTCCCGCGGTCTCCGAATGCGAGAAGCAGCGACGGAGCGNATAAGAGACAGCCTTGCGACAAAGGCGCGCTTTATAGTGGCGGGGTCGCTTTTGAAAACGTGGCGACGCTTCCCCTTGCCCTGCCTGCTGTACGGAGGGATCTTCTTGGCTTTGAGACGGAAATGCACGGTCGTCGTTTTTCTCTCTTTTTCTTTCGAAGAAGAAATGGAATGTGACTTCTTTTATCCATTTGCGTTCTATGTACATTGAGATGACATCGTCTTATATTCTTTGCGCTTTTTACTGATTTTGAACTTTGTTAGCTTCACAGTCATGTGCAAAATTTTTCACTTGTTTCGACTCTGTGATTTTTACCTCATTTAATTAAAACTAATCTACATATATCTCTACCTTAGCTATAAAATAAAATTTGAGTTAGTGAGGCAACATTCTGCTTTTTATTGTTATCTCATACTCCGTCGTGCCAAATACACTATATCCGTTTGTGTATCGAATTATAATTCACATCTTAGTGTTCAATTCTCAAAATTATTTTACAAATTATTTTGATTAGGTGACGGTGAGGTATTGATGGGGATTTCATACATTATTGAGGAAAACATAGTGTCTCTTCCTGAACCATTTATTGCAAAAAGCTATTTTCGGCCGTGTAGCTGCCATCTTCAGTGCTACAAAATGAAATGTTGTGCTACGATCGTAGCACTGAAGAAGACCCATTTGGTGCCACCAACGGAAAGAAACAAATCAGCCTAATAATACATCTTATCAAAGTCTTAAAATAGTTTATATCGGAGAACGTTAGCAGCGATTAAATGAAAAATCGATTATATAAATGGAAATAAGGAAACAAGAATAGTAATTATTCATATATTCATGGGCTTGGAATTGATACACATTTTTCGACCCTGGTAATCTAGAGGAATTGAGAATCGGATTCGGCTCATACTAATGTCTAGCCACATTGTATTTATCGACTTTTCATATATAATATTTAACGACTTCATGCTGGTCGTTGCACTTGAATTATCATGTTTTTACATAATGTCTAGTTTTGAAGATAAGTCCCTATAAGAAAGATATTAAAATCGGATTTTTAAAGTATGATATAAGAATGCAAAAGTGTTTTACTTATTACATACATAATGCATTAACGTTTTTCATCCTTCTGTCCACTCTGACATTTTAAAAAAATATGGTCTTTTGTCTGAAATTTAGGAGATTTTNAAAGTATGATATAAGAATGCAAAAGTGTTTTACTTATTACATACATAATGCATTAACGTTTTTCATCCTTCTGTCCACTCTGACATTTAAAAAAAAATGGTCTTTTGTCTGAAATTTAGGAGATTTATTGAAATTTTTATGTCATTTTCTTTATCGAGTAACCTCATAATATTGAAATCTCTTAGATTACGGTGAACCTCACCGCCAGGTAACAGATTAATCATGTTACGTCAAATGAAAATGGGAGACGGGACCGGGATTCGAACCCNGTCAAAATATAGGTTAAAGAACCATAATATCAACAAATCTCGATCACGCGCGTTCTACTGAGCGAAACACGCGAAACCAAGTATGGGTGGTTCTCGCAAATATTTGCCTTATTTCAGTCCTTTGATGTGCGACTAAAAACCGACAAGAGGACGGGTACCGGTGTTCGTGTATTTGTATATTTGCCACATAGATCATATACAGACAAATAGCTCCGATACGGTTGACCGTGTTTGAGCGAATATAGCAAATACACAAATACGCAATGCCAAGTGCAGTAGTGGCATAAGGGCAGTCCAGTCCAATTCCGTGCTCGTCCTTGTAGACGTCCTTCGGGTGGGGGAGGGTGGGTGAATCAGTGGAGTCGCGTGGCATTCCTCCCCATCCCTTCCGAGGACGTCCCAGGGACGCAAACAATACTCGGCCGTGACTTCGGATCGTAAATAAGCTCCAGTAGCGCGAGCAGTAGCAACGGAGGGAGGAGAAAGAGGAGGTTAACGCGGTGCGAGTGAGACGGAGAGAGAAACCCCAGCCACCTGGCAGGTCGATACGACGAGCCAGCAGCCACCTGCGCCCTCCGTCGCTCCGCAATGCTTCCATGTAGGTCACAGGCAGCGGACGTCCCCTCCGCACCACTAGCAAGGTCAGTGCCGACCGAGGGTGTTGTCTTCTCTATCGGACATTCCTACGTTTATTGTGGCTATATCGCAGTTACTAACTGGATGTGAAGGATTCGGTACGGATTAGCTGTAAACAGACCCGGACGGAGCAACCAAGGTCAATCGATTGGCTGTTAAAAAACGAATTAAGTTCATACATCATTCGAATTTAAAATTTTATTTCGAAAATACGTTTATCCAAANTTCATACATCGTTCGAATTTAAAATTTTATGTCGAAAATACGTTTATCCAAAATATTTCCTACTAGGGAACACACTTTTCCAGAATTTGTTATACCATAACCATCCTGACCCGGGTTTTTCTTCGAGCAGAGGCGGATTTTTTAATTCAGACTCCCTAGGGTTTGCCTAGGGGCGACGTCTATTGAAATAATAAATCTTGAATTTAGAGTTATTTTAATACTTACGATTTATGTCGAAGAGATAATGTCGTGGAATGTCTGAAAATGGAGACGACTTGAAACAAATAAATGGAAAAAAAGTTACACGATTTATGAGCAATATTTTCCGAATAATCTATAGTTTATAATAATATGTACTCGTGAAATAACGTTTTTGTGTTTTAATAAATACAAATTTGTTGGTATTCTGTAAATATTATAACACGTTCTGATCCAAGTGCTGAAATGTAAAATAGGGCCTCTTGACTTAGGGCCCTTGATCGGAATTGATGCGATGGTCCCTTGCTTGCTTGCAAGTCAAGTAGTTTGTTGTCCTCCATTTGTTTTCCTTCCTGAATTCGCAGTTCCTCCGTTCGAAACATCACTTCCGTATTTGAACTTCCGTATTCAGGTAGGATATGGGAAATCTTCTGTTCTAGTTGATATACATTATAACGATTAAGAAGTTAAAGATTTAGAACGATGATTTTAAAGCTCCCTATGCTGAATTTCGATTTCTTAATTTGTAGTATGTTTTGAGAGTAAGACACTTTTCAAGATTATATTATATGGGATCATTTTCCGCCCTCTATACTTCCACTAGGTATTACATTTATTCGATATGTTGGTTCTTTTGGGTTTTTTCAATATCGCTGCTTTGAAAAGGATGAATTAATCAGCTAGCATATTGTATGATTCACTTTGATTCATTTATCGGACAGCATTATATGTATGGGAACTTTACAACGGCAATGTTCCACAACCGATTTTCCCGATCGCGCGTACTTCCGGTGATCCCCAGAAACCGAGGCGGATACCAAGATGTAAATGAAAGGAGAATCCAAATAAACCTTGTCATACACCCGCTTTGTCTATGACATTGATACTTCGATTAATCTGAGATTTTACCGTCGTTCCCAGAAATAGTAACCTTGCACTAACCACTACATTTTTTCGTGTTCGTATATTTTTCTTATCTTCGATAGTTTATAAGTTCGACCGTAGTAGTCAAAAAGTTTCATTTTATGAGGAATTTCTATTGAAACATCGCTTTCTTATCCACAATTCCAGTCTGCTACTGGGGCTTGTATTAGTTAAGTATCTTCGCTTCGAAATCATTTCGAGCAATCCCGAGACTGAAGACTCCCCCAGCTGCCTGACTCGTCAGCACACGTGTTTTCTGTGCTTGNTGCGCGGAGGAGGAGGAGGAGGAGGAGGAAGAGAGGAGCGGTTGACTCGACTACTTCCGCTGCGTCTTCTACACATTCCAAAAATAGTCTCTCGCGTTTCTCTCTTGTAAAATGTTGGTATTCTCACCAACAATCAAAGATAAAAATTATTTTCTAAAGAATTGAAAAAAAAAATCAAAGATAAAAATTATTTTCTAAAGAATTGAAAAAAAAATGGTTTGATTAAGCACTTCATCTGAAGTTTGTCGACTAAAATAGAAATACGTCGCGTGCAAAGTGGATGGTGAGGAACAAACAAGAATAGCCGGAATGAATGAACGGATATACTCTGCATTAGGCGCAAATGCAAATGTTAGAGAACTCTGGGCCAGTCCATATCTGTTGCGTTATTTTTAAAGTTGCGTGCGCGGAATTATGATTCTACTCGTCCGATTCGTGTGTTGTTGTTTTTATTATTCGTGTTATTTTTACTCTTTTGTTGAATATGTGATGGGATACGTATCTGAAACGTGCATCGGATGTCGACGCCTGGCTTACATCCTCATGGGACCAACAAAGAAAAAACAGTCGCGTGGCAACGAGTTTTAGCGTCATTGCCGCTGTATTTGACGTGTATGCGAACTCACTTGTTTTATTTGCTCAATGAGATTCAAAATAAACTGTTACCTTAAATAGTTCGGAATTTATAGAAATTTAGAAAATGTATATCGTATAGAAAACATTTCTAGTGGGCGTATTTGCATTCAGCGTGGGATGATATGACGTTCCGATACGTGGGAGATGTCTTCATTTAACCCTTTTGACGGCTCTGATAAACATGTTCTAGAAGACCGAACCAGTAGTTTAACTCAATGGGTACTTTTTTTAAATGAAAAACACACAGTATTTCATTATACTCCTCCCGATTTTCGGACCTGGTCGGTGATAAAAATTAATGCTCATGTTGTGAAATAAATGGCTTGTTAGTATATTTTACGAAGTGAATATTAGAAAACCCTGCTGAGCACGGATGATTTTACTAATTTCATATTTGTGTATTGCAGTTCTGCTTTTCAGAAATCACTTATTTTGTCAACTTCTAAAGCTGTACGTGGTTGGATCTTTGTTTAAATATTGCAGCTGCTGTTTCCGGACGTTTATTTCTGAATCCATTAATTTTTACCAGCAATATTTCTGGTGGATCTTAACGTACTCCATCTTTACTTGTTGTGTTGATACGTTAGATGGTGACATGTATTCGAAGAAAAAAAATTATTGTATTGTATTTGTTTTGACAAGCGTTAATTGGAAAAGTAAAAAAGAAAAGGTGAAAGATAGAAGTCAATCTACGATTAAAGAAACACGGTAATATGTTTCCATGACTACATAACATCAAATCAAGGGCAACTGGAATAAAACCTCGCACGCTTGTTGTTTGTGGGGCGTGTAACATCCGGCTGCTGCGAGTCATGGGGGCGGCACCTTGTTCTGCCGCACAGTGGGCGGAACATTTTCTTTAGTGGACATAACTTGTAATTGTTACTACAATCACTATGAATATCGTCAGCGTGTTTAAAGGGACTGAGAGGTGACTTGCAAGATGGACGGCCGAGTTTAAAATATTTCCAGATTAGTGGAGTTTAACGTCCAGACTGACTGTTCCTAAATATAAATAGTCGAAGATGATATGACGTTGATGAACAGTTATGGTAGCGCTCCAAGTTAGCCAAATGACTGTGAAGTATAATTCTTTTCTTTATTTTTTTTGCAATAGTTTATAACAAAACATGAATTCATGATTTAGTCCTATCAGGTAATGACTCGTTTAAAATGCACAAGATCACGGAACATGGCGACCGTGCGCAACAACTTCGTTATGTATGAAATGCTACCAAAAATTTACTGCAAATCAAAATAAATTTCCATCTCTTTCGTGATTTAAAAGTTTGTCTTTAAAAAAATTGTTTCCTCTACGAGACGCAATGTAATACACCATTAATTATAAACGGCTGATGGGGAATGTTTTTCAAGATGAAATCACCATAAGTATACGTTACTCTGTTTATTTTTGGCAATGTCAGACATTTTAGTGATTTAATTCTACCTACGCTACTACTACCGTAAGTGGGGTCTCGTTTTATATGACTACTGTACCTTTAAACCTTATAACGATTGGTTTATAAAAGGTCGTAAGTCGGACATTATTTATTGATTTGGTTTATATAATGGACGTTAATTGTAGTAGAATATTGATTGACTATCGGAATAAAAATTAGATATCCTATTTCTCACTTTTATGGAATGTTATGCACGTGAAAGGTATATGAAAGAATTTTAGCATATCCTTAGTTCCCCGATATGAAAAATCACCGCCCGCGCGCGCAAATAGAGTGGCCGCAGTGTACGCGCGCCGCCGCCCACATGCGAGAGCTTTGACAGGCGCAGCGGGGGCGTTGTAGGTGGCTGCGGCAGACGTGGTCGCGTAGGCGGAGGTAAGTTTCGCATCGCTGGTTCACTGCGTGGCTGGCTCACCTCTGCATTCACGAGCCTGCGGAAGTCATCCTCGGGAGACGGAGGACAAAGTGATCGCTCTCTCTCTCTCTCGTTTGCTGATCCCCGCCTTCGCATTGGTGACACGCCCTCTGTCGACTCTTCTCTACTGTGAAATACACGCCTCTGCTTGTTGTTCCCATATATATTATATACTCTCACACACACACACACATATATATATATATATATATATATATATATATATATATATATATATATATATATATATATA